>MU223429.1:1001362-1011972 GCA_018584345.1 Thuja plicata | reverse complement strand
CTTGACCTAGGTCAGGGTCGACCTCAACCCTGACCTAGGTCAAGGTCAACCTTGACCTTGACCCCAGGGTCCAGGGTCCTTGGGGTTGGGTCCCAATTTTGGGGTATCATCAAAATTTCATCTTTTCCCTCTTCGGGGCCATTATTTCTTGAGTTAAGTGTCAAATTCTCAAATTAATATTTGAGTTGGACCTTTCTCGATCTTTGTGTAGGATTTCTAATTTATTATTTGAGATTAGCCTTTCTTGAGTTTTGTGCCTAATGCTCAAATTAACTTTGGGGTTGGCCTTACCTCGAATTTTGTGACAAGGCTCTTAAATAATTATTTCTACCTTAAGGGTGGACCCCTTCTAGATTTTTGTGTTAAGACCTTAATTTAATTTCCTCTCCATGTGCACCTCTCTAGATTTTTGTGTCATGGACCCTTAATTATTATTTTCTATGTCGGCCTTTGTGCCCAAGATCACTATTAAAGAAGGACTTTCCTCTCTCATTTTCTCTAAGTTATAAGACTAAGAGATCTAAGCAATCCTAAGAAATCCTAAGGTGATCGGAAGGGAATCGTTTATTATCTACAAGTTATCAAGCAATATCAAGATCTCTCAAGCATTCAAGATATCTACATTCTTGCATTCTCAATTCAAGTACTTGAGTACATTTACTTCCATGGAGCCATGAATTGGCATGGTAGATGACCTTCATACTCTTATAAAAGGTTCAAACAACTTCAAGCATTCATCCTTGTGGATCTAAGGATTCGAATTTGCCACAAGGGTTTCCATACAAGCAAGGTGAATTTGTTTATTTTCTTTGTTATTTATGCAATTTCAATTCGATTATAAGGATAATTCCAAAACTGGGGTTTGACCAAGGAAAACCCCTCCCCCCCAAAAAACAAGCCATTTTTCTTGCAGGTACAGGTTTGGGATAGCAAATTAGAGTTCAGATTTAGATACCCTTTTCTACAAACTTTTAGGATCTGCAAACAGATTTTCTATCGGAGCTTTGTAGGTCAAGGTCAAGATTTTAGGGTCAACAGTGACATTATTGGGTCAAGGTCAACATTTTTCTCAGGATTGTGTCATATTGGAAAATGATTTATGGGTTTTGTTCATCTCTGTGTTTTGGTTTTGGTCCATGGAAATCAACAGTTTTAGAGACCGTCTGAGAGGGTTTTCAATAGGTTATTTTTTAGAGGTATGTATTTTATTTCATTTTCCTTTACAAACATTTCCAGATTTACATCCCTTATCAATTACAAATTAAATGTAAGAAGTTAATGGAGGCTTAAGATATCTTTTATGTGCAAAACTCTATTGTTCAAAACCCTATCTCCTAGACCTCCATTTTCTACTTTATAGTATGTGAATGAGTTATTTCATATTTTAGACAAATTACATGTATACATGTTCATTTTACTCATTTCATATAGGTATGTATGTTAAATACACGTGAATGAGTTATTTCATATTATAGACATTACATATATACATGTTAATTTTAGACATTTTATATCTGAATGAGTAAGTAATTTAAAATTCATTTAAAAGGGGGTGTCTTAAGGGGATGTATTAAGGGGAGGTATCAAAGCATACAAATCAAAACATAAATCTATAACAACATACATTATTTAGATATATAATAAATTCATTAAACAATTGAAATACACCTAACTAATCTATTCATTTTGTCATGTAAGTAATTTAAAGTCATTTAAAAGGGGATGTCTTAAGGGGAGGTATCAAAGCATACAAATCAAAACATAAATCTATAACAACATACATTAAAGGTATATAATAAATTCATTGAACAATTAAAATACACTTAACTAATCTATTCAATTTGTCATGTAAGTAATTAAAGTCATTTAAAGGGGGATGTCTTAAGGGGAGGTATCAAAGCATACAAATCAAACCATAAATCTATAACAACATACATTAAAGGTATATAATAAACTCATTGAACAATTAAAATACACTTAACTAATCTATTCAATTTGTCATGTAAGTAATTAATGTCATTTAAAAGGGGATGTCTTAAGGGGAGGTATCAAAGCATACAAATCAAACCATAAATCTATAACAACATACATTAAAGGTATATAATAAACTCATTGAACAATTAAATTACACTTAACTGATCTATTCAATTTGTCATGTAAGTAATTAAAAGTCATTTAAAAGGGGATGTTTTAAGGGGTTGTCTTAAGGGGGGGTATCAAAGCATACCAATCAAAACATAAATATATAACAACATACATTAAATCTATATAATAAATTCATTGAACAATTAAAATACACCTAACTAATCTATTTAATTTGTCATGTAAGTAATTTAAAATCATTTAAAAGGGGATGTCTTAAGGGGATGTATCAAAGCATACAAATCAAACCATAAATCTATAACAACATACATTAAAGGTATATAATAAACTCATTGAACAATTAAAATACACTTAACTAATCTATTCAATTTGTCATGTAAGTAATTAAAAGTCATTTAAAAGGGGATGTTTTAAGGGAATGTCTTAAGGGGAGGTATCAAAGCATACAAATCAAACCATAAATATATAACAACATACATTAAATCTATATAATAAATTCATTGAACAATTAAAATACACATAACTAATCTATTCAATTTGTCATGTAAGACATTTAAAGTCATTTAAAAGGGGATGTCTTAAGGGGAGGTATCAAACCATACAAATCAAACCATAAGTTTGTAACAACATACATTATTTAGCTATATAATAAATTTATTGAAAAAATAAAATACACCTAACTAATCTATTCAATTTGTCATGTAAGTAATTTAAAGTCATTTAAAAGGGGATGTCGTAATGGGATGTCTTAAGGGGAGGTATCAAAGCATACATATCAAAAAAATAATTCTATAACAACATACATTAAAGGTACATAATAAACTCATTGAACAAATAAAATACACTTAACTAATCTATTCAAGGTGTATATTAAAACCATATATCCAATATCCAATACATTAAGTAAGAGTTCAAACTGTAGAGTTCAAATATGAAAGTACGAGAGCTAAAAAAATAATTTTATCCTAAATCTCTTGATGCATATAGTCTGGATCCTCTCTGTCTTTTATTATCTCCAAAAAAAATCTTCAATAGGCAACCTCCACTTTTGATTGCCACGTCCTCTTTTTTGCAATGTCTCAAATTGCAACTTTGTTGCTATAACCAAGTGATTGTAATGTAGAACTTTTTGGCTAGACATATACTCAATAAATTTAACACCATTTTTGTCTATATTTATTTGTTGATAATATGTTCTTTCAATAAAAACTGAACCATTCGGATATGACTGTCCATCACCACCTACAATTTCTTCTGGCAACTTGTATTTTACTTTCATGCATCTTAGTATATAATAATCTACACTTTCCGCATTGTTAGGATCCACAACCACAACGAAAATATCACCTATAAAAATCTAGATTAGATATTAAATTCAAATCAAAAGTACAATAAATTAAATTTAAGTAAAATAACATGTACATGTGCACGCACCTGTAACAACTAAATCAGAAACACACTTGTAATCAATTGAATATATAGGATCAAGAATGTTTATGTCAATGTCATCATCTTCATAAGGAGGCATTTTGATTAACTCCTTCATATCCCATCGTGAAACATATCCATTTGCAATATTCTCACATTGACTCATTGGATTGTCCTCAATGCAATCAGCACTAAAACATGATTTTTCTCTTACTTGAATCAATAGAGGCTTGTGTTGTCTGGTACTCATCAATTTATGTAAACTTTTAATAATTATAATTCTTTGACAATTGTAAGGATTCAATTGGTCTATATCTAGAGTTGAATTTCTGGCTTAGATTGTGTATGTTTTTTAGCATCAACGTTTCAGATCACACTCCGTGATCCATCATTTTACATTTCCTTATTGCTCTCTGCTCTTATATCATGATGATGGATCATGAAGTGTGATCTGAAACATTGATGCTAAAAAGCATACACAATCTAAGCCAGAAATTCAACTCTAAATTCAATGGATTGTGGAAATCTGATCGATTTAATGGTCTATATCTGTTACAAATATGAAATGAAAGTTGCACATTTTTAGACCAACAATTATGATAACATAGATGAATACGAAATTAAATTCTAATTTAGATTTTTCCTACAAAATATAAATCACCTTTCACTTCCCAAAAATAACATTTATTGTATTTGGTGTCCCGACTAGCAAAATAATTTTGACACCATTCAAAAATTTTCTTTGAATTGTCTATCATGTTACCTGTAAATTTCTGAACTATCACTTTAAAGCAAATGGATTTAAGTTTAAATTATACTATTTCATTTATATCTATATATATATATATATATATATATATATATATATATATAACTACTGTTCACACCATTTATACCTGCAAGTTTGTGTTGGTGAAGTGCACGCTTCACACATGCTCCTGCTCTATTGTGCTCTCCTTTTCCATGTCCACTTTCAAAGAAGTTCCATAGAAACTTAACATTGTGTCTAGCATGTTGCATAGCTAGTCAATTAAAGGCTTTTGCAGATTTAAATTATCCAGCAAGATTAAGTTGTTGTATGAAAAATTGTGATCACATAACAATTTAACAAGTAATCAATGAGAATGAAAATGAATTGAAGTGCATACACTTACCTGCATAACCATCAGACCAAATCCAGTGTTGTGAAGCTTTTATCCCATGATTCGCAATATCTTCAAAATACATTGCAAAACAATGAGCCACATAGCACCTATCATGAACTTTATCATCACTGATATAGAAATGAACCTCCTTAATGATAATGCACTCATTTGGATTGGTACTTTCTACCTCATCCAAATCAAATTGTGCGTGTCTATAGGTCACATGGACAAATATTACAACTTAATCAGAATGGTAATATTGACTTTGGAGCTTTTTTTGAGGAGCTAATGTATAGTTCTCCGTAAAAACTACAACTAAACGAATACAACCAGGTGGAAAATAATTTTTGGAATCACGAAATTTTTTAGCTTGACATCGTGCATCATGACAATGTTGGATATGTGAATAAATTTATAGTACAGAACCTAGTCATAAACTCCAGGTAGGGCAATTCACTCTCCTTCAATACAATGTTTTTGGATTCATCTCCTATCTTAGTTTGGTATGTCTCATATTCAAATCTCTTCCACAAAACTGGCATTGCAACATTAATATTCTCAGTTTGCAATGGAAATTTATATAAATCTCCACAATCACTGGATGCACTCTTTATACATTGTACTTTGAACTCATCTGAATCTTATGATTTATCACATAAAATAGACTTCAAAAATTGTGTCGTATTTCCAAGGACGAACATATATGAATTAAGTATTGCTATAACCTTTTTATAGGATTGCAAATATATATGAAACTCAACATGATTTTGGCACCAACAAGTTTCACGTACCTTATTTATGCATACAAAGCAAGGGCACAATCTCTCAAACATTTTTTAACATATTTTCACATCTAAAAAGTCTTGCTTGAATGATTCAAAAAATTCACTTTGTGTTGTATCTATAAAATGTTTTGGATGTGTAGTTTTCATACCGGTCTCTTCATCTTTCATCTGTATAGTATCCCTTCTATTAGAAGAAACATGAGATGAGCGGTCCAATATTCAATGACCTGTCTTTTTACATCTTCAAAAATCTTGTCTTTTCGAGGAAGTCTACAAATATTAACCCAATTCTTTTGAATATTTTCATCTAACATCTTTCTCTTCCTGATATATCTTTGAACAGTTCTTCTAGATACTTTCAGTAAACCAGAAATTGCATGTACTTGTTTTCTCTATGTCAACCTCCTACTAGATAAAGTAGTCATCAATGCTCTACATGCAGCACTTAAATGAACTCCCCGACTTGAGTTGTTAATGTCGTCCAATGCATCTTGAAAATTTTTAACTATTATTCAATTTACATTTTCTCCTGAGTTTTTCTTGTTATCAGCACCTAACAACACCAAAACAGGAGTCATTTCTTTTTTCCTGAATAACCTGACAAATAATTGTGCTTTTCCAATCAGACTTTTATTTTGAAAATATTCATCCCAAATCTTTTTGCATTTTTTTTTATTATGCTTTCAGGTACCAATTTGTCAGATGAAAATTGACCGAAAAATGAATCCTCATTCATCTCCATCAAATTGCCCATGTCAAAAGATATATTTCCACCAATTTGTTCCTCTACTTGAATTGCATCTTCTTGAACTTCAACAAGTTCATCTTGATTACATTTTGTATGACCTTTCATTTTGTCATCCCTTATTTGATCATATTTTTTTTTGTTCTATTTCTTTTATTCCCCATTGCACAAATTGTTTAAATTGAGAGCTTCGATTCACCTACATACACAAAACCATATACTCTTGGTAAAAAAAATAAAAAAAATATTGATAAGTTCATAATTTAATATTGAACAATGCTTTAATTAAAAATATAAAAAATTCTAAAAAAACAGAAATAAAAAATAAAATTACAAATAATAGAAACCTCCTTGATAATTTTAATTCGTAGTTTCCCTTTAACGCCAAAAAATACACCTTTAAAACTATTAAAATTTGATTTTATTTTAAAAAAACCTTTCTTAAGTCATAATTGACAATTATGCATTTTTTTATTTTAAAAAAAATGCTTTTATATATGAGATTTCAGGGTCGTGGTCATCCACGCGACCATGTTTGGTCGGCCTTAGTTTTGGCTGAACCAGTTCCAGCCAAACTAGTTTCGACTGGAACTGGTTCGGCCAAAACTACCTATGTGGCATCCAATGTGGCAGCCAGACAAGAAAAAAATGGGAAATTTGAAAACATGTCACTTTGCGGGCTAATTTCTCCATCATAACTCAACTTGTTTTAAAATCTAAAAATGCCCTTTTGTAGAGCTTGGAATCTAGAATATGGTCATATAATTTTTATAGTTTTTTTATTACATATAATATATTATAAGTTGAAAAAACTTCAAGTAGGTATTTTAACATTGAAGAACACACTCGTTCAAAAAAAGAAAACAAAATAGCAAATCATGTTAGAAAAATTTAAAACTTATATTTAACACTAGAGGAGAGAGTCTTCTTCAAGAATATGTAATTTGTTTTGTATTTGGTTTAGATTTGCTAGGGCAAATGTGGTGGGAGACAAAAACTGTTAATTTCGGGTAACTTCGACTTTGAATAGTTATAACAGACAAAAAATATACCGAAAACCATTTTTTTTTTTCTGCACTAGTTGTACATGTCATCTAAAACATATTCTGAAATCAGAGGAAAAAAAGATTATTTGCATATTTTTTGTTGGTGGGAACTAAACCCTCGATTTTCAGCATTTTTCAGCAATTAAAAAATGGACTTCGAAAATTAAAAAGCTATGTCAATTCTTATTCTAAAAAATTTAAAAAAATTATAAGCATAAACTACATCCAATTTTACACATTTCATTAGTTTACATCATTTTCAAATTCTAAACACAAATGCCACTTTTATGTCGTTAAAGTTTAACATTTTTGCATGTTGTGGTCCTCTTCCTTTGTAAAAGTACGACACATGTTTGTACTTTTACCCCTTAGGAAATGCTAATTTATTTCCTTATTTAAACATAAAATGCAAACCAAGGATCAAAACCAAATTTTGTTTGAAGCTCTATGATCCCTAATGCAGGCTGAACCCTACAAGTTAATTGGAACCTCGCTCAAATACAACTAAAACCTGCACAAGAAGTCCTAGACTGAGTCCCCTTATCAACTCGTTGGCCTACAAAACTCAGCTGATAGGCAACTCTCTACTCATCTCCTGTCATCTAGAAAGGGGACATTACACTTTGCAATCAAACTATATATATATATATATATATAATTTATCTTTGTGGGTAAGTGCTCACCGTGGATTTTCCCTGTTTGGCTTTTCCACATATAAAATTCTTGGTGTTCATGTGTTATTATTTGAGTTCGTTATTTCCTTAATATTTTATATGGTCAACATTGAAGATAGCTGATTACTTAAGTGAGATAATGTTGACTCACCCCNGCCCCCCCCCCCCCCCCCCCCCCTTTCCCTCTAAGCATTTGGTGTGTGTTCAACAAGTCAACCATTATATATTTGTCCATTCAAATTATTGAGAGGCGAAGACAAACATAGGAACTCAACAATTTGAAATCTTAAAATAATTTTGTTCCCTTCACAAATTTATAACTTTATGTTATTACAATTTATTAGAAATTATTGTAATAGTTTCAACATATAAAAAACTAGTGAAAACTAAACCACTATGCATATCCCTCTTCAATGTCATATTTAATGTAAAAATGTGATATTTTAAAAACAATTCAAATGTTTTTTCCTCGTGTTTTTCTTTAATAATCACATTTATACAATATCTTTGATAAATATTTTTCATTAATTTTACATGAAAAATTAAAATAAAATGATTAGACAATCTACAATGCAAAAAATACTACTCTACACCTAGTTGCACTTGTTTGGGAGCAAAGTGAATTTAAACAAAATGAGAAAAGAACAACAAAAATCTCTTACCAAAACTTTGTTGATGTTATGGAGACACTCAATATTTTTTGAGAGAGATGATGGATTATTAAAAATGATTTTGAATTTGAATTTGAGAGAGAGGGGAAATGAAACCCTTGCACATGGTATATGGAAGGTTGAGATTGATTAGATTATATATGTCAGTTGGATTTTGATAGAAGGTATTTAAGAATGAGTCACTTGGTTTTTTTGATTGACATAATGGATATGAGTATAGGGGTTCAAACTCTGTTTTTAAGTGGTAATGAAGTTTTACAAAAGTAGAAACAGGCAACTTGACATAGAAAATTGAGTAGGTTATTAGCATAATCAGAAAATTATGTAAGAGTGGATTTTGTAAAAATATAAAAGTAGTCTCTACTCTACTAGTTGTAGCTTTTGTATATAGAATTTAATAGATGTTTCTCTCCAATTGATTGTTTTATGAGTAAATCTATGCCTCTTAAAGGGTCTATAGAAGCCTTTATGGAAGTGATTAAAAAAACTTATTTCAACCAATTGCAATTAATTATTATTATTTTTCAATTTCTTTTTAGATTTTTCTAAAGTATACATGTGAAATCTTTAAGTAAAAAAGTCATGAAAATTATTTTTCTTCATGTTGATTGGCTAATCAATTTGGGGTCTTATATACACGGATTTCAATACCCTATATTTACAAAATTTTAATTGTTTAATTTATACTCATCATTTTAAAACAAGAAAATTAATGAAAATTAATAATTATTTTTAAAATTTTATTAGAATTAAAAATTATGTAATAAATCCTGAATTTATTTAAGTTCACTTCTATTTTTTTAATGTCATCAACCATGTCATATTAACTGCCATTTTTATTTTCACAAATAATTATTATATTATAATTAAAATAATATATTATTATTTCATAAGTGTATATTATACAAATTTACCTTAAAATATTTCTTAATTTAATTGAAATCTTTTTAATTGACCTTTTTGTATGTAAATACAACTCCTTTATATGAACTATATAAAGTCTATAAAACGATATATATGAAAGTGAGTTCATCCACGTTTTTTATTTTTAAAAAAATTGTATAGAGACAATTTATTCTCTCACTCAATCTCCATAAACGTCACTTGTAAAATGTTTCCTAAATCATTTGGTATTACTTTTAATTTGACTTATTTATATTGAAGCACATAGAAAGTCTTTAAAAAAGATATATATGAAGGTGACTTCTTCCACATGCTTACCATTTAAAATTGCTCTAGTTAGAAACAAAATATTCTCTTGATCAATCTTTGCAATTATAATGATAAATATTTAAGTTTTCTAATTTATAAATTTATTTATCAGCCATTTCATGCGCTAAAATGAATTAGGCTATATGAGTCGATTTTAAGGAACTGTTCACTATGCAAATTGTTTGCCTATATTTTTGTTATATTATGTTGAAAGAGTTCATATTATAAATATTTCTTATTATTTACATTTGTAATATTGGAAGGGACATTTGTAAAATATTAATTAGGTAAAACGAGTTTATGAATAGTAGAAAAATAATATTTAATTATATTTTCTTTTGTATTTAATATGCTCACTTAACCTTTTAACCGATATAATTAATTACTTTTTAAATAATTAACTCAATTAACTCTTCCAAAAGCCAATTCTTATGGAATCTGTAAAAAATCTCAACTGTTGGACTAACCCATTTCCTTCCATTGGATTCTAGGGCAACATGAAGAATCCCCATCTTTAAGGAAAAGATAGAAAGGAGGGTTTCTTTATTATTTTGATTAATTTTTCTTGTGTAGGTTGCTTGAGGCAGAGAAAACAATTAGTATTTTTTTTTCTTAAAAAAGATTTAACGTTTTAAAATTTTGGGCTTGTCGTTCAAATTATCTATTTTCATCCATAAAATTGAGACAAATTTTTGAAAAATTTGTATTAATGTGCAGGGAGAATAATGTATTGCAAACAACTCTACATGTTACATTTAATGTTTCAACTCTTTGCATGTATAATTCTCAATATATATATAT
>MU223429.1:986039-997398 GCA_018584345.1 Thuja plicata | reverse complement strand
ACATCAAACCATTAGAGAGTTAGCATTCAAAGATTTAAACAAGATGAAACAAGAATGAAAACATCAAAAATAATCCTCATATCATCAGATAGAGCTTGAAACAAGTGCACCCAAGAGGCTTGTTTGATCTGATCTCTTATGGAGGTGTGAATGTGCTCTCTCAAACACAATATTGAAGATTCCCCAAATGAAATGCTAATATAAATGGATGAATGGATGAATGGAAGAAGGATTCAAGAACTAGTATGGAGCAACTAGTCTCAAAGCTTCTCTGAAAATGATTAAGCTACCATGGGTTGAAATGCAAAGAAAGATTCAAAATAAGATTGATTTTTACCAAATTGATCCAAACATTTAATATCTAACTTATTTAAGCATGAAATAAATGAAACTAGTAATGGAAATCTAAAACAATTCTAGCATAATGCCAATGAAATAACAAGAAGAGAGATTATATGCAAGAGAGGAATGCCTCTTTTATTATATTTGAGACAGAAATGGGCAGTTGAGATTAAGAGGTGGAAGAGAGATGAGTGACTAAGATTAAGGGTTAGGTTGGAAAAGTCAAAGGGGATTATGCACATGATTAGAGGTAAATTACCTTTTAATCAAGATTAGGGGAATTTAATAGCAAAAGGTGGGATTAGAAATGGATAAAGTGATTTAAATAAATTGTTTTTATTTTAATCAAGCTTAGAGGAGTTTTAGGTTTGTGGAGGGATCTTTTAATAAATATGAATTTATTAAAAGGGGGATTTTTGAGGGAAATGTATTTAAATAAAATAAATTAGGATAATATTTATAAAATATGTAAATACCGTAAATGAAATTATTTAATTATTTTAATTAAATAATTAGAGGAATAATATGAAATTAATATGAGTAATAATTTTAATATTTTTGGATGTCTACATTTTGCCCCTCTTTGATGTGGTATTGCAAGTGACGCTATGTCAAAGAAAAGAAAATAAGTTGCCCTAGAGGAAATTGGTTTTTAGGAGTCGTGCTGAAGAGACGACGGTAAGAGGTTGTGTCCCCTCGAGAAAAGGACGCAACAAGAGAAGCGTGTGTGGAATTTTCTCAAAAGAAAAAATGCGACAAGAAGAAGGGAGAGGAGCGAATAAATAGAAGCCTTCCAAAATGCAAGATGCAAAATGATTATGAATGCAGCTAAAAATGTAGATGCAGGACTTGGGGATATAATTGTGTTAAATTAAAGAGAGCACATCCGTTTTTGATATTGCAAAAGGAGGTATGCATCAGGTGTTAGAAAATATAGATGATAGGATTCCTTTGCATGGACTAGATGCTCAGACAAGTCACACTACAAAAGACACATGCATCAGTAGCCACCAGTCACAGTGCACCAAGATATAGCAGGTAGAGTTAGTGGTGAGTAGGGTTTAATTGACGCAAAAGATAAAATCAGCAAAGAAGGCCTCATGACCAAGTAGTCATTCAGTCCAAAGTTCTTTCCATGAACGGGATTATGTAAAGGAGGATTGATGAGTCGATGTCGAAAGGATGCATCCTGACGGGCAAAGATTGGGTTTAATGTTGGATTGAGATATTCGCTGGCAAAAGCTGTGAAAAGAATGATGAGCAAGGAGAGTCGGTCTCAAAAACTGATTTGGTGGAAAAAGTTATTGCAGTCGTAGGAGTCAAACATCATAGAAAAGGAAAATATGCAGCAATGCAAAAGGAAGGAAAGGTTTATTGCTATTTTTGAAGGATATTTGAATTTTTAGGATTTTTGCGATTTTTCAATTTTTTTGTAATTTTTACGCATTTAAGCTGTACAACGGGATTAATAATAAAAAAATATATAGGCAGCAAGAGAAAGTGGTGGAAAAGAAAAGAAAACATTTTGGGGGAAAATGGGGGCTATAAAAGGATCTAGGGGGGAAATTAGGTCATTTGTAAATAGTGATTGGAGAAGTAAAGAGCTCTAGAAAGAAAATGGCTGAAGAAAGGTTGAAGGGGCAGTTAGGAGAGTGCATGAGGATCCATGGATGACCCATGGAGTGGCTGATGCTGGTTAGTAGCATGACCTGATCCTTGCATTTATTGCTTCAAAGTTTTTAACGCTTTTGGGATGGGATAGGGTCATTAATGAGGGGAAAATGGGGCCAAAACGGAGAAGATAGTTCTTGAATCTGAATCTATGTAGACACTGATCCATGAACACGCGTCTATGCAGACCACAGTTTCAAACCGGCATCTACAAAGATGCCAAACCCAGACCCACTTATTCATAGATGGGTGTCTAGGAGCATAGAGCTCAAAAACGCCGATTGAAGAATCGATGTCTCCTCCCAAACCAGCGTCTGAACCAAAAGGGTAGACGCTGAGGGGGGGGAAACAGAAAGGTCTTTCTGAGGCTGGGGATGGGTCGGTAAAAGAACTAGGGGAATGATGCCCCGATGCAGGAGGGGTTAGGCTGGAATTTAAAGAAACTGACATGATTATGGTGTTTTGGATCTTGTAACAGCAGTTTTGACCACTAGGTTCGAGGGAGCACTAGCCACCCACCATGGAGTTATAGGGCCAGCTGACAGAGGTGGAGTGGATTTGATTGTCTTATTTGGACTAGATTATGTGCCCCGATGGCCTCAAATATGGGCGCATAATGGGATGATGACAGTGCTCATGGAGACATGGCACAACGATACTACCACCTTCCACCTGCCTACTGGAGAGGCTATTATCACGATAGAGGATGTCTAGAGGATTCTGTGGATACCAATCTGTGGACCAGTTCCACAGTACAGGTTGGATGACAGTAAGCATTACATGCATCTAGTGTTTCTAGGAGACAACTGAGGAGGATCCCGCAATATAGGACCTGGATGCCCTGACAGCTAGCAGTAGATAGGAGACTTCGGAGGATAGCTCTATTTTTGGTCGGGTTGATAGGAGGGAGGATGTTGGCTAACCTATTAGGTCATGAATATTGGATGGGGTGGTCGAGGGATAGGTATAGGGACCACAGGTGTCTATATAGGGATAGGTGTTAGAGGGGCCACAGGCGGGGTATGTGTCATAGGAGGTATATGACACAATTTTCACAGAGCAAGATATTCTACAGTCGAAGCTAGCATGGATACAGGGGCTTTTAACCATATCACAGGTTTTAGAGGCCAGTGTATAGGCAGAGTTGGCCTGGGTTCAAGGGGTACTAGGATCAGAGACTCTACGGGCGGAAAGGGTAGAGGGTGCACTAGACACCTTGCAAGGGAAATTTGATGCTCAAGAGTTCTCTTTGGAGGAGAATATGTCATAAGATTTTGTCGAGCTGTGGACAGAGATAGACACTCTTACCAACTAGTTAGGCACCCTGATAGATCAGATTGATCAAGCCACAGAGCAGGTGATCGCATTGACCCTAGAGAGGGATGCAGCATAGAGATGTGCAGAGGCATATAGGGCTAAGTGGGATATCGCTCGACAGGAAACCAATGCATGGGGATGGCATAGGTAGTATTTGAGGCCTTTGTCACACACAAAGATGCAACCAGGGCAGGTAGAGAGGCAACACATTACCGGGCCTTATATCACAGGGCAGTTTGTGAGGACCAGTGACAACCCACATACATAGAGAAAACTTGTTCATAGAGCACAGGGAGGGCCTCACAGGGATTAGTGGGGATGCCACCTCATCCACCACAACATGGAGGAGGTGAGGGACCATCACAGCCACCCACAAGATTCATCAGGGGATTATGAAACACTATTTTTTAGTTTTTGATGAGATGAGATGTGGGTATGTGCAGGATCATGGTATACCAAACCCAGCCCTTAAGTGGCAATGAAAATTTAGAAAATCGGGTTTAGGAAAGTTAACGTAAAAATTTGAACAAGTTATCAATCTTATATAAAAAATGTGTAAGAAGAGAATATATAGAAAATTGAATTTAGTTTCTTTGGTACAAGCCATTTAAACAAAAAAAAATATTCTATATGGTGAAATTTTAAATTTATATGCAGTAGTATGAAAATTTTAGGAAAAAGATAAGAAGTAGGTGTGTGTCTGACCACCTTAAACACAATAAAATGATATTATTTTTTAAAATATTATAGATATAAGTAGTAGAATCATGTTTGGATGTGATGCATATTTTTTTGTAATTTTTTTCTAAGTAAATTATTAATTATGATTTTTCTACTACAACTTTCCCAGAATATAAAAAAATTTGTGTCTAACCACCTTAACTTAGTCTAAACTTCATCAAATTGAAATTTTTTTATTTTTTTATTGTAGTAAGAAAATCATAGAATGTGATTCATGTTTAGGATTTCAAAAATGTTATACTTTTTGAAAGCTATATGTATTTTTGAATCAGTCTATCAATTAGGACTAAAATGATAAGAAGTAGGTCTATGTCTGACCACCTTAAACAAAATCAAATGATAATATTTTTTTACTAGATTCTAGATATAATTAGTAGACTCATGTCTAAGTAAATAATTAATTATGATTTTTCTTCTAAAACGTTTCCAGAATACAAAAACTCCCGTGTCTGACCACCTTAACTTAGTCTAAACTTAATCAAATTGAAAAAAAAAAATTCTTATAGTAGGTGAAGCATAGAATATTACACATGTTTCAGATTTAAAAAATGTTATACCATTTGAAAGTTATAGATATTTTTCAATCAGTCTACCAATCAGGACTTCTTTTTCATATCGCCACTTTTTGGCATACCATGATCTTGCACATACCCATGTATATGTCTACCAACACCTAGGTACATTTTCATGTATTTATTCATGACAGACTCTTATACTCTGGATATGGACTTTTATATATGATGATGGACTTGATGATATTGTGATGAGCTTTATGATGTATGATGTATATGCTTATATGAGTACTGACACTTATGCTGCAAGATGTGATGTTGTATACAGATATGCAATGACGTATGATTTATATGTTATGTTGTGTTCATGAAGGATGAGATGGTTATATGCATGTATCTAGATGTATGTTATGCAGGATGTGATGAGTTTATTGATTTTTTTTGTATTTCATATGCAGATGATGAAATGAAACGTATGCACTTAAATATGTAATGAATGTATGCAAATGTATTGATATAATGACTTAATAAATGTAATGAACCTAACATTAAAGAAAATATGATATGATAATTTAGGTATGCAACAAGATGCAATGGATGCAACGAGACCCATGTTTTTGGTGTGTGCCAATTTCAACTGATGAACCAAACAGGTGAGCCGTAAAGGATCAAGCAAAGAATGACTGGCTTGGGGAAGTTAGCTAGGTGGAGGCTCACAAAGTTAGTGCGATGGAAAGGGGACAAGACAAGACATGGATATACAAGGAAAAAACTGGGTGGCTATACACAAGTGATATGTACAAAAATCTTTTGAGGACGAGATGTGATTGGTTGTGCTACTGATGCGTGCAATACGTTGGAACACCCAGGGAATATGGGTTTGGGAATGGAATGGAGCCAAAGGATGGATGGATGAGGGGATGAGATTTTGATAGATAATTATGCGATCCACTATGTGTGATGCCTATTTACCAAGTTTTCATCGCCAATACTTGCCCATGGTGCCTGATTGCCAAGTTTTCACCATTGGACAAATTTCTTTTCTCTTTACTCTTTTTGTATTTATTTTTTTTATTTTTTATTTTTTGGATGTTGTCCAAGCGCCTGTATTCTAGGTTTTCACCAGGACAACCATTTTTTCAGCTTCTTTTTCTAGTTTTTAGGAGTTTTTAAAGACTTTTTCCATTGTTTTTCTATTTCTTCAGGACTTTTTATACTTTTGTATAGATTTTCTCAAAGATTGGGATATACTGCCAGTCTTCAGGCATAGAATCTCTTGAGATGAATGATATTGATGGGATCATTCAAAGAATCTCCTTCAGAAGTGGAGAGTTGATATGCCCCAGAACTGAAGCATACAGTGATGATATAAGGGCCCTTCCAAGTAACTTCAAATTTTCCCTTCTTTTCGCAGTCTATGCCTACCTTTTGATTCTCTTTAAGTACTAGATCTCCAGCCTGGAACTATCATGGGTGAATCTTTTTGTTGTAACTTCTCTTAAGGATATTTTGATATAGAACCAGGTGATCATATGCATGTTGGCGTTTCTCATCTAATAGATCCAATTGCGTAAGGCGCATCACACGATAGTCTTCATCTGTGATCATGTCCTTGAGTGACACACATAATGATGGTAGTTCAACATCAATTGGTAGGATAACTTCAATGTCATAGACAAGGGAATATGGAGTGTTGCCTATTGGAGTGGGGTAGGAAGTATGATATGCCTAGAGGGTGGGGTTAATTTGGAGGTGCCAGTCACAACCAGTATCATTAGCAACCTTCTTGAGGATCTTGAGAAGGGTTTTATTAGTTGCCTTAGCTTGGTCGTTACCTTGGGGAGAATATGGACTAGAGTAGGGGTGATGGATATGGAGGAGATCACACAAATTTTCCACATGTTAGTTTTCAAATGGTGTTCCATGATCTATGAAGGTAGTGGAGGGGATGCTGAAGTGATAGACGATGTGGTAGAGGATGAACTTTGAAATCTGGACACCTATGGTGAGAGTGAGTGGAATTTCTTCAACCCACTTCGTAAAATACTTTGTTGTTGTGATTATGTATTTGTGTCCTTCACAAGAGAGAGGTGATCTTACTAACGAGGTCTAAACCCCAACAAAAGAAGGTCCAAGGAGACGTAAGGGGATGTAGGTCTTGTGGAGGAGCATGAATTAGATTGGCATGTTGTTGACATGGTAAGCACTTCTTGATGAACTCACAAGAATCATGTTCCATTGTGGGTCAATAGTATCCTACCAATAAAATTTGTTTGGCTAGGACCATGCCACTTGTGTGGGCACCGCAGATCCCGGTGTGTACTTCTTGCAAAGCCTGGGTGGCCTCGTATTCATCTAAACATCTAGAGAGAACATTGTAATAGCCTTGACGATAAAGGGTTTTTGTTACAATAGTGTAATGTGAAGCTCTTTGAATGAGGTTTTGGCCCTGGGTGTTGGTGAGATGGGGAGATATGATACCATTTTTTAGATAAGCATGGATATCATGGTACCATGGAGACTGAGGACCAACCAAGACACATACGCGGTCTGATTCATCATTCTCATAGGCGGGCACATGAAGTTGCTCAACTAATAATTCATATTGCACAGAGTCACGAGAAATCTCCAAGAGGGAGCCAATTGTGGCCATTGCATCAGAAACCTTATTTTGTAGTCATGGCACTTGGGTCATTTTTAAGTGAAGAAAATGCTCTTTCAGCTTGTCAATCATCACCTTATAGGGTATCAGTTTGTCTTCCTTTATTTGGTAGTCATCCAAAACTTCTTTGATGATGAGTTGAGGATCCCCGAAGACATGAATGTCTATGATGTTCCTTTGGATGGCCATGCGGAGTCCTAAAATAAGTGCCTCACATTATGCAATGTTTTTTGTGTAGGGGAATCCCAATTTGAATGATATAGGGATGTAGTCACCCTGAGGTGTGACAAATAGTATTCATGCCCCTACACCATGAGTTGTGTAGGATCCATCAATGTAAAGTTTCCAGGTGGGTTGTTCTTTGACCATGCATAGATGTTCATCTGGAAATTCTATGATCAAAGGATATGCATCCACCAATGGTGCTTCTTCTAACTAATATGTGATGACTTTCTCTTTAATGGCCTTTCTTTCCACATATTGAATATCAAACTCGCTTAGCAGCATAACCCATTTTTCCATTCGGCCAGTGAGGGTAGTCTTAGATAGTAGGTATTTGAGAGGATCTACTTTTGAAATGAGCTTCACAGTGTGACTAAGCATATAGTGGCAAAGTTTTTGAGTGGCGAAAACCATTGCCAGGCATGCTTTTTCCATAGGAGAGTAATTGAGCTCATAACATACTAAAGTGTGACCAATGTAATAAATGGCTCTTTCTTTTCCCTCATTGTCTAATTAAGCAAGGAGTGCCCCTAGTGCCATTGTAATAGGAGAAATATACAAAATGAGTGGTCAACCTGGTGTAGGTGGTACTAAGATGGGTGGACTTGCCAAATATTCTTTGATTTTCTCAAACTCTTCTGACATTGAGGGTCCCATTTGAAGTTGTTATCTTTGCATAGAAGATGAGTAAATGGTTGGCACTTGTCTGCTAATTGTGAGATGAAATGACGCACAGATTGTAATTTACCTTGTAGACTGCGCAGCTACAAAAGTGTTCTTCGTGGAGACATTTCCATGATAGCTTGTACCTTTTTTGGATCTATTTCTATGCCTCTTTTGGATACAATAAACCCTAGGAGATTTTCAGATGCGACCCTGAAAACACACTTCTTGGGGCTGAGCATTAGGCCATAATGTTCAAGCTGATCGAATATGCACTTGAGCACGTCTAAGTGATCTTCCCTTTTGATTGATTTGGCCAGGATATCATCCACATAATCTTCAATAATTTTATGGATCATGTCGTAGAAGATAATAGTCATGGATCTTTGATAAGTCACCCCTGGGTTCTTCAAGCCAAATGACATCCTATTATAGCAGAAGGTACCCCAAGGGGTTTTAAATGTTGTCTTATGTTGATCTTCTTCTGCAATTAAGATCTTATTATACCTTAAAAAACTATCCATGAGAGACAACATCTCATGTCCAGTTGTAAGATCTACAATCATGTCAATATTGGGCAGGGGGAAATCATCCTTGGGGCATGCTTTGTTAAGATCTCGAAAGTCTGTGCATACCCTAATTGATTTGTTAGGTTTGGATACTAGCACCATGTTGGAGATCCACTCTGAATAGTTAATGGAATGAATGATTTTATCTTGTAGAAGTTTTTCCAATTCTACCCTAACCAATAATGCTACCTTAGGATGAATTTTGCAAAGTTTCTTCTTTACTGATTTGACATTCGGATCCACAGCTATATGGTGAACCACCAAGTTAGGGTCTAATCTTGGCATGTGAGAATAAGATCATGCAAATTTATCTATGGATTCTCATAGGAGACCATTGAGAGATGTTTCTTCTCCTTTTGTCAAGGATGTTGCAATGTATGTGATGCTGGGATTTTCTTATGTACCAAGGTTGATAGGATTTGTTTCTTTGATGAAGCTTTATCTTCATCCTCTGGCACCTCAGAGAGGTTTTTACCAGTGGATAGGCCCTTTATTTTTACTTTTTTGCGATTAGATAGTGCCCCAGAGGGGTTTTCACTAGGGGATCAATTTTTCTCTTTTTAATTTTTGTTTTCTATTTCACTTTTGCGGCTGAAGGCCTCCTCTTCCCCAAAGTATGCCTTTGGATCCAATTTGTATACATGTGTTGATTCATGCCCCCATTCAGATGCTTGTTCTGTAGCTCCCATGAATCGTAGGAGTGCTTCTTTGCTTTGGAACTCATCAATGTGTATGATGCTTGGTTGGTCCCATTCTATGAGTTTGGGATGGACAAGGGGAAGGTCAATGAAGTTGATGGTGAGTTGGTGGAGGATAGAATTTCCCAGGAAGGTTTCATCATCTAGGACATCGTCATAGGCTCTAACAATTTTCTCTTCTAGGATATCTTTGATTTCAACAATTTCACCCAGGGTATTACCACAGGTATAGCTATTTTCATTGGTGCCCCCAGTCGTGGAAGAGCCAATACCAAGGCCTTGATGCCTTTCTCTTTGGGAAGATTAAATAGGAGCTTTCATGCCATGCTCTTCATAGCCTAAGCTTCCTCCCTGATAATTCCATTTTTCTGTAACCAGTTTGTGATTTGTACGATATTTTCCCTTGAAGTAATTGAGGAGACCTTTGTTTGGGGGTGGAAAATCCTTATAAATCCACAAGTTAATGTCAGGGGCCATCTCCTGGCCATTCAAAATGCCATGGGAAATGAAAGTGGTAGATCCCAATTGAAGTGGTTTAGTTGTTTTTGTTCATGTCATGCTCTCATTAGGTGGGTGACCTTGGGTGTGTGGATCGGCTGGTAGGGCTCCCACTGTGAAGGCATATGATAGGTTGTACTCTCCACAACCCTTGTTGTTGATCTTGACCATGGAAAGAGTAGATTAGAGGATTGTCTCTGGGTCTGAATGGGTTCGAGAATAACTGGCTTTAGAGGTGCCAATGTCAATCCTGGGAAAATGATTGGAATGTGGGGAGGAAGCTTCCAACACACGGAAGTGTATGAAGAGTTGGGGATCTACGTGGATGATGACTTCAGTGCCGTTATGTAGGAATTTGATGCACTGATGGAAGGTGGATGGGACGGTTTGCATGGAATGAATCCAAGTGAGTCCAAGGAGGATATTTAAGGGAAGGTTGAGATCAACAATGTGGCATAGCGTATCTTGTACTGCAGGGCCCAGCTGAATGTTAAATGAAATAGTACCTTCTAATGTCCATTACAGATTATCATATGCCTTGATGGTGATGGCATTGTTTATTATATCTGCCTTTGTACTTCCCAATTATTTACTGAATTTCAAAGTACATAAATTAAGGGCCGAACCATTATCTATCATGACCCATTTGATGGAAAATTCATTGACCATGATGGCGATACAGAGGGGGAGATTATGGTCTTGTTCAATGGATGGCATATCAGCTAGTTTAAAGGAGATTTTGCAAGATGTGGATAGGTGGCCCACAAGATCTAGAATTGTCTAGGATTAATGTCGCTGGGTGTGTGCATAAATGTTGACACACTTCTATGAATCATTCCATCCAAGGTTTCTCAAGAATGAGGCCTCAAATATCGATCCATAGCTCTCTAGTCATGGACTGCAAAAGTGTGAAATGGAGGCCCTCAGATTGACCTAGTTAATGCCTATGCAAGTACACAATGAAATGAGAGATTCAAATGCATGAAAATGAGATCTACTCTATATGATTGCAATGCATGAAAGAAAATTAATCTAAATGATAACAATGCATGACTAAATCTATGAAAGGAAATACAAATGCAAGATTAATCTATGGAAATAAACATGAATCTAATCTATATGAGTATCCATGGATGCAAGAAGAATGAGACAAGAAGAGAGAAGTTGCAATAACCAAGCTCAAATGCTCAAATGCTCCTCCAAAATTGCTCTCCAAACCTGCAGCATAACAATACTATGAAAAAGATGATATGAAAATGAGAAGGAGAGGTCTCCTTTTAAAGGAAAGTTAACAATTGAGATTAAGAGGCAAAAATCAAAGGCTATGATTAAGAGGAAAAAATCCCACCACTTAGGAAGATGTGAAGAAAAAGGGATTTTTATTTAATTTAATTTAATTTATTGTCTTTTTCAACAAATAAAGTGCTTTAAGTGGGGATTTTTATTTATTTAATTAAAAGAGGG
>MU223429.1:927993-966606 GCA_018584345.1 Thuja plicata | reverse complement strand
ATATAATCAATTGTCATTATATTGTTCTCATAATAATGAATATACATGTTCCATGATTAAGTTTTTTGGTTTCTTTCATGTTATTGTTTTCAATAAGGTCCTAAGGACTATGTTGGAATGTTTTAAGGTCAGTTTAGGCATTAGGAAATGGTTTTCTTAAGACAAAATTGTCAGCAAATTGCCAAGATTGGCATAAGACGACAAAGGATAAATCTTGTAAACATGCCTTGCATGGTTTTTCATTGATGTAATAAGGCTTATTTTAGCCTCTCTTAGCATATATAGGGTATCATTATGTGGTCTAGAGTCGTTATTTAAGGTTTGGTCAAATTTGCGAAAACCTTGCAAAAGTTGCATAGCAACTTTGCAAGTTGTAAATGCAAAATTTGTAATGTAACTACACCCAAACGGTCAACCCTTTCAAAAAAACAGCCGAGAACCATTGGGAGAAGACATGTATAGGCTTAAATAGCCTCTTTGGGTTGATACAAAGGTAGATCGAGAGTTTTGGTGGAAGCTTCTAATGAAAAGAACGTTGTTTTCACAGTTTTTGACTGCAAATTCATTGTTTTCACGCCTGCTGTTCCTTGGCCGTACAGTTTTTGGTCCCAAGTCATATATGGATTGAAATTAAAAGGAATATACATTATTTTTAAATTGGTTTGGCATGATTTGGTTACAAAATAAGAAAGTTACAAGTATTTTTTTGTAAAAACTGTCTTTAAACCTAAAGAATGAGGGTTATGGCTTTATTCTGTTTATATCTTTATATCCCACCGTATGAAAAATCCCAAAATCGGTCAGATGGGAGCCATTAGAGTCCCCTTTGAGATGGCGGTGGTTGGAGATCTGAAGATGGCATGTGGAAGGAGAAACTTAATTCCCTAGACCTGTTATTTGTCATGTAACAAGTCTAATTTGTTCATTGTTTATATATTTTTCCAAACCTATTGAACTTTATGGTTGGTGGGCACCCAAGAACATTTGAAAAGGTAGTTTTGGGTTGAGTGTAAGCCCTTGGTGGTGCTGGTTAATAATTTGTGCAAGAATTTCAAGCACTTGCTTTGAGAATTAGGCCTAATTGTGGCCACAAAACAGTGACAGTCCCTTATTTGGCCTTTTTTGTTTCAAAACAACCTATGCTAGTTTTCTGATATGTTGTCAACCCCCTTAATTGGTATCTATTAATGCCTTCCTTTTTTGTTCATTGATCACATACCGCGAGTTATAGTTCGAAAATCAACAAATGTGGGATACAAGCCGAGTAGTCCATTGTGAAGAAAGTTCGATCGAGTCTCAACGAAGGAAGTTGCAAAGTGTTTGATCATGTTGTTTACGGTCCTTGGAAGTGCAAGAAGTCATCAGATCATTGGTTGTGTGGGGATCAAGATTTAAGCACATGACTAACCATGACGGATTGGTGTCTAGGTGCCAAGTTGAGCTGTGAGTGTGCTCCCCAATAATGACACAATTACTTTGCCATTTGTTTTGAGTTTGTTCAGTGTCATCTCATACTCCTAAGGCTCTCATACTCCTAAGGCTCTACATCAGAGAAGGTTGTGAAGACGGTAAAGAAAAAATGATTTATATGTGCAAGAGGATAGTGGAGAAGCACAAGGAGAAATGATTTAAAGATGGAGGAGATATGTAAGACTTTGTTATGTGTTGATCTCTCAGGCATAAGGAAACAATGAAGCAATTCAGAATAAAGATGCAATAGTTGTTGGAAGTATTTTGACTATAATAGTTTTAAGTCCCTGCCTATATATGCATGAGACTAATGTTTTCACCTCAGTTTCCAGCTATTAGTCCAGCCTCGTGAGTCGTGCACAAATTTTTTAAGCTATGGTCTGAATGGATATAAATTGTTTTTGGGTTGAATTTTTCTATTTTCTTATTCGTCCATTGTATTTTAGCTGGTAGTTTTTTTCTTTTTAATTCACAAATTTTGGCAAAAAAAATTCCAACGGAAATGCATATGGTGGCATAAGCTAAACCGTCCATATGCCTCTCTTGTGATCCCACATCTAGCATGTTCTTAAACGTGGCATGCAATTCAAGGGAAGTAACTGCAGGTAAACAACAAAACAAATTCTTTCAACCAAAGTGGATTCTTAGGTTTATCTCTGCAACTGAGATGATCTCCGGCATTGGTTTAACAATAGACAACATAGGTGCACACAAAGTGAAAATGCATGCACAGTCTTTCAAACATATTGTGATGAGAATGAATAAACAAGGTAAGAAACATAATGGAAACTCATTTCTGGTTATGATTTTTTATTTATTTTAAAGCCAGTTACTATATATGTGGAGGTGTTTACAATGTCTGCAACATATGAAACACAAGTACTACCTTGTGAAGAACAAGCCTACAAGAATTCTACTTTGTGTTATACTACTTTCATCTACAACCTTTCATGGCCAACTAGGGTTTCAAATCTGTTCTGCTGGTGGAATGCTCTCTCTCATAGACTAACCACCATTATAGTGCTGGAAATTATAATTAGAAACTAGCACTGCCAATCCTACAGCATGATATTTCTCTTTATTTATTTCCATCCATACGCACCATAATCGAATGCATTTTTAATTTTGTCAATTTATTCTCCATTTTCATAGTGAATCGTTTCACATTATAGAAGACTCTTTGTTGATTTCATTGTGAAGGAAAACAAATCAAGACAATGAGATAAAAATTCTCTTATTTTAAAGTTTGAAAATATTATCCCGTTGTTTTATTTTTAAAATTTATTTCTTATCATTTTTTTCCCTTTTTTCTGATTGGCTGCTCCTATTTTACTGGTGGTCACAATCTTCCTTAATAGCTCACTCTTACATCAGAAATGTTTGCTTGATTCTTTCCAAAGACCTACAACTGAGCAATTGTCTTGGCACGAGTACATCCTGCCACGGTAAATCCAACCATGGTTGTGTTAGCACCGTACCAAAGAAAATTTTCAATTTTTAGCTTTGATAGTTTTCCCACGTGTTCTGGTCCAAATCAAATGTTTTGTTATGCCAAAAGGGTTCAAAGTGGTCAAAAAGGTTCTGTCTTAAGTGTTAGTCGCACACCCGCAAAGGTCTTTTCACATGTTTTAAAGTCTGTGCGAGTGAGCGGTGAGTCAGTTTGGGCTTAGTCGTGCAATCGCGATCAAATCATGTTAAATAAGCAGTGTGAGTGAGCGGTTTAGTTCTTAAAAGGTGTCAATCGCACAGTCATGATGAAATGTTGAGGTCGGGTTATGAGCTTGCGGTTCGGCGAGTTGGAAGTGTTTTGTTCATCGCTCACCCGCATGGGTTCAAATTTTGCATTGAAAAGTCTAGCGAGTCCGCGGTGACTTGAAGTGTTATGTGTCACACAATCGCTATGATATCATGTCATTTACTTTTTGCTCTACGACCGAGCGAATCAGTAGAAAGTGGTTTACTCGCACACCCACACTAAGTTTTCATGTGTGTCTTCTCTATCTGCGACTATGCAAAGAAGTCAGGTTGTAGTCGTCGCTCACTCGTCCAACTTCTAACCTTTTTGTGTTTTGCAGTGCGAGTAAGCGATCCGTTATGCAGCGTTTATCAAATGAAGCATGTCACTTAGCCGCTGAGGTGTCTTTAGTTTCAAAATGTGTGCGAGTGTGCGATGAAGGGATCATCTAGGTTCTCGCTCACCCGCTCATAACTTGAAGTTTTAAGAAAAGAGCTCGTGAGTGTGTGAAGAGGAAAAGAAAATGATGTCGCTCACTCGCCCATGAATAAGTTACAAAGGAAAATGCATAGCAAGTATGCGATTGATGAAAGTATGTTGGTGCTTGCTCACTCGCAGGAGATGTATTGATTTAGTTTTCAGCACCGCGAGTGTGCGATGAGAAAAAGGAAGTTGTCGCATAACCGTTCATGAGTTGAAGTGAAGCAAAAAGGGTCAGTGGGTATGTGACAAGTAAAATAAGAATAAAGATGGAATCACTCACCCAGCCGCAAAGCATTTGGTCATAGAGGGAATTCAACAGTGAGTCTGCAACTGAGAAGAAGAGTAACCATTGTTCACCCGCTAAGGTTTATAAGTTCAAAAGTTTTGCAGTGCGAGTGAGCGACTGAGTGAAAATGCATGATGTAGATAGGTGTTCGCTCACCCGCAGAAGTTTAAAGGAAAATAAAAAATGTAAAGCGATTGTGTGACTAAGCAAGTTAGACCTGATTGTTTTGAAGCTTGCTCACTCGCTCAGGTCCAAATGTAATGAGCCAAAAGTCAGCGGGTGCGCGACTGAGAAGTGAGTAAGAAATAAATGGATACTTGCTCACTCACGAGGACTCAAACAGAATAAAGTTTTGAGCGGCGACTCTGAAATGGGTAAACATAAAATGGTGTCGCTCACTCGCATAGATTTTTAAGTAAAGAGGAAAAAGAGCCGCGAGCATGCGATTGCCAAACCATGAGTTGCAAATTAGGTCATCGCTCACCCGTAGAAGAAAAAAGCTGAGAAAGAAGTAGATGGCGAGTGTGCGATTAAGTAATAAAGAAGAGCACATCGCTCACTTGCAAGGATTATTTCAAATATGAATAAAGTACAGTGGGTTAGCGACAAAATGACAAGTGGCTAGTTCCAGGCTTACGGAGGAAAAAAAGAGAAAAGTTATGTACTTGTTCCAGCAAAGATCATACAGTGTAAAGTAATGGCAGCATTAGTTGTAGAGAAATGATTGTATGACACTGCAAGTGTGAGAATTCATCATTCAAGTGGACAAGATGCAAGATTTGATGGTTATAAGTATGATTGATTTGTTTTTATTTTGTACAGCTCTCCTTTCCTGCATTCTATGTTTTCTGTGTGAGTAACGAAGCTGGTTTTCTGAAGTTAACAATTTGAAAGGGAAAATGAGTCAAGCAACCACTAGTGCGGCTCCACAAATGTCTGGAAAGAAGAAGGTGGCATCCAAAAGATGTGTGGATGAATTTGTAGAATTGTTACCTGGAACGTCAAATGCCAACAACGCAAATTGGGATCAATGGTCAGACAAGTGGTGTCAATGTAGAAATCCAGTTACTCCAGGTTTCTCAGGTAATACTCTCTTTCACTATTTCTAGAATAATAGGATTAAACCAGTTCACATTTGCAATCCTTGGGAGTTAAGTATGGCCAAATTGATAGTACCTGACGTATATGTAGTACCAGAATTGATAAGGGAATTGGCCAAAAAATACTGCCCCATAGCTAGGGTTATTAGAAAAGCTAATAAAGAAGCCCTAGTACATGTGAATAGGAGGTCAATTGCTAAGGTTTTTGGAATCAAAGGCGCATTATGCACAGAAATTGATCTAGAGAAGATCAAGGCTAACTACAAGAAGAGGGAAAAACTCATTAAGCAATATGAAATGCCTATGTTTATGCCTAGGGTAAACAAAAATCTAGTAATCATCCCTAAAAATATTAAACCTCCATTTGACTTATCTATGTTTCACCATTATGTCAAATGTATTGTATATGGTTTAAGTAGAGTGCTAGGTTTTGATGGGGATTCTACCATTGTTGAGAATCTACTTATGATTGCCATGAATATCCAACATCGGAATGTGAATACAGATAATGATTATGTAGGGTATCTGGTAGAAGCAATTCATGTAGCATTGACAGATATAAAGAACAACACCCCTGTTCCAACATTCAAACATTATTCTCAACTAATGTTTATGATTTTATTCTACAACAAGGTAGCTGTGGACAAGGAGTTGGCATTATTTGGTTCAGAGTTTGGTGTCAGCATGCCAATTCAAAGATGGACGCAGGTATGGGATAGTGCCTCTTCAAATTCATCCTTTGTATGTTTCTGTAATTGGATTGTTGATCCAATATTCGAGTCACTAGGAACAAGAAGGGAGAGATTGTCCATAGAAGTTAGAAAAATCATTAGGCCCTGGAAAACAATTGAAAATTGGCAAATCACTCATAATTGGGGTGATTTCTTCTTCTTTGATCATTGAACTATCATTAGGGTTTATGCTTGTTCACAACCTCCTCACATTCTCCCTAAATTTATACCCATTAGGATTGCATTCCTAGAATTTATATGGAAAATCACATGGGTTGATAAGGAGTTCTTAAAAGGAAATAAGAGGGCAACTTTTGTTCCAAGGCTATGGGTAAGTTTTAACTTCTCCGTTGGAGAGAGTTTTTTTTATTTAATTAATGATTATTTGAAGTAGTATAGGATGTCAACATCAGTTGCTAGGTTTTGTGACCCAGCACAGTTTATCAAATTATCTTTTGAGAGTATTGTATCATGGATACGTGTCAGGGATCATGAGCCTCTTGATGATGAGGATGTAGGCAGGAACAAATTGAACAGAATTAAAATCCACCATAGAAGAAGAAAGTGGAAAGACTTGGTAAGAGCTGAGAAGGAATGGAAAGAATCAGATGAGACATTTTATGGTTTCTTCCCTGACATGAAGTACTTGGAGAGGATGGAAGAGATGTTAAAATCCTATGATACTCTGATGGCACAAGTCCCACAATTTGATGTTGAAGATGCTCAATTACAGGGTTCTCCTATACCTATTGCATTAAATGATCAAGAGCATCAGGAAAAACAGGAAGAACATGATCAGGAAGAAGAAGAGGTTGGTGAAGACGATACTTCCACTAGACAACCACCTCTAAAAAAGTAGAAAACAAAGCACAAGACAGTGCAAGATAGAAAAAGCTTTTCTAAGGCTATAATTATAGAGCATGGCAAGTACTTCAGGAAACTGAAGAAACAAATACAAAAGGAGCCACAGGAAGAGGGCCAAGGTGATAACCAGATAGCCTTATTGCAGGAAATGGATGAAAGGGTAATAATGGCTAAAGAATTTATCAATAATAATGAATTCATTAAATATGATGAATTTAAATCTTTCTTGTTGAAATTAAAATAGAGGGATTTGAAACAGGGTCTAATTGAAGGAGAAGGCCAATCTGATAGGAATGAGGGAATTGTGAAGACACTTCAGGAATATGATCCTAAGAGTGAGATGATCACTGTTGAACAAGCAAGGTTATTGGTAAAGAGCAGTGATATGTTGTTAATGCCAGATTGGGATTTGCACTCAACCTTCATTATTGGTCAGATCAGAAGGCAAGAGGATCCTTTGATGAAAATAGAGGTATAAATTGGAGAAGTGTTGAGAGGGTTAGGTTTTGATCCTAGATCCAAGACTTTGGCTATTTGGTCATAGCCCCTGCTACACAAAAGCCTCTGGTAATGACAATCAGAGAAGAGATGAGGGCAGACAAAATGATATGGAATCTACAGAATACTAGGGACACTGAAATTGCTCACCTAATGACCCTGGTTTCTTTCATGAATATGGGAAAGGTAGATGATCTCTCTAAAAGGTATGAAGTTACTTTTGGCCAAAAGATAGCATTGGCCAAAAAACATAAAGAGATTGTGGTACTTAATTATTCATTGGAAGAACAGAATGCTAAGTTGAAGGAATGGTTAGAGGAGAGAAAAAGGGAAAAAAATCCAGTCCCACAGGAGTTAACAAAAGATGAGACTATTATTATTACTGAAGTTAAAGAAGACTCAGCATTGGCTGAAGACCAACCCAAGGAATTTACACAAGAACAAAGCATAAGTGTCATGTCTGTAATTTTACCTATTTAGTAGCATAGGATTGATGTCCTAAAACAAAAGATTGACATAGTCTATATTTTGTATGGATCTCTACAAGAATCATCAAAGACAGCCTCAGAAGCCATGGTATTCTTGGAACCTGCTTTCAAGACTTGGTCAGGGAGAGAAAGGCTTATGGATAAGCTAAAAAATGCTATGTTATACAGTGATGATTGCCCTGATAAAATAACAGACACAATGGGGATGATTGCTGAGTTAAATGACACCTTTGCATTTTTCAATGGAAAATCTGATTTGATAAATAACAAGTTGTAGCTGTTCGGTGATTAGTGCCCCTCATTGATCCCAAAATTTATGATGAAGCGGGTAATCTGAAAGTACAATCAGATTGGATAGAAGGCTTTAATGAAATTCTCAACAATGAAGATATTAAACAACGCTTGGAGAAGGATGTCAATGCTGAGTACTGCAATGAATTAATTGATGATTTGTTCAAAGTGGAAAGAGATATGGCCAAGTTTGTTTCTGAGGCCAAAACTACCATTGATGCCAGGTGGACAGAGGCAGTTGCAAAGCTGGAGCCGGAGAAAGCATTTGATTGGCCCACTTCCAAAGAGGTAAATAGGTGGGAGGTGAAGTTTAAATGATAAAGAGGATACTGTTAACAACACCAACAAACCTTGTTTAGACTTCGCCAACAAGTTGCCACCTATGTTTTGTTACAAGTTTTTGTCTTATAATAGTTGCAAAGTTGTTGCAAAGATTTTTTTAAATCTTTCCCATGTAGTCCGTAGCCTGTTGCATCCTTAGCTATAAATGGATTCCAAGACTACTGGGAAAAGGATAGCCAATTTTAATTCAAGAAATACATTATGATTGTATAAACTCTGGTTTTAGACCAAATACAATAGGGTTTTGAAAATTATTGTTGAATGTAATAAGCATTTCGATTATGAATACAAATGAGATCCAACAATAGTTTCTGAAGCATATGATAAATATCTTGTCTTCATTATGGTGTTTCAAGTTTTATTTAAATTTAATGCTCAAGGATTGTTCAGTTTAAATGTTTGTTAGGCAAATATTGAAATAGGTTTTAGGGTTCTTTCAAGGAAAGATTAAAATTACCTTAAGATTGTTTCAGTGAGATTCAGGGTGCCTAATGAATTTGTTGAGATAATATGTTATATGTGTGAAGATAGATATACAAGGTATATTTGTGTTTATGTCAGATCCTACTTTTGTTTCAAGTTCATGTTCATGATCGAGTTGGTTAAGGTTATTCAAAAATAACTCCATACCCTAGGATGTAGCACTGGTCTATTTTCCTTTGAATTAAGTGACTATCACTATTAAAATTGATCTTTATCATTTATGTTGATCTGCTGAATAAATTTTTCAGAGGTTAAATCCCTGTGATTCCATTTCTACCTACCAAAGTAATTTAGGGATTTTATTATTCTAGGTTAGATGGGTATTCCTGCCCGGGTTTATGGAGCTCAAAGTGTAGAGGGTTCAAAAACCCTATTTCTGTCATTCTATATCTTGTTTGGTCAGTGTCTGGGATAAATAGAGCAAGCTCTTTTGAGGGTAATTTTATATCAGCAAGAAAAGGAACTAATAGAAAATGGTGACTCTACTGGGGAAATCTTTCAAGGAATACATGAAAGGTTAGTTTGAAGTTGATTTTTGATATATGTAGATTCCTTGAAAGTCCATTTTTTAAAATCACAAGTTTTGTATTGCAATCTGTTTGAATCATATCCTCTAGATATCTTTGTCAAAGTGAATTTTTATTATTGTTCCCAAATTTTTTTGGGTGGTGAATTTGAGTTATTGGTTGTAGTGTTTCCAAGCGGAACATTAGCAGATCTAATTTGTCAAATTTCATTTTGATAAGATGAGGAATACTAAAGAAAACACAAATAACTACTCTCAGGCAATATCAGAGAGTGATGTTTCTAAGAATCCTAGAAAAAACCATTCTAGGAAAGGAGAGTCTTATAATAATACTTCCTGGAAGCCTAGGTTTACAGATCCAAGTTAGCCCTTAGGCAGGATTCCTGAGAAAGAAATCAATGAACCTTTGAACCTTGAATCTGATACTACAGGGTATTGTGATGATATTTTCTCCCCCATATCACAGAATGTATTTCAAGAGAAAGGGGAAACATCATCACACTACAAGGGCAATTTCTTTCCAATCTCATCAAGTTTCCCTTATGAGAGGGTGGAAAACCAAAAGGGAGACCACATAACGAACATCTATGATTCTTCTAGCTCTGATATTGATGAAGTCCTCAGAGATAATGATATTTTGAAAAGGGAATTGGATGAGTTATTACTTCTCAAGCAGAAAAATGATAAGGCTAGAGAAGAGAAGATAATAAATGCTATTATGGAAAGGAAGAATTTGAAATAGTGGGTGGCCCAATTAAAATTGGCAGCTCAGGGTGCTAACTAAGGTTTCCACGGGTTGAATACAAAATTGTTTGGAGATGTAGATACCTTGAGAAAAGAATGCCAAGATAAAGAACACTTGCTCAAAAAAAATGATTCCCAAGATATAGGCCCTCTGTTGAGGCAAGTCATTAGTTATGAAAATCAAAAGCCCCCCAAGTCCCAAACATTCACACCAAATATGTCAGCAACTATTACTAAACAAACAGATGTTGATAAAGGGAAACAAAAATGTTCTGGCATTAAATTGTCTGAACCCAAGATTGAAGAAGGTGTATCTCAGGATATGTTCTTAATTGATATCCAGAGATAGAAAGGGCTAGAAAGGGCAAAGATGATATTGCAAATAAATTGGAAACAACTGAATTGTTAGCTACTGCTGTAGAGATGAAGAAAATAATTTCTTTCTTGGGTTCTTCAACTGATCCCAATATAACAAATAATATCACTGCAACCAATCAAGTTATGCCTATTTTTAATTCTAGTGTTCAGACCAATAATGCTAGCACAAATGCCCATGCATATGTCACAGCTCAAGGAGTTTCATCACAGCCAGGAGGGAGTGGACTTAATAGAAATATTAGCCACCAAAATGTAGGCATTGGTCAAAACATTGGTAGTATTGGCCAGAATATGGGCACAAATTTTTAAAGATCTATTCATCTTGAAAGATATAGGCAACTATTTTTCGATGGCATCCCTGGCCAACCAAACCCTATCCCTAATGAGATCAGAGATAAAATTCCCAAGTTCAGTGGGAATAATACTATTACTGGTGAAGAACATTTAAAAGTTTTCACTGACACTTTGAATGACTATGAGATTGGGGATGCAAATGTTGTGATGAAGTTGTTTCTGCAATCTCTGATTGGGGATGCAAGAGACTTGTATCGAGGTCTTCCTGACAATAGTATCTATTCATGGGATGAATTTGTTAGAAGTTTCAAAGAACAGTATGGTGACAAAATAAATTATGGTTTCATGCTAAATGAATTCAACCATTTGAAAAAGTTTGATAATGAATGAATTGTTGAATTCAATGTTCGATTTCAAAAGGCAATGTACAAATTGTTCCAAGTTTTGAGGTTGGATGAAAATGTTTGTGTGACTACTTACTATAATGCTTTAGATAGGAAGACTGCTTACTTTCTCAGAGACAATGATCCTCAGACCATGAGAGATGCTTACAAGTTGGCCATAAACATAGAAAGCAATAGAAGAGCTTCTGGCAAACTTGGCAAACGAGATGATAGTAGACTGTGGAAAGATCAGAAAACATAGTCACATAAAAATCCCAAAGAAGAAGATAGAATGGATACACTAGTAAGTGTGGTAAAGGATCTTGCTGCTAAAGTGGAAAAGAATGAAAAAGGATTTCAGAATAATAGGCCACAGTATCAAAGGAAAGATAGACCTTACAGACTACAAGATTTTCCCTATAAAACCCAATGGAAAGATGTGAAACATGTGCCAGAAGAACAAAGTGATCCTAAGAATAAGGAGGTCCCTGATCCATTAAAGAATAATAAAGCACATAATGTGGAAAACACTCCCTGGTGTATGTCTTGTAATATGCCTCATTCCCCTTATCAGTGTGCAGTGGCTCAAGGAATGATAGAACCACATGAAAATAGTGGTACACAAGAAAACCAAAATGAGAAAAGACCCGCAGTAAACATGTGTGCATTCACTGTTGAAGATTATGATGGTAAGTCAACAAATGAATCAGAAGATGATATGCCTACCACAATAAATTGTACAAATAGTAAGTTAAAGCATGTCCAATTTGGAATGCCCAATGATGAGGAGATAAGTTTTCTTACCATTACTGCTATAACACAAGCCAGGGGTTCATATCAACTTAGAAACAGGAAAGTTGATCAAAATGGAACACAGCCTGGTTCACTTTCTATCACAGAAATCACTAATGAAGAACTTACACATGGAAAGATAGACAAAAATGAACAAAAATATGCCCCGGTTAAGGAAGATAAGGTTACCCCTACTAGTGAATTAAAAACAAGACAAGTGAAGGAGAGTAGAGACAAAGTGCTAACTGACAATGTTGTGAATGTCCCAACTTTTGATATGAAGCAGGCCTTGTCCCAAATGAAAGTATCTGTCCCTCTAGTTGAAATGTTTAAAATCAAGGAGCATCGAGATGTTGCTTTATCATTGTTGTCTGCTTTACCTGGTGTGCATGATATTACTGGATTGAATTGTGAAATAAAAGAAAAGAAGTTAGAAGAGGATGATACTCCAGTCTGTGTAGATAATGTAATTATTCAAGAACCAGATCAAATTGATCCTTTCTATGTGACATTGCTTATAAATAACATGTTGTTAAAAAATTGTATGATGGATTCAGGAGCTGCTGCTAATGTGATGCCTTATAGTGTAATGAAATAATTAAGATTGAATGTTGATACTACAGTGGGTAAATGTTATGCCATGGACAATAGGGAAGTTCCTGTGATTGGAACTCTGAAAGATCTTGAGGTTAAGTTGGCTGTATTCCCTGAAATTGTTCTCAAAATGGATGTTAGTGTAGTGGATACTGAACCATATTTTGGAATGCTTTTATCAAGACAATGGGCTGCAGTAGTGGGAGGACATGTACAATTGGATTTATCCTTTGCAACCATTTCTACGAAAGAAAAGGAGGTTAAATTATTTCGAGAGCCTAGAGCTCTTTTCCTAGTGGAGAAAGTTGATCCTAATATGCTTAATTGTTTTGTGGATATTGATATGCATAACTTCAGGGTTGAAAAGATTCAGCCATAGTTGAAAAATATTGATCCCATCATAGAAGAATTGGAACAACAGCATGGGCTGTGGCAGATGTGTTTTGATGGAACATGCTCTAGAGAAGGATTAGGGGCAGGTGTTTTGTTTGTTTCTCCATCAGGTACTACCTTCAAATACTCATTTTTGCTTCATTTCAACGTACAAACAATACAGCTGAGTATGTGGCATTATTGTTGGGGTTAGAGATAGCAATTAAGCATGGCATTAAGTTATTGAGAGTTTTTGGTGATTCAGAGCTAGCTATTTCCAAAATTAGATCAAGATATGCTAATAAGAATGATAGGTTGAAACAATATAAGCATGATGTGTGGGATAGCATTGAGTTTTTTGATGCATTCACCATTGAGTGGATAGAAATATCTAAGAATGTCATGGCGGACATTTTGGCTAATGTAGCTTTGAAAAATGATGATCTAACACTAGCAGGGATATCTATTGTGGAGACCAAGACTAGGCCTGCCATTCTTGATAATGTATATAATTGGCAAGTCTTTGAGAGTGATGAAGATATCCTAAATTTCATTCAATGTGTGGATAATTATGAAGGTAAAGTTATTGATTGTAACAATTTGATAGAGATTATTGATGGGAAGAAACCATTTTTGGCAATGAAATTTTGCAGTTGCAGACAAATGAAATCCCTAAAGGATTTACTCAATTAGAGGGATTATTTACTGACAGTGACAGGACCATATGAGCCAAAAATCTACAGCCAAGTTGGATGATTTTTAGGAGGTAAACTTGGGATCGGCGTGTGATCATAAAATTGTGTATATTGGAAAAAAATTGACTCCTCATGTGAGGACAAATCTGATTAGCTTGTTGAAAAGATTCAAAAATGTTTTTGCTTGGTCTTATGAAGACCTAAAGGCTTATAGGGAAGATTTATTTCAGCATGAAATTCCATTAAAAGATGATATTAAGCATTTTACACAAAAACAAAGACCAATCAATCCTTTGTTGGCCCCCAAGATGCATCAAGAATTGACAAAGCTCAGAGAGGCTAGAATAATAAAACCAACCAGACATTCTTCTTGGGTGTCCAACTTAGTCTCAGTTAGAAATAAAAATTGAGACATAAGGCTGTGTGTAGACTTCAAGAACCTTAATGTAGCTTCCTTAAAGGATAATTATTCCTTTCCCAACATGGAAGCAATGCTGCAAAGAGTTACTGGTTGTGATTTGTTATCTATGATGGATGGTTTTTCAGGTTATAACCAAGCATTGGTTCAAGGGTCTGAACAATTTAAGATGGCCTTTACTACCCCATGGGGTACGTATGTCTATGTGAGAATGCCATTTGGCCTGATGAATGCAGGGCTACCTTCCAAAGAGCCATGGATGTGGCTTTTAAGGAATTTATAAATATAATTATGGTTGTGTATCAAGATGACTTAACTACATATTCCCAAAAGGCTGATGATCATTGTAAGCATTTAGAAAATATTTTTACCAAAGCCTTGGAATATGGGATTTCTTTAAATCCAAAGAAGTGTCACTTTAGTGTGACAGAAGGTAATTTGTTGGGACATATAGTGTCCAAAGAAGGAGTCAGGATTGATCCTGAAAGAGTGGAGGCCTTTAACAAGGTATTGCCACCAAAAAATATTAAAGGAGTTCAATCTTTCCTTGGGAAAGTAAACTTTGTGACGAGATTTATTGCAAACTTTGCTGAGATTGTAAAGCCTATTGTTAAGTTATTAAAGAAGAATGCAAAATTTGAGTGGGATAAAGATGCTCAGTTAGCCTTTGATGGGATAAAAATGGCAATTCAGCAGGCTCCTGTATTAAGATCTCCAGATTATGAAAAACCTTTCTCCATGTTTTCATTTGCTTCATTTCACACAATTGCTACAGTACTTTTGTAGAAATATGATGAAGGCTTTGAGCACCCTATAACATTTTTTAGTAAGTCTTTACAAGCAACACAGCTTAACTATGAGATAATGGAAAAACAAGCATATGCACTGGTTAAGGCAGTCAAGATTTTTAGACCATATCTTGTTTGTGCAACAGTGGTTGCTTATGTGCCACATGCTACAGTGAAAGACATATTATCTCAGTCTGAAGTAACTGGAAAGAGGTGCAAGTGGATCAACAAGATCCAAGAATTCAATTTGGAGATTCAAGTTGCTAAATTGGTAAGAGGTTTGGGTTTGGCCAAGTTGATGACTGATACTAACATGGAGTTAGCCCAAGTAAATTGTGTACAAACAATAAACATGAATTTCACTAGTATAGAATTGCAGCCTTGGTATACTGATATAGTGTTTTTTTCTAAAAAATGCTAAATGTCTAGAACATATGTCAGATAACCAAAATAGGACTCTAAAATTGTAGGCCTAGAGGTATGTTTTAATACAAGGTGATTTATTTTGGAAGAATAGAGATGGAATTTTATTATTTTGTCTGGATAAGTCACAATCTGAAAGAATTTTGAGTGAAATGCATAGTGGTGTATGTGGTGGGCATTATTCTGCAAAAACCACAGCTCACAAAATAATTAAGGCTGGATTTTATTGGCCATGCCTTTTCATAGATACTCAAATGTTTGTACAGAAGTGTGAACCATTCCAAATGTTTTCTGCTAATATGAAGTTTTCAGGAGCTTTGCTTTTGAATCCTATGACTGTTGAAGCACCTTTTGCCCAATGGGGTCTGGATTTTATTGGAGAGCTCACAGAAAAATCTAGTGGAGGTCACAGTTGGATTCTTGTGGCTACAGACTACTTCACAAAATGGATAGAGGCAATTCCAACAAAGAAGGCAACCAACAAGGTAGTGATGAACTTTTTAATGGATAACATTCTCACTAAGTTTGGTGTGCCCACTAAGTTGATTATGGACAATGCCATGTGTTTTAGGTCTGAGGAATTCAAGGATTTCTATGAAGACTATGGAATTATTGTATCTTACTCATCACCTTATAATCCTCAAGAAAATGGACAGGCTGAGTCCAGCAATAAAAGTCTCATGAAAATAATTAAGAGGATTTTGGAGAAAATAAAGAAATCTTGGCATTCAAAATTGAAATTAGCCCTTTGGGCTGACAGGGTGACTGTAAAAAAGGCAATAGGGGTTTCCCCTTTTGAAATGGTTTATGGAACCTAGGCAAGGCTTCCTTTGAACAATTTGGTACCAGTATATAGATTTTTGCAAGAAGAAGATTTTGAAGATCAAGAACCCATGATGGAAAGAATAGACCAATTGGTTGAATTAGAAGAAATAAGAGCAGAAGCTCACAAAAGAAACATGAAGCTCCAGCAGCAATCCAAGTACTTGTTTGATTAAAGAGAACTTAAAGAAAATTTTAGATAGATGATATGGTGCTGCAATGGAATGCTAGAAAAGAAGAAAAGGGCAAACATGGTAAATTTGAGTCATTGTGGATGGGCCCATTTGTAATCCAGGATTTTCATGGCCAAGACTCTTATTTCTTGGAAGACCCTAATGGTGAGATACAAGAATTACCAGTGCATGGACAATTCCTAAAATATTACTTCTCATAATTTTTTTCTCCATGCACAGTAGTCTAGTTTTCCCTATTTTAAGTGTGGTTTTTGTGTGTGTATGTACAGTTTTGTTTCAGTTTGTGTTCTGTCAACTAGAGTTTTGGCTTCTAATGTCAATTTTGCAATTAAATTTCCCCAGTCAGAGCCATTGTTAGCACTATACCAAAGAAAATTTTCAATTTTTAGCTTTGATGGTTTTCCTACGTGTTCTGGTGCAAATCAAATTTTTTGTTATGCCAAAAGGGTTCAAAGTGGTCAAAAAGGTTCTATCTTAAGTGTTAGTCGCACACCCACAAAGGTCTTTTCACATGTTTTAAAGTCTGTGCGAGTGAGCGGTGAGTCAGTTTGGGCTTAATCGCACAATCGCGATCAAATCATGTTAAATAAGCAGTGCGAGTGAGCGGTTTAGGTCTTAAAAGGTGTTAATCGCACAGTCATGATGAAATGTTGAGGTCAGGTTATGAGCTTGCAGTTCAGCGACTTGGAAGTGTTTTGTTCATCGCTCACCCGCATGGGTTCAAACTTTGCATTGAAAAGTCTAGCGAGTCCGCGGTGACTCGAAGTGTTATGTGTTGCACAGTCACTATGATATCATGTCATTTACTTTTTGCTCTGCGACTGAGTGAATCAGTAGAAAGTGGTTTACTCACACACCTGCACTAAGTTTTCATGTGTGTCTTCTCTGTCTGCAAGTATGCGAAGAAGTTAGGTCGTAGTCATCGCTCACTCGTCCAAGTTCTAACCTTTTTGTGTTTTGCAGTGTGAGTAAGTGATCTATTTTGCAACGGTTATCAAATGAAGCATGTCGTTCAGCCACTGAGGTGTCTTTAGTTTAAAAATGTGTGCAAGTGTGTGATGAAGGGATCATCTAGGTTCTTGCTCACCCGCCAATAACTTGAAGTTTTAAGAAAAGAGCTCGCGAGTGGGTGAAGAGGAAAAGAAAATGATGTCGCTCACTCGCCCATGAATAAGTTACAAATGAAAACGCATAGCGAGTATGTGATTGATGAAAGTATGTTTCTTCTCACTCACTCATAGGAGATGTATTGATTTAGTTTTTATCACCGCAAGTGTGTGATGAGAAAAAGGAAGTTGTTGCATAACCGCTCATGAGTTGAAGTGAAGCAAAAAGGGTCAGCGAGTATGGGACAAGTAAAATCAGAATAAAGATGGAATCACTCACCCAGCCGCAAAGCATTTGGTCATAAAGGGAATTCAGTAGCGAGTCTATGACTGAGAAGAAGAGTAGCCATCACTCACCCGCTAAGGTTTATAAGTTCAAAAGTTTTGCAGTGCAAGTCAGCGACTAAGTGAAAATGCATGATGTAGATAGGTGTCCACTCACCCGCAGAAGTTTAAAGGCAAATCAAAAATGTAAAGTGACTATGTGACTAATCAAGTTAGACCTGATTATTTTGAATCTTGCTCACTCGCTCAGGTCCAAATGTAATGAGCCAAAAGTCAGCGGGTGCGCGACTGAGAAGTGAGTAAGAAATTAACGGATACTCGCGAGGACTCAGACAGAATAAAGTTTTGAGAGGAAACTCTTTGATGAGTAAACGGAAAATGGTGTCGCTCACTCACATAGATTTTTAAGTAAAGAGGAAAAAGAGCCACGAGCATGCGATTGCCAAACCATGAGCTACAAATTAGGTCATCGCTCACCCGCAGAAGAAAAAAGCTAAGAAATAAGTAGATGGTGAGTGTGCGATTAAGTAATAAAGAAGAGCACATCGCTCACTCGCAAGGATTATTTCAAAAATGAATAAAGTACAGTGGGTTAGCGACAAAATGACAAGTGGCTACTTCTAGACTTATGGAGGCAAAAAAGAGAAAATTTATGTACTTGTTCCAACAAAGATCATACCGTGCAAAGTAATGGCAACATTAGTTGTAGAGAAATGATTGTATGACACTACAAGTGTGAGAATTCATCATTCAAGTAAACAAGATACAAGATTTGATGGTTATAAGTATGATTGATTTGTTTTGATTCTGTACAGCTCTCCTTTCCTGCATTCTAAGTTTTTTGTAAGAGTAACGAAGCTGGTTTTCTGAAGTTAACAATTTGAAAGGGAAAATGAGTCAAGCAACCACTAGTGCGACTCCACAGGCGTCTGGAAAGAACAAGTTGGCATCCAAAAGATATGCGGATGAATTTACGAAATTGTTACCTGGAAATGTTACAAGAAGAGGGAAAAACTCATTAAGCAATATGAAATGCCTAAGTTTATGCCTAGGGTAAACAGAAACCTATTAATCATCCCTGAAAATATTAAACCTCCATTTGACTTATCCATGTTTCACCATTATGTCAAATGTACTGTATATGGTTTAAGTAGAGTGCTAGGTTTTGATAGGGATTCCACCACTGCTAAGGATCTACTTATGATTTCCATGAATATCCAACATCCGGATGTGAATATAGATTATGATTATGTAGGGTATCTAGTAGAAGCAATTCATGTAGCATTGATAGATATACAGAACAATGCCCCTGTTGCAACATTTAAACATTATTCTCACCTATTGTTTAAGATTTTATTCTACAACAAGGCAGCTATGGAGAAAGAGTTGGAATTATTTGATTCAGAGTTTGGTATCAGCATGCCAATTCAAAGATGGACACAAGTATGGGATAGTGACTCTTCAAATTCATCCTTTGTATGTTTCTGTAATTGGATTATTGATCCAATATTCGAGTTACTTTGAACAAGAAGGGAGATATTGTCCATAGAAGTTATAAAAATCATTAGGCCCTGGCAAACAATTGAAAATTTGAAAATCACTCATAATTGGGGTGATTTCTTCTTCTTTGATCATTGTACTATCATTAGGGTTTATGGTTGTTCACAACCTCCTCACATTCTCCCTAAATCTGTACCCATTAGGATTGCATTCCTAGAATTTGTATGGCAACTCACATGGGTTGATAAGGAGTTCTTAGAAGGAAATAAGAGGGGAACTTTTGTTCCAAGGCTATAGGTAGGTTTTGACTTCTCCATTGGAAAGAGGGTTTTTGATTTAATTAATGATTATTTGAAGCATTACAGGATGTCAACAACAGTTGCTAGGTTTTGTGACCCAGCACAGTTTATCAAAATATCTTTTGAGTGTGTGGTATCATGGATATGTGTCAGGGATCATGAGCCTCTGGATGATGAGGATGTAGTCAGGAACAAATTGAACAGAATTAAAATCCAGGACAGAAGAAGAAAGTGGAAAGACTTGGTAAGAGTTGAGAAGGAATGGAAAGAATTAGATGAGACATTTTCTGGTTTCTTCCCTGACATGAAGTACTTGGAGGGGATGGAAGAGATGTTAAAATCCTATGTTACTCTGATGGCACAAGTCCCACAATTTGATGTTGAAGATGCTCAATCCCAGGGTTCTCCTATACCTATTGCATTACATGATCAAGAGCATCAGGAAAAACAGGAAGAACATTATCAGGAAGAAGAAGAGGTTGGTGAAGAGGATACTTCCACTAGACAACCACCTCTAAAAAAGAAGAAAATAGAGCACAAGACAGTGCAAGATAGAAAAAGCTTGGCTAAGGTTGTAATTACAGAGCATGGCAAGTACTTTAGGAAAATGAAGAAACAAATACAAAAGGAGCCATAGGAAGAGGGCCAAGGTGATAACCAGATAGCCTTATTGTAGGAAATGGATGAAAGGGTAATAATGGCTAAAGAATTTATGAATGATGATGAATTCATTAAATCTGATGAATTTAAATCTTTCTTGCTGAAATTAAAATAGAGGGATTTGAAATAGGGTCTAATTGAAGGAGAAGGCCAATCTGATAGGAATGAGGAAATTGTGAAGACACTTCAGGAATATGATCCTGAGAGTGAGATGATCACTATTGAATAAGCAAGGTTATTGGTATAGAGCAGTGATATGTTGTTAATTCTAGATTGGGATTTGCACTCAACCTTCATTATTGATCAGATCAAAAGGCAAGAGCATCCTTTGATGAAAACAGAGGTAGAAATTGGAGGAGTGTTGAGAGGGTCAAGTTTTGATCCTAGATCAAAGAATTTGGCTATTTGGTCATTAGCCCCTGCTAAACAAAAGCCTCTGGCAATGAAAGTTAGAGAAGAGATGAGGGCAGACAAAATGATATGGAATCTGCAGAATACTGGGGACACTGAAATTGCTCACCCAATGACCCAGGTTTCTTTCATGAACATGTCAATGGTAGATGATCTCTCTAAAAGGTATGAAGTTACTTTTGGCCAGATGATAGCATTGGCTAAAAAACATGAAGAGATTGTGGTACTCAATTATTCTTTGGAAGAACATAATGCTAAGTTGAAGGCATATTTAGAGGAGAGCAAAAGGGAAAAAACTCCAGTCCCACAGGAGTTAACAAAAGATGAGACTATTGTTATTACTGAAGTTAAAGAAGACTCAACATTGGCTGAAGACCAACCCAAGGAATTAACACAAGAATAGAGCATAAGTGTCATGTCTGTAATTTTACCTTTTTTGCAGCATAGGATTGATGTCCTAAAAAAAAGACTGACATAGTCTATATTTTGTATGGATCTCTACAAGAAGCATCAAAGACAGCCTCAAAAGCCATGGTATTCTTGGAACCTGCTTTCAAGACTTGGTCAGGGAGATAAAGGCTTATGGATAAGCTAAAAACTGTTATGTTATACAGTGATGATTTTCCTGATAAAATAACAGACACATTGGGGATGATCAGTGAGTTAAATGACACCTTTGCAATTTTCAATGCCAAATCTGATTTGATAACTAACAAGTTGCAGTTGTTCGGTGATCAGTGCCCCTCATTGATCCCAAAAATTTATGATGAAGCGGGTAATCTGAAAGTACAATCAGATTGGATAGCTGGCTTTGATGAAATGCTCAACAATAAAGATATTAAACAATGCTTGGAGAAGGATGTCAATGCTAAGTATTGCAATGAATTAATTGATGATTTGTTCAAAGTGGAAAGAGATATGGCCAAGTTTGTTTCTGAGGCCAGAACTACCATTGATGCAAGGTGAACAGAGGCAGTTGCAAAGCTGGAGCAGGAGAAAGTATTTGATTGGCCCACCGCCAAAGAGGTAAACAGGTGGGAGGTGAAGTTGAAAGGATAAAGAGGATATTGTTAACAACAACAAAAAACCTTGTTCAGACTTCGCCAACAAGTTGCCACCTATGTTTTGTTACAATTTTTTATCTTATGTTAGTTGCAAAGTTGTTGCAAAGATGTTTGTAAATCTTTCCCATGTAGTCCATAGCTTGTTGCATCCTTAGCTATAAAAGGATTCAAAGACTACTGGGAAAATGATAGCCAATTTTGATTCAAGAAATACATTATGATTGTATAAACTCTGGTTTTAGACCAAAGACAATAGGGTTTTGAAAATTATTGTTGAATGTAATAAGCATTTCGATTATGAATACAAATGAGATCTAACAATAGTTTCTAAAGCATATGATAAATATCTTGTCTTCATTATGGTGTTTCAAGTTTTATTTAAATTGAATGCTCAAGGATTGTTTAGTTTAAATGTTTGTCAGGCAAATATTGAAATAGGTTTTAGGGTTCTTTCAAGGAAAGATTAAAATTACCTTAAGATTGTTTCAGTGAGATTCAGGGTGCCTAATGAAATTGATGAGCTAATATGTTATATGTGTGAGGATAGATATATAAGCTATATATGTGTTTATGTCAGATCTTACTTTTGTTTCAAGTTCATGTTCATGATCGAGTTGGTTAAGGTTATTCAAAAATGACTCCATACCCTAGGATGTAGCACTGGTCTATTTTCCTTTTAATTAAGTGACTATCACTATTAAAATTGATCTTTATCATTTATGTTGATCTGCTAAATAAATGTTGCAGAGGTTAAATCCCTGTGATTCCATTTATACCTACCAGAGTAATTTAGTGTTTTGATTATTCTAGGTTAGAGGGGTATTCCCGCCCGAGTTTATGGAGCTCAAAGTGTAGAAGGTTCAAAAACCCTGTTTCTGTCATTCTATATCTTGTTTGGTCAGTGTCTGGGATAAATAGAGCAATCTCTTTTGAGGGTAATTTTATATCAGCAAGAAAAGGAACTAACAGGTTGCTTGTTAAGAAATGAAGCCCACACCCCACCATTACTATAATTCGTCCACGGGACCCACAAATAGACCACTATTGGCCACGAGCGATAAAAAGAGGTTTATTAGGTTATACACACTAGAGAGGCAATAACAAGGGCACTTCAGAGATCTTGAGGTATGCTTGTCTACTATGTTTTCTTTTTCTTTCCCTTTTGCATTGATTCTGGTTGAAACCCTAGCGTTTGAAGAATGCACTATTTTTAAATTTAGGAAAAAAAACCATACTTCAAAAAACATGTGCTCCACTATGTTTTTACGGAGTAGGGTAAAAACATGGGTTAAGGTACTTTTTAGCACCTGGTTAATATAAAATCCCGTTCAGATTTTATCAACAAATTGGAAGAACAGTCTGTAACATCTTTTTTGTTGTTTTTTGAATTGCACAACTATCAACAATGCTACGTATCTTTGTTTCAATTCTCAAAAATGCTCTGTCTCATCCAGTAATGACCCCAAATACCGAGGAAAAAACAGCAGCCCCAAAAATATATCCTGACATCTTGGTTTAGGTTTATGGCCTATGGTTTTGTTTTAAGGTTTTAGGAAACACCCAGTGGAGTAATTCAAATAGCCTGTCAGAACACGATATTGGTTCATTTTGTCCTATCTTAGCCACTAATTTTCCCAACAACAGGGGCCATTTAGGATATTAAACACCATTTTTTCTGACACTTTTCAATCTCAGAGAATATGAAATTTATAGATACAGAACAATTTTTCCACAATTCCAATTTAGAATATAGGTGATAAATGGTTTAATCCCACCAACATTTCTATAAAGCATATGATTTCAAATTTTCATTGAACATAGATGATTTGATTCATCCAAATGTATTACTTATTCATATAATCAATTAAAAATCATGTTTACTGCAACATGTTTGAGGACTTTGAGGGATGGATTCAAGCCTCGTATTTAGAGGCAACCGAAAACTACTTTCATGAAAACCTTAACCTTTATACTAAATATAAAGTTATTGGCATTCATTTGAGATTTTTGATTATCTAATACATTGATTAATTTATGAAATTACACACAAAGACTGAGAGAGACAGTCATCAACAGAGATGGTAAGTTATTATGGAAAAAATGAAGTCCTCAACAAGGAGTATGTGAATCTATTTACAAAATTCTTGTGATATGTTTAACATTGGCAAAGAGAATAATTCAAAAAATGCTCAATTTCATCTGCTATTTTCATTTATAACAATTTAGTGTTCCAAATGTGAATGGTGTGTTGTCATACTATTGCAATTTAGGAAAACAATTTAAAAATCAATTGATCCATAATTTGAATTAGGCTGGACAAAGACCCACACTTAGCCTTTTTATCTTTAAGCACACAAAAGAATTGGAAAAAGTCACTAATATGAAAAGCAACAAAAAGTAACATTGTCGATTATTGGTTAGATTTTGATTTTAGTGAATTTTTTTGAGGCAAGTCTACCAAACTTAAAGCTCCAAGCATTTTGCATTGGTTTTTTATTTTTTCCATTTCCTATCTCAATTCTTTCTAGGCTCTGTTCTAATTTGAAAAAAAGATAAATGTTCCAAATGTGAATGGTGTGTTGCCAATTCCTCTCAATTTTTGTTTGTCAAACTTCCATAGTGGCAGTCATAGAAGACCATAGTAAAGAACACTCTTTGTTGAAGGCATTCATTCTCTCCTATGCTATGCATAGCAAATACTCTATTAATGTCGCACATTTGTGAGCCCATCATACTTGAACTTGTATTTATATTTCTATGAATCTTTGTTCTCTAGGACTTGTATCTAGCAACAACATAGACTTTATTTGTCCTTTTCTCATTATCTTCAGTCTTGTTCTCTGAGTTTTCTACCAACTGTTGTCTTTTTTGCATGGTGACTTCACTTAGCAACAACAACATACAAATTGCAATAGAGCAGCATCATACATGTTTTTAAACCCTTTCTCATCATACTTTAATCTTGTTCTTTGAGTTTGCTATTAATAGTTGATTCTTTTGCGGTACTATCTCCAGCACATGCTGTTCTAAAAAGATCAACATGCAAAATTGGATGTAAACATAAGCTACCTTCAAGAGTTCTCTTTTGGATGTAAACATTTTACAATTTGTATATAATTATTTTGGACAACCTACCGCCTACTCGTTGTTGTGTGGTGCTTCAATACGTTTATTTTCTAATTTCCACGTATACATTTGTATGTTCTTTTGTCAATTCTTCACGTGATCAAAGCAATATAGCAGCCCTCAAAAAAAAATCTTCAAGAGCATAATACTACTTCAGCTTAAATCAGTATATGACTAAGTAAGATTTATATAGATGAATTAGACATCAGTATGCCTGAGTTAATTACGAACCAAAGTCAATCTTCTTTATTGTATTTTGTAGCAGCTAATTGATCATGTTCTAATGCTTGATATGAATTCAATGTTAACCAAATCAAATTTGATGCATTTTCCTATATTTCTATATTTTTGTTTCTGTATGTATGATGAATTGGGTGCACATACCCACATTGTAGGGTAGATTTTTATTGCAATGCTTTTTATACAGATCTAGACATTTGTTTCTGTGTTTTTTTAACATCAAGTTCTTCTACTGACATTTTTGCATGCCATAGTGACCTACATTTTCATTTAATCATCAGTTATCAGGATCAAAATCTTTGCAATAAAAAATAATGTAACATAAATACTTTAGGAAAACCAAAGACTCCAAAATGAATTACATTTAAATTTTTAATCTAAGGATAATCAAGGCACAAGAATGTACTTGAGAAAAAAGAATCTGTGGTTATTAAATTTTGTCATGATTCTAACAATAAATGTGTGATAAACTGTTAATCTGCTATAAGCTTCGACTGGTGCCATTAATATATTAATGTGCTTCTAGTCCCCTGTTTCACAGGCCAGCACCCTCTTGCTGCTTATTTTATCAAAAACAATAAAGGTCATAATAAATGGATTTTTCTCTCATTCAGAAACTGAAACAATCTATTGAGATAAGTTCCAAAGCAAGCAGGAAACAAACCAAAAAAACAAAGCTTACTCGTAAAGTCTCATTGGAAAATGAATATGCTAAGAAACACCGACCCTGTATGGAACTTGCATTGAAGCAACCTCTCGCTTCAGGTACACTTATTCGATGGTTACCATTCAGCCCCTTTCTCCAAATTATTTGTCTAACCAAGTTCTACCTATAATCTCAATAATCTCAATAAGAGATGATCATTTTGCGAAGGATAATTTTCAATAGGCCGGCCATGCCGGATCAAAGGCATCCTTGTACTGTGATGAGAATATGCTTCTCGAATTACCTAAAGCCACATTTTTATAAGTAGTCTAGGTTGTAGATGAGTTGCTTCCCACACATTCATATCCATTTAAATCACAAATGAGATGGTAGATATATCCAACATCCATTTACCTCTTCCATTTTCTAAATTGTAGAATAAGTCCAACATTTTTTTGTTACATGATTGTAAAGGTGTCCTACATAAATTATGAAATAACAAAGATTTAAAAGTTTGTAGTAAGTTAACCAATCATATTAAAGGTTGCCACAATGCAAATGCCTGGCTAAAATTGGTGTATACTCACACCCAAGGTGCGTTTGGTCCAGCCCAACAGTCTTGCACAATAAGTCCATTTATCATGAATCTCACACATACCTTGTAGGAAATTATACCCAAATTTCTTGTCCCATATGACATAATTAAGGGGATACCAGTAAATTGTGCTTGTCATGTTGTTTTCTCCAACCTTCTTAATCTTTAGTCAGTATAGGTTCTTTCAGACTTTCAAAACTTTGTGTATCACTGTAGGATGTAAATGAGTGGTGATTTTCCTCTACTCCCCTTCAATTTTTTAAAATTTCCTAATAATTTTGTGTCAGAACTATCAGAATTTTATGCATACTATATGTATATACAAAGCTGTTCATAAGCATCAAATCTGCAATCTGTGTTTCCATTACTCATGCCTTTCACTAAAACTTTTAGCAAGAAAAAACGGGAGGGACTCTAGCGGTGTCACAACTCTCATTAGTCCCGGCCTCTAAGGCGGGGACTAATGTTTTCAAGCTTATATTTTGCATTAGTTCAGTCCTCGGAAATGGTGAAAAGCGTTATACATTTGCTATATACTATGGTCTCCTGTTTGATATCTATTAAAATGAATTTTTCTATGTAAAATTCCCATTTTCCCATTGGTTGAGCTGCTTTTCCTCGGTGATCTTTTTATTTTTCTATTCAAAAAATTGGGCAAAAAAATGAGTTTGGAATCGTGGCAAGTGGTGGCAATTGACGGCGATTGAAGAATAATAGACTGCAGAGATAAGAGCGTGGCAGTTTGCAGGGGCAGTAGCGGTGTCATTTGTGGGAGGTTTCGTGTGGCAACCTGCATGTAAGCTTCATCGTGCTGGATGGATGGACTTCATAAATTTACAACAAACACAACAAAAACGTCCGCCAGCGGAACTATTCCCTTAGAATAGTAGGGCACAGCGATCGATTCTAGATATGGACTAGTGTTGGTGGTTGCTTTGTTTGTTCACACAGGCATGAGAGTACTAAACTGCATAACAGCTTTCCGGCTCAGAAGGGAGTCCGGTTCTGCTTGCTTGCGAGATTGTCCCATTGTGTATGCCACTGTAAGCATACAAAAGATGTGGTTGCTCACTTAAAAATGGAAACGTTAATGTTTTACCACTTGTAGGATCAGACTGTAGATTGCAAGTATTTAAAACACGTGCTTCTGAAAAAATTAACCAGTGATTTAGAAAATTGAAATTTCAGACTATATGTGATATCAAGGGATTGAATGACCGACTCACAACAAAGAGCTCTTTACATAGATACTCATTGGCATCAAAAGAGAGTTCACAATTTATCCTTGTTGATTAATGCTTAACGGGCATTATTGAAGCACGCACTTCCTGCATTTTTGTTGGTTGTCTTTTAGAATACATTTTATCAATATGTATGATGTTCCATGGAACTATTTTCCCTTTTTCCTGCAGGTTGGCAGGATCAATGTGATGATACCAAATGTAACATCCCTTTCAGGGACATTTCTAATTTTTACCCTAAACCAATAATCCTTACTCAAAATGATAATGGCTTGCACATCCGCTCAATTTTGCTTTCTACAGCAGTTTACAAAGTACCTTGTTGGTAGAAGGTTTGGATAACCAGATAGGATGGGGGCATGTTAGGGTTACCTCTTTTGTGTTTCTTTGCTATTGCACCATTCACTTGCAGAGATTTCTGAAGGCTTTTTTAAGTCCCTGCCGACAAGAACTAATTAAAGACTTTCCTATTTTTTGTAATAACCATTACCCTCGGGTTCTGTTTATAATCTATGACAGCAATGTCTAACTGAATTGGCAGAGATGTATGCACAAGGATAAGCTAATATTCTGCTACAAAAGGTGCAACAATTTCTGTAGAATGACGCCAATGGATACCATGATTGAAGCCAGAATTCCACAGAACATCATGAGCTTTACAGAGATTGAAATGCACAATTGATTTCTCTCTAAATTAAAAAACATTTTCTTGTCAAAATTAGGTAATGTAGATTGAAATTCAAACAAGCATTCTCATCTGTTTGCAGCATGGTTTGGTTTCTGTTTTATCTGGTTTTTAGCATTTTCAAGCTTAAATTCGCATCTGTTTGCAACATTGTTTGGTTTCTGTTGTATCTGCGTTTTAAACCATTTTGAAGTTTAATTCTCATCTGTTTGCAACATTCCACCACTCAGTTCTTTTACTTTTTGCATGCTCTTCTTGGCATGAACTGCACTGTCTGCATGCATCATTACTAATGTATGGCATTGCCAATATGGAACCCCAGTCAATGACCTTCAATACATATGCTAAAAGGTCCCATTCTCTTGTGCGTGACAGAAATCTCATCCGTTGAATGGATTCCCTTCCAGGATCAAACGCTGGTGTCTCCACAGGACATATGATTTTCCATCTTTTACATCTTTCTAAAAATAGAAATATGTATTTAAATTAGTGACATAGACACACCTGCTCATCTCCTCTCAAAAAGCGTCATCTACTGCACATCAAATTAAACCATGTTATCCTTCTCTTGACGTGGGGATAAATTTGTAGTGCTCCTATTTTCTGATTTGTCTTTCATGTTTTGATTCTGCCATAACACATTAAATTCTACAATTTAGCGTGTTTTGCACAGTGCTTTTGGGATTTGAATCTAATACAGACATGTAAGTCCTGCTTCTCCAGCTACTATTTTTCTAATTGGAACAATTGGTGTACATTACTTTTCAAATGTGATGACTAAATAGAAAGGCACAACGATTAACTTCATTGTTATGAGAAAAGGTTTTTTCCAGGGTAAAATATAGAAGGCTACCAACAGATTTTAAGATTTTGAAAGATCTAAGTTCCATTTTATCTCAAGTTTCAAAATTACAATTTGCACTTGATATCAGCAGTGGGCCAGAGTACCAGTGGTTTTTCCTCCTAGCTTTTGATACTCTTTCTATGTCATTTATGCCATACATATAATCCATAGATCCTAGGTAGACAACGTTTAAGCCCATTACTACAAAATACTAGTTTGATAAGGGCAATTTAGCAACTGATTTAACTTTTTCCAATTACTACATACATTGACACTAGTTTGTGTTATGGGGATGTCTTTGAAGTTAGATTCTTATATAATAAAATAACATTGCTGTGAAATTTCAATTCTCCGTTGCTTGGTTATCTTGTGTTGCCTCCCCCTCACTCTCTCTCTAAATCTGGTTTTTTATTTTACCACACTTTTGACCTGGCTTTGTATTTTTTATTTATAGACCTTCCCAAACGTTCAAACATTCCTTTGAAGACCTATGACTGTTCCAAGCATATTCTAACTTATCACTGTCCTTAACATGACTATTCTAGCATATTGCTCTTAACATGTTCCTCATCACTGTTTTTATGATGACAGTCATGACATTATCTTTTACTGGTCACTGTTTCTATTCATTACGATCAACTCCTACCACTGTTCTAAATCATTACTATGGTCTTCATCGCTATGGTTTTATACAATGTGGCTCATAACATGGACTGCTCATATCAGTAGTCTCTCCTTTCATAGCGCTGTTTGTTTACATTGAAGACCACTGTGCATGATGTTAAAATATCTCTGCTTCTGACATATGAAAACTAGTGTGATTTGATACTTTATCTGTTTCATTGCTTATTGCTATCCATCACATGTACTATTATGTTCAAACATCATTGTTTTCTTTTGCATGGTAACTCCTTTAACTGTTAAGGGCATTGATATTCTATGTTGTTGTAGCATTGTTCTATATAACAGTCACCTTGACCTTCTACTGCTGTACTCATGTGATTACTACTGGCCTTGTCATTCTCTGTTCCTCTAGAAAAATTTGATGGTTTGTTTAAGAAAACTGTTCTATCCATGTATTATAACAGTAAATCTTTGGCTTGATCTTTTGACATCACTGCTTTGGATATTGACCATCAGGCCTTGTACAGTCATAGAAAGGCACCTAAATTTAGTGGGCAGATTTCTTTAATAAGATGTCGCCCAATGGATTTTAAAAATTAAAAATGCAGAGAATGGAATTTCTGAGAACCTCCATCAATTCGTTCAAGTAATGATTTGGGCAGGTGTAAGTTTAAAAGAACATAACAGTAAACTATCGAGAATTTACAAAATTGCAGGCGAAGTTTAGGAACTTAGGCATGGCTTGGAAAATGGGCTGCTTCGGCAGTTAACGCCTCAGAGCAGAGGTTTTAAAAACCACGAATCTTGAGTATTTGATGGGAGTATTTAAATCTGATCAACAATAAAGTATTAATATATTGATTGTGTAGATTACAACACATCAAACTAACGTCATTTAAGAAGGCTTATATTTTGCAAAGAAGGTCTGGAGTATTTACATGCTGGCTGTAACCCACGGATTATTCACAGAGATGTCAAGAGTTCAAATATCCTGCTCAATGATCGCATGGATGCAAAGGTAGCATATTTTGGATTGTCCAAATTCGGTTCTTTGCAAACTACAAACACTGGGATGAAATCTCCTTATATGTTTTGAAATCTCATGGCATGTTTCATGTTTTATTGTTTCATGACTACTCTGACTGTATTATCAGGCTTGTTCTTGTCATATAGCCTTCAAAATCAAATCTATACTTGTCACAGGGTAATCTGTGTTGTCATTTAAACTCTAGTTTCAGCTACAAAATTATACATATATTTGTTATTACACCCTGGACACCCTAGTTTTTGTCCTCATGTTGATCACTGTTCTGCGCACTGCTAAGCCAAATGAGCACTCCCTGCTACTCCCCTACCCAAGGCAGGGACTCCAGCTGCGTGCAGCCCTTGTTTCTTTTGTTTTTGTTTGTTTGTTTGATTTCTTTTTTTTTTAATTACATTTTTGGTCGATAAATTCTTGAGGATACGGTGGAGATACTACTAGGATAGTCTCAAGATTAGGTTATTTGATTTATATTAGGACTCGCTAATGACACCTGCTAAATTAGTCAACAACCTAATATATTTGATTGCAAGAAAGGTGAAACGAGGTTTATGTTGAAAATATGAAAGTGTCATTTGTAACTCCCATAGAAAAATTTATTCTCAATTTGTCTTTTTTTTCTGCAAGTTTTTCAGCTTACTTACTGCCCTTTAGCTTGGAGAGAGAATTGCCATGTATGTTGTTTGAACAAGCAGCAATACTAAATAGTAGTAAATGAATATATTTATTGGGCTAATACATCTCCTATCTAGCTTCTTACTATGTTATTGTTGTCATAAAACTTTCGCTTTCTCGTTTTTAGAAGCTATGCTTCATTGAAAAAATTGTACTACGAATCACTTATGCACCTTTTATCTTAAAAGTAATATATTAAAGAGTCTAAAAAATCTACAATATCAAAAACAGAACACCATGAACACTAAAAGCTAGTAATTATAGGTCGAGCTAAAGATAATATTTTAGCCCAAATGATAGGGCAATATAGAGATAACAATTGGGCACTCAAGGAGGAAGATATTGCATTGGATGACAGAGTCCTGAAGTGTTTTAGCTACAATGGATTTTATCACCCATATTGGCCAACCTGCAAAAACAATATCCTGTTTTGTTTACGAATTCAACCAACACCCCTATAGCCAAACATCCTTTTATAGTTATGTTAGTCCAAGTCTTGTACTTGTCCTTTTTATTTGGTCCTTTGAGTCGCCATTATGTTTCCTGATTATCTTAAGTTCCCTAAAATCTTTCAAGTCCAGTCAATCACTAAGGTGTCAGTCTCGTAGTCCAGCCATGTTTGGAAAGGTGAAAGTTTATTTATTAACAAATTGTTTGAACAGGCTTGAACACCCTTGAACAGCCTTGAACAGGTTTGAACTTGGTTCAAACTAGTTCAAGGTAGTTCGAGGTAGTTCAAAGTGGTTTGAGGTAGTTCAAAGTGGTTCGAGGGTTTTCAAAGTGGTTCAAACTTGTTCAAAGTGGTTCGAGGATGCTCAAACTTGTTCAAAGTGGTTCAAGGGTGTTCAAAGTGGTTCAAACTTGTTCAAAGTGGTTCGAGGATGCTCAAACTTGTTCAAAGTGGTTCGAGGTTGTTCAAAGTTGTTCAAGGGTGTTCAAAGTGGTTCAAAGTGGTTCGAAGATGTTCAAACTTGTTCAATCGGGTTCAATGCAGTTCACAGGATCAAGATGGTTCAAACAGGGTACAAGGCATATTTTTTAGTGTGTTGGAATATACTGAAAAGATGTCTCATATTTTATTAAAAGATGTCTCATATTTTATTACAGAGATTGGAAATGGCACAAACACCACATGATGTAAACTTTAAAATGAAGGGAAATGATTCCTTACCTTTCATGTTGACAATGCCCATTCATATCAACAATTAAATGTTAAAAGTAGTGCAGGGATGCAATTATTGCAGAATGCATGGAATATAGTTAGTGTGGGTATCTAATGAGGCATTCACATTAATGGTGAAGATTACAATTTTATTGTCATGGCTGCATGCTAGAACACTATAGTGACTGCACAGTTTTGAAATTCTGAAATTCATCCAACTCATTGTGATCGTGAGGTGATGGAATATTTTAGATAACCCATGGGATGATGTCTGATTCATCTAGACATTAATATCAATTCTAAGAAACAAGTGGTGGTGGCAATGGTGAAGTTTGAGTGCAAAGAATGTGAAAGCTGCTGATAACATTAACACAAGTCTGATTTTTTTTGACAGTTTTATATGCCTCTACTCAGAGCTAAATAAATTTTGACTCAAACATAATCTAGACAATAGATTCGGTGAAGTTGGGCACAATTAGGATATCTCCAACATATCCAAAATGAAGGAAATCCAACGGTGGAATAATTAGTTATGCCCCCCGTACTGAGGCCTAATTTGACTGTCATAAATATTTTTAAATCCGCCCAGCAACAAGAATTTTTATTGATGATTAATGTATTCATATGCCACTTGTCCAAATATCATTTGAAGATGTTAAATTGTATCTTTATAAATTTTTAAATCAATAGTTTATAAAGATATCAAAATATAAATGAGAGAAGATCACAAGAGGAATAAGAAAATAAAGATTAAAGAGGAAATGATTTTCAAGAATCGGTTACAATAACCGAATAACTACCAATAAGATATTATTTATTGGGGAAAAGTTGATGAGATGGGGTTCCACTTCTTCTTTTTTGGCAGTCTGGGTGCTCCAGCAAGGAAAAAAGATTTATTATTGTAACAAGGGAAAGAGGGAATGCATGTAATGTTTTCAGTCATAGTTTTTGTGCAGGGACAACATGGTCTTTGAGCCATTCGGTTATGTATTTGAAGAAAAGAAAGAAATATATATGGAATCTGTGAATTTGAATATTTTCTTTCTGATTGTGTGTAGTCTGTGAGCTATCCCAGTCATCTTTTTATGCTGTCCTACTCATTATAGCTGTGCATATGAATGTCATAAATTCTATGAGTTCCATTCATTCATTAATCTGAAAATAAAAATATCAAATCTCCCTCTCATGCCCCTACAGTGGGAAGAATAAGTGAATGGTCTGTGTGTCATGCATTTACTTTTATTTTATTATTAAATCCACAATCACATTCATACCATGTTGATGGGAGAATGTTAGTATGCCTTTGTGTCTTCTGATTAAAGACATAACCTATATTTTAATTCATTGTAAATCTTTCTAAGAGGGAGTTGTACCTCTCAATTCAGAGGAAAGTTATCAATCCAATGATAACTTCTCCAGCTATTAGTACCATTTGTACTTTCATTTGGGCATTATGAGTCAATTTGTGTTGGTATTTTTAAAGTGTAAATCTGTTTACTAACAAGTTCTAACTGGATGCACAAAGATTAGATGCATATATCCTCATCCTTAGTTACATCAGTGGCTCTATAACTTTGATAGGCAAATGTCTATTTTCTATTAGTTTTCCTATCTCCTTTCAATTCCAAACCAGACAAATGAGTTTTTCTTGTTATTAATATTTCTAGCATTGCAAGCTATGTTTAGTGCAGGGTCTGATACATCTTCAGTTGCCCTTATTAAATATGTTTGTATTAGTCTTCTTGAATTGGATAATAATGCATATATGTACATATAAAATTTGAAATTTGCCTTTCCTCTGCTGTACCCAAATCCTAAGAATTTTTTTGCTGTGCTGAAAACATTCTCTGCTGATGGAGGCTTGGATAAGATAGTTTTTGTTTTCATTTCCATCAACATCGAACAATATAAGATGATTGCAAATGTTGCAAAAAAACATTTGATTTCATACAAAATTTTCAAAACTAACAATAGTGTAGAAGCATAAAGCTGAACTAGTAGCAAAGTGTTTTTCGCAATAGTTTGGAATTGACTAAAATGAAATATTTTCTCGAGTCATTCAAGCGAACGAAATAAGAATATTTTTAGCAATAGAAATTCAAAACAAGTTGCCAGTAGGCAGTATGCCAAATGGATGCAATACAGTCATTTTTGAATAGTTCTCCAGAAGTATATGTGGAGAAATCATCAGGGTCTGAGATCTTAAGTCACGAAGGTCATAGATCGAAGGAGGTCTTCTATGCACTCAAGCAGGTTCCTAGAACATATAGTACGATATAATTGATTCTTATCTCTTACCAAATAGCTTCCGCAGGAGTAGGATTGAGTCTATATGTATATTAAAAAAAAATGGATGAACAAAGATCAAACTCTAATTATATATTTGTATGTCGATGAATTGATATTCGTAGGTCATTTATCAATTGATTTATTCAAAGAAACTATAAAGATGGAAATCTGAGATGACTAATCTATATAATCATAGAGCATCTAGATATGCATACAAGAATAAAAACATAATGATTATTATCAGAGTTGATTTTTAATATATCACAGTACGAATTTTAGGAAACCTTTCAAACACAACTTCCCAGACCTACATAAATTTATCAAATTGTTTTAATAAACAATAACTTTTAATTATGGAAATATTTATATTTCTACAAAGAAATCTATGAAAAAATATATTTAATACAAATAAATCTATATATTAAATAAAAGATCAACAACAATTTTATCTAGATATATTGGATAGTAAATTAAATTATATAAAATATAGTCAACTTACCAAAAAAAAAGCTTTGGCTCAATTCTCGTGGAAAAATAAGCCTTCACAGTCTTTTATTTTTTCAGGAAAGGAAACATAAACATTAGAATATTATCAACTCGCTTGAAGTATTTCTTTCTCCACCTGTCTCTTACTGAAAGCAATAACACAACAACAAGTAGAAAACCTGCTCCATATGACCATCCTACTCCAATTTGATACCAGGGAATCTGTTCGCTCTCCTCTTCATCTTTATGTTCAACATCACTTACAGGAGGAGGAGGTGCAAATTTCGGCCATGAACAATTCTTTGGAAGTGGGCATCCATTCAAATTTGGATTTCCAAAATATGATGTATTTTCAAATGTTATCATTTGTCCTCCTTGCGGTATACTTCCACAAATATTGTTATTAGACAAATTTAAATATGCCAAATAACTTAGAGATTGAAGCTCTGAAGGAATATTTCCTGAAAGATTGTTTGAAGAAAAGTCTAATGATTCAAGTCGATTCATATCCCCCAAACTCTGTGGAATAATTCCACTGAGATTGTTCATGGAAAGATTTAGAAACTTCAGCCCCTTCAACTTTCCAAAATCAAGAGGAATATCTCCATTCAATTGATTGGTGGAGAGATCTATGCTCGTGAGTGTCGACAAAATATATGGGTGGTATAGTTCTGTACCTTTCGGAGTCATATCCACTCCACCAAGAGAAGAATTCAGGATTTCATCACCATCTACTAGTCCAGTCTGCAACACATAGCCTTCGTCTCTGGCTATAGTCATTGCTTGCAAAAATACAATGTCATGTGGAATAGAACCTTGCAAGTTGTTGCAGGAAAGGTCTAAGATCTGGAGATGCTTCAGCTTGCCAATTTCTGGAGGAATATCACCATTGAATTGATTGTCCTTCATCACTAGCACTTGAAGAGATGAAATATTCCCAATTGACCTTGGCAGATGTCCTGTGAATTTGTTGTGTCCAATATTGAGCACTTGTAAACTTGTATTATTGGTAAATGAGGGAAGGAAGATTCCGCTGAGCTGATTTTTTTTTAGCACCAAGGACCTGATGTCAGACGAGATGATGAGCCCTTCAGGCATCCTTCCGTGTAGACTATTACCTCCTAAATTTAAATCTTGAGTATTTGATCCATCTTCGATTAAACACCATGAAATCATTCCATCTAGCTTGTTATTTTCCAGATTTAACTTTATCCTTGTAGCCGAATTGCGCAAACTTGGAGGAATGCTACCAGTAAACAAATTGTCATTGAGCATCAATATAAGAGGAGGCCACTGGTAAAGAAAACCGGTATGCGAGGGAGGTATACTACTTCTTGGCCAGACGGAAGGAATGTATCCACTCAATGCATTGCTAGATACATCGAAGACAGATATCTCAGTTAGACCATTAGGAAAAATGGACCCCTGCAAATGATTCCGTGAGAGATTTAGTTCATATAAGGAACTCATAGCCCATATCCAAGAGGAAATTTCTCCAACAAGACTATTGTTAGCTAATGTCAAGTAAGTTAACTTGAACTGAGTTGAAATCCATGGTGGAATTTGACCATCCATCTGGCATGACACAAGTTCTAACGCATAGAGCTGAAAGTTGGGAATCCAGGATGTACTAATATTTAGTGTGCAATTGGATAGCGATAAATATTGTAAATTGCTAAGGTTATGGAAAAAGGTCTCTGAAATTGTGAGCTCATGGTTTAGTGAGAGATAGAGAGTTTGAATGGATGATGGTAAGGCCCAAAAAGAGGCACTGTCATTGAATCTATTTCCATTGGCTTGGAGTTCCCTAAGAAAGGACAACCTAGCAAATGACGAGGGAAGAGATGCACTCAATTGGTTGAAAGAAACATCTAAGTGAGAAAGAAAAGGGAGATCACCCAATGTAAATGGAATTTGACCACTTAATCGATTTTGTGAAAGGTCGAGGGAAATCAAAAAAGAAAGATTGTTCAGACAAAATGGCAAACTTCCACTTAGTTGATTCCCTCTAAGACTAAGATAAGTGAGATTTTTAAGCATACAAATACTAAGAGGTATCACCCCAGTCAATCCACTCTCACCTATCATTAAATACTGAAGAAAATGGAGATCTCCCAAACAAGAAGGAAGAGTACCTGTTACACCAATGTCAATGTTCCATATGGAAATCTCTGTAAGAAATGGAAGTTTGCAGAGACCATCAGATATGACCCCTTTTTCTCCCAAAGAGCCGAGGTTAAATATCCTCTCTACATGAGTATTGTTCTTATCACACATTATACCATTCCACTCGCAGCAGTCTGTTCTGTTTGTCCATGCAGTACCAAAATAGCTCCCAGAGAAAGTGAAATTTAGAGAAAGAAGAGCTTCAGATTCCTGCCGAGGACATCTACATAGACATACAAATGAGTAGCTCAAGAAACTGATTAAAAATACAGTAATGGAAGCTAAGCGAAGTGTACCCACAGCCATCGCAGAGATGATAATCCCGTTACAGAGGAAAGGAAAGTAAACAAGTAAATGGTAATGGCGCCGAGAGAGGAGATGATAAACGTAGACGGCTGTGGAAGAGATGGTCAATGTTAATGGGTAGAAAGGAGGGCTGCATTCAAAAGAAGCAGCCCTACAAAAGATGGTCAATGTTGAACTTGCACTACCGCGTTAATGGGTGGATTAGTCAAAGGTTGTCTGGTGCAAAGAAGCTGCGCCTGGATCGTAAGACCAAATAAGAAACAATATTTTATAAATGTTAAAAAGTATATGAAAGGTATGTGAAATCATTATCTTTTAATTTGTTGGGCAATCATCAATGTCTTAAGAAGGGTTTTTTAATAATAAAAATTAGAAGAGAATTATAAACATGTAATTTTTTTTTCTTATAAAATTATATTAAAAAAATTGTTTTTTTTTTTTTTTTTGTAGAGAGTGAAATTTTTCATGTAATTTTATTCTTCTTTTTTACATAAAAAGAGTCTTTTATATGAATATAATTTTTATTTTTTATTTTGGAACTATCTTTATAACATTTATTTCATTACTATTTGAATCAAATTTGTAACATAATTTGCATGGAAGAGAAAGGGGCTGATAGCACACCCGAGACAGATTTTAAGCCAAAAAAACAGAAAATTACAGAAACCCTTGTCAATTTAGAGGTTGACCTTAGCGGGTCTGGTCGAAGGAGGTCTAACAGAATTGCCAAAGAGAAATGCAAAATCAAGATGCTGGAGACGGCCTCCAAAGAGCTCTCTCTAACAGAAAATGCCTCCCAATCCACAAATTCCAGAAAGGTTTCCTCGGAAGGCTGTATGAGCCCAACTGCTAACACCCCCTTGACCAACCCCCAGAGAACTATGAGTCCCTCCCCTCTCCAAAGCCCTCATGGAGACCCCCAGGTTAAACCCCTCTCAGCTGGAATGGAGGAAAAATGCAATTTTAC
>MU223429.1:879636-904687 GCA_018584345.1 Thuja plicata | reverse complement strand
AAGAAAATATACCAGATTGCTCAACTCATTTTGTGTTCAGATTATCAATTCCTTTTCATCTTCTTTAATAAGTGTTTTTCTAAATCTGATTTCAAATTTGGAAGTGAATGTTTCATTGTTCCTTCCAAGTTGATAAATCTGATTTATCAAACCTTATTTGAGAAGTGTATGTTGTTAAGTATTTAGTTATTTGTGGTTGAACCCTGATAATTAAACTCATTAACCTATATGTTGAACAGTGTACCAAATCATCTGGATTTCATTGCGTGTTAGATCTGGAATTATCATTTTCTTCTCAAGTTTCTGATTCATTCTTGGTGTATCACCCCTTTCTATTTCCAGTTTTAAAGTTCCTCTTTCCCCTTTTCCCACCAAGTTTCAAATCAGGAGGTGATATCCCAAATTTTATAGGAACCGGCCTAGAATCTGGAGACTCCTCTTCATTCATAGTCTATGCACAGCTAGGAGAGGTTTCCATTGTTAGGATGGAATTGTCGTGTAGCCCTAATGCCTGAGTTAGGGTGACAATTCTGAGCCTGAACAGTTATTATGAATTTATGTCTGTTTAAGGAGGACGGATGTATCTACCCAATGAGGTGAAATGCCCCTTGCTGAAAGGGCCAATGTGTGATGAAAGGAATAATCTCCCTGGCTAGAGCATATATAATATTTCCATGCAACTGACATTTCTTACAAAATTTGGATTACCTTATTGCTTCTTTCTCTATGACTGGCCAATAGTAACTATCTCTTGGCATTTTTCAAGCCAGAGTCAGACCATTATGAGGAGAACCACAAATACCATTATGGCCCTCAGCTAATGCATGTTTGGGCTCTTCCTATTCTAGACACCTAAGAAAAGTATCATCTAGTCCTTTCCTATACAAGTTATTTTCTATGAGAACATAGCATGAGGCATTGCAAATTAGGTATTATTTTTTGTTGTGGGTTAGCTTGTGAAGAATGACCTAATGGAATAGGTAAGCATGAACATGTTGGTAGTGGGAAAATTATTGTCCTATGATAGAATAGACCATCCTGGAATCAGTGGAATCATATGTAGGGTGATAGAGCTCATCCACCAAAAACTCATAGTGGAAATCTTATCCTTGCTTCGGTAAGGAGGCTAGTGTAGAAATTGCATCGGCAACTTTGTTCTTTTTCCTTAGAATCTGTTGAAACGTGATAAACATGAAGTACTTTTTAAAATCATCAACCATTCTCTTGTAAGGTATGGTTTTATCATCCCTTCTTTGATACACGTCATTGATTTGGTTAAAGGAATAAGTACAACAGAGGGGAATGCACTTGCATTTAGGCTTACAACCTAGAGCTCACTGCTTAATTACACATCCAAATTACATCAAGACTTGTAGTCTATTGCATAATAAAAAAAGACTTATAATTCTATATCAAACTGAATGGTAGCATAAATAATGCCTATATAGTTTCGATGAAGCACTATACTTTATCTCTACTTTCTGTATCATTATCTCCTTCTATGTATATCTTTATTCATTCATTCAAATCTCTCATATCACTCACTCTTCTCAATTAAAAATTGATCTTAAATATGAGATCATAAGTTTAGAACTCAAATTCTTTCGGCCCAAATGAAATGTGTAGAAGTCTTCCCACCAAAAAAAGATAAAAACTCAAAATCAAATCTTGATAACCAAACCAATTATCCTCTGATGTTGGCTCTATCATAAACAATTGCCAAACTGATAACCAAAATTGATTTGTCAAGTGTACCAACTCAATTTCTCCAAAATGTCCCATTCTTCCCAAAAACGTTGTCAACCCAACATTCTACAATGAATATCTCATCTATATGATAACTTTAGAATCTATGATGATTGGTTTAGACATAATGGTATGTCTACATTGATATCCTGTAATGACATACTTTAACTCACAAAAATATTTCTGAGCCATTCTAATCTGTCTGACTGGTCTTTGTCTTGGTTCCGGTACTTAGAAAAATATACACATCAAATCCTTTGATAAATTGTCTTGTCAGCTACATGGATAAGAGTAATGATAGTATTTTCCATCAATGAAAACATACCATGCTCTTAAATCGTTTAATTATTTCAACTAAATCTTTCCAACAATCTCCCTCTTTGGCATTGATGGCAACACTTAGTGAAAAATGACTAAGTGTCCATCCCAAAAATTGTCAAGTCTCAAACTCCTCAAAAACTAAACTTATAAGCCAAACTCTCCCTAAGAACATGCATTATTTTTTACATATTCTTCTACCCATTTGACATCAATGGAAAAGATGGGGCCAAAAAGATAATCAAGTCTACCATAATCATATACTGTCTACATAAATATATACAAGCTATAATAGCTTCCTTACAAAAGTTTATATACATCAGAAAAGTTGTCCTTCAAAGCTGTCCAATCTATTGTTCATCATCATCAAAAGTAATTGGTACACTACTAATATAAACATCAGGTTCCTTAATGAATATTGTATCCTCCTTCCTCTTGGTTATGGGGTCTTTTCTCTTATGTAAATCATGTATGACTTCAACTAGCATTTTACTAATAATGTCATCGGTTTCTAGAATGATTTTATATATCTTTCCATCCATCAACATGTTTATTCTTTTCTTTGTCAATAGCCTCTTCTTTGCTTCTTCAATTAAATATTTTCATTCATTATTACTAATTACTAGGCACATTTTGGATAGTATATCCTCCCTTATTCTTTTGTCTTCATCTAGTGTTGTTAGTCTTTTCCCTTCCAATTTTCCATATAAATGGTCAGGTATTGTGTGTGTGAAATTGTGACTAAGATAACAACACAAACACTTCAATGAGTCCTTGCATGATTGATTAAAACAACTTAAACTACTGGAAAAAAAAATCAACCAAGGCGACTCGTTTCCTTTTATTAAATATGAGTGTAGATTTTCTCCCAGGTCATCTCAAATCCAGTGACTTTAGACTCTATCTAAATGAAGGATTTTGAAAGCTAGGCTAAATGATATGCAATTTATCCAAATTAAACTAAGATTAATCTATTTTAAAAAAAATGAAATTGAAGTTCCTAAGATTTGATTATGCAAAATGTAAAATTTAAGCTAAATGAACTATGATGAGCAATAAGCAATTATCAAGTTGATAGCATTACTTTAATTTTCAATCTCTCTTATTCTAATTTAGAAGAATGAAGGCCTCATTATACATAAATATTCTCAAAAATAGATGGATGAGATCGATTGATAAAGAGTGGTTGAGATTCATTCTAAACTAGCACAATCCATGTACAACTGATTTGATTGGTCGAGAGAATCATTTAACTCCAATGATTAATCAGTATTTTTGGAACCTTCCAAAGATTTAAAAGGCAGTTGCTAAATCAAAAGATGAGTTAACAAAATTGATTTTCTAGTTAACTGATTTGTTTCTAAAATGATAATCAGTTAATATTTAGTTAACTGAACTGATTTGATTTATTTCCAAAATCGTAATAGGTTAACTAATAATTAATGACTTAAGAATGCAATTTTGAAATAATTAAACGATTTAATGCATTTTCCTCCAAATTATGATGACATAATTAATTTTAATTCCTTTTTGTGATTAATTAAAAATTCCTTTTTTTTAATCAACATCCTAAGACATTAATTAAATAAATAGTATAATGTTGATTTAATAGCCAATACATTGTGATTTAGGAATTAAGTAATTAAACAGGATCAAGTGTGATGTTTGAATGGGGTCTAGGGTTTAGGTCAAATCAGATCGATTAGGACTTAGGATATTCAATCAAGATTAGGGTTTTATTGATGAACAATAGACATTGGGGACTTATAGTTTTGTAGACCATTTTTGGGTGATTACACTTTTCCCTCTTTGAACTTATGTGTGATCAGTGCATTGATTCAAAGAACAGTTAGCGTTGAGACCAATAATAGTTTGATGTGAAGTGATGAAACTAATCTTAAGTCGATTCATTCAAAGGTATTGATTCTGAACTTGATTGGACTAGAACCGACAAGGATCAGAATGGTCAGTTTGATTGTAAGGGATGAAATTGAACACCTGATTGATTGAAAATGACAAATAAATAATTTGATTTGATACAATGAAATTGATCAATGCTAGAAAGTCTCTTAAACCTTTGGATTGGTTTTGAATGAATAACCAATTTGATGTGACGAAACTGATTACCATTAAGAGATCAATTAGCAAAATTGACTTGATTTGATGTAATGAAGCCAATTTCTAAAGAGGATAATATTAGTTTGATTTGAAGCGATAAAATTTATATGCCCCTAGAGATTTTCCAATGATGAAGAATCTCAACTTGATGTGGTGTGATGAAGATGAGATGCCCCTTGCAATGAGGTCTTGTTTGATGAAAGGTTCACAAATTTATCGATGTTTGATGATGTGATCACTGAATTGTTGATGTCATGATCATGCCCCCTCCGGAGAGAAATAGAAATATGGCTAGGTGCCCCAATGATTGGAAGAAATTCAATTGATAAAATGATACAGGAAGAGATAGATCTGATTTGGACGAGGTTGTCAGTGTTTAGGATACATTCTGCAATTTTTTTAGGTTCTCTTGATCAAGTTTGATGAAAATTATGGCAAGGTTTGACAAAATAAAATGATCTCAGATTTTGATTTTGATCTCGAAAATGGATTTAGGATTTCTATATAGTTAGGCCTTACTTTTTTACTGTAGAGAGGATGATGCAGTTTTATCATTCTATCAAATTGTAATGCAATAGCTAACATGAATGCAACCTAGGACTTAGTCACTGGATTTTTTTTTTCTATTTTTATCATTGAGCATTTTTGGGACATCTAAGCTGATGCAACCCTTACTGGTGCCACTGTGACCATAAGGATATGAGTATTACTTTCATCATATAAAATATGGGAAACCAGCATAAGCATTGAGGTATTAAAGCCAAGATGACCTAAACATTGTTTCCAGTTGATGTTGCAAGGGTACACTAGTATCGAGGCATATAAAGCTGCGATAACCATTAGTGCAATCTTGCATAAATATATAGATTAATAACAGTCAGGAAGATAGTTCCAACCTCACCTTGGTATGCAAGTAAATAAATACAATGTATGCGAGGATTTTCCACCTTAATGTAGAAGCTCTTATCATAGAAACCCAATTTATTTGACGTTGCGGGATCATCACGACCACACTAAAAAGAAACAAGCACAAAAAATATGAGCAAAAAGAATTGATAATATACAACATCCAAGAAAAATTTCAGCATACTTTTAGCAAGTTTGAGTGGTTATGTTTGTAGGGTGTGGAGAAACACCATTATTCTTGTGAGTGCATTGTGTTAAGAAACACAATTGTGTCCTTGAGCATTATTAATATCAATTATTAGGTTTCATGGTGTGTTATCAAATATGTTTTGAGAAACATAGATGTGTCCAAATAAGCAATGTAAAGAAATACTATTGATTAGGGTGTTGAAAAACACTATTGTGTCAGTGGAAAACTGTCCATCAAGAAGGACTAAGATAATGACTCTGATTTGGTTGATTGGTTTGATCAAATTGTAGTGTCTCCCCCCTAGTAAAAAACTCAAATTCATGATGGCTAACTTGACTTAGACTACTAGGACAAAGCTGGTTGGATTCCCTCCAAACTATGACTCTAATTGATTTCAAGCCACGGGGGTTTGCAGAAGGACTATTGTGTCACAAAAGTGACTGAAAGCTATGTACAAACTGTAGCAAATGATAGGAAAGAATGAAGGATGTCAAGACTTACATTGATAGATGGAGCACTTGAGTACAAGAGGCACCTATTTACCATGTTTTCACCGGCTTGGTAGAGATTCTATTTTTGCTACCAGGGTGCCTATTTACAAGGTTTTCATCGAGGCACTTTTTTTTTTTTTTCTTTTTCACATTTTTGTTTGTATTTTTATCATTTAATATTTTTGTTGTATTATCAAGGCACCTATTGCTAGGTTTTCATCAAGAAAACCATTTTTCAGGACTTTTTCCTAAGTTTTAGCTTTTCTTACAGACATGTTTTACTTTTTCTATCTTTTTTCAGGATAATACAGATATGTACATGTTGTTGGATACTTAGAATGCTCAGGTGTAAAATTCATTTAGGTGAAGATTATTGATGGGATCCCAGTGCTTTACTCCTTTTGGTGTAGAGAGTTGATAGGCTCCCGAACCTAATGTCGTAGTAATGATGTAGGGACCTAACCATTTCGGTTCAAACTTCCCCTTTTATTCTCAATATGACTGATTATGAGGATTTTATCTCAACACTAGGTCACCAACCTAAAGCTCTCTGGGCTTGACCTTTTTATTGTATCCTCTTGAAATTCACTTATGACAGTCTCTGAGATGATTGAATGCCACTTGCCGACGCTCATCCAAAATTTCTAACTTTGCAATCTTGAGATTCTGTGATCTTCATATGTTATCAGTCTATGTAAAGAAACCCTCAAAGATGAGATCTCTACCTCTATGGGAAGGACCGCTTATGTTCCATGTTCTAGAGAAAAAGGTGTTTCACTAGTAGGCATTCTAATTCTTGTTTTGTAGGCCCATAAGGCAAGATTGAGTTGCAGATTCCAATCCCTTCCTAACTTATTCATAGCATGATGAAATATTTTCAATAGATTTTTATTTAAGGCCTCGGCCTGCAAAATTTCTTTTGGATAATAGATATAAGAACAATGTTTTTTAATGTTGAATTTATCACAAAGCTCATCTATATCCTTCTTCTTGAATTGTCCTTCTTTATCAATTATAATAGAGGATGGGATACCATATCGATAGATTATATAGTTCAAAATGAATAGAGCCACCTATTTTCCTATTTCTTTTGTGAGTGGGACTTCTTCAACCCACTTAGTGAAGTATTTTGGGGTTGTTATTATGAATTTATGTCTCTTTAAGGAGGACGGATGTATCTTCCCAATGAGGTGAAATGCCCATTGCTGAAAGAGCCAATGTGTGTTGAAATGAATAAGCTCCCTGGCTAGAGCATATATAATATTTCCATGCAGCTGACATTTCTTATAAAATTTGGATTATCTTATTTCTTCTTTCTCCATGTCTAGCCAATAGTAACTATCTCTTGGCATTTTTCAAGCTAGAGTCTGACCATTAGAATGAGAACCACAAATACCATTATGGGCCTCTACTAACACATGTTTGGGCTCTTCCTATTCTAGACACCTAAGAATTGTATCATCTAGTCCTTTCCTATGCAAGTTATTTTCTATGAGAACATATCATGAGACATTGCAAATTAGGTGTTAATTTTCATTATGGGTTAGCTTGTGAGGAATGACCTAATGGTGTAGGTAAGCGTAAACATGTTGGTAGTGGTATAATTATTGTCCTATGATAGGACAGACCATCCTGGAATTAGGGGAGTCATATGTAGGGTGATGGAGCTCTTCCACTAAAAAATCATAGTGGAAATATTATCCTTGTTTTGGTAAGGAGGCTAGTGTAGCGATTACATCGACAAATTTTTTCTTTGTCCTCAAAATCTATTGAAATGTGATAAACATGAAGTAATTTTTAAAATCATCAACCATTCTCTTGTAAGGTATGGTTTTATCATCCCTTCTTTGATATACATCATTGATTTGGTTGATCATCAATTGAGAGTCAACATGAATATGCAACTTGGAAATGTTCCATTCGATACCCAATTTTATTCCATTCACCAAGGCTTATATTCAGAAATGTTATTTGTACAAGGGAAATAGATCTTGTATTCCTTAGTAATAGAGTAACTCTGATGAGTGATAAGTAATACACCTGCACCTGAACCTTGTTGAGTAAAAAAGCCATCAAATAACATATTCTAGGATCTATTAGTGATGTGCATAATGGATCCATCAAGAAATTCCACTTTGATAGTTTGATCATCTTGGATAGGGGTGTCACCTAACTGATCTGCAATGGATTTACCTTTGATATCCTTTTCTTTGACATATTCAATGTCAAACTCATAGAGGATCATGACCCATTTAGCTAACCTTCCAATCAAGGTAGCTTTTCTTAGGATGTATTTCAGGGGATCAATCTTTACAACTAGCTTTACAGAGTGTTCCAACATATAATGTCTTAGTTTTTGTGATGCAAACACAACTGCTAGAAAATCTTTCTCATTCATGGAGTAAATTCATCTCATATGAGACCAAGGTTCTACTGACATAGTAAATAGGTCCTTCTTTCTTGTTCTCATCTTCTTGTGCAAGGATTGGGTCCAGTGATGTTGTAGTAGCCGAGGTGTATAAAATCAATGGCTTACCTTGTGTAGGAGACATAAAAAATGATGGATTTGCCAAATATTTTTGGATTTGGTTGAATTTATTGTGACAAATTTCATCTCATTGATATGTCACTCCTTTATGCAAGGTATTTGTGAATATTTGTGCCTTGTCATCAAACTGTGAGATGAATCTTCTAATTGATTGAATTCTCCCTTGGAGTGTTCTCATTTGGCTTATATTCTTTAGCGGTTGCATCTCCATGATTGCTTGTACCTTTGCTAGATCTACTTCAATCACTTTGGTTGAAACAATGTATCCCAACAGTTTACCAAATGTAATACTAAATGCACATTTCTTTGGGTTCAACCTTAGTCTGAACTATTACATTTTCTCTAGAATATTTCTTAAATCTTGTAGATGTGTCGATGTTTTCTTGGTTTTTACTATTGTATCATCCATATAGTCTTCCATGTTCTTGTGCATCATGTCATGGAAGATGGTTTTTACTACTCATTGGTATATAGCACCTGCATTCTTTAAACTAAATGACATGAAATTCAAATAGAAAGTACCCCAGGCATGTGTGAATGTTGTTTCTCTTGATCTTTAGGGGCAATTTCGATCCACTAATGAGTACATTTTGTATATGGTTGTCATATCAAAAATCATGTTGATATTGGGAAAAGGGAATTCATCTTTGGAACATGCCCTTTTAAGATCCCTTAAATCAGTACACACTCAAATAGACTTATCTAGTTTTGATACAGGCACAATGTTTGAGACCCATTCTACATAGTCAATCGCTTTGATGAATCTGACTTTGAGAAATTTTTCGAACTCATCTTTTCTGAGTAGCACAACATGAGGGTGCATATTTCTATGCTTTTATTTAACAAGTTTAACTCTAAGGGTGATTGAGAGATGGTGCATTACAAGATCAGGATCTAATCCTAACATATCTGAGTAATTCCATGCAAAGTTGATCTTTTTTCTTTAGAGAATTCAGTGGCTCTTTAAATTCCCTTATTGATAGTTATCAAGTGTCAAATGAATTATATGTGGATGCTCTTTCATTCCAATGTTTATTGGTTGTGTTGGTTCTATCAATACTAATGATCGCTACTAGAAGTGACTCGACAAGATATCAAGTACCTCATCCTTCAACACTTACGATAGGTTTTCACTTTTGGATGCGTCTTTTATTTTTACTATTTTATGTTTTTAAACTACCACAACATGGTTTTCACCTTCAAAACATTAATTTATTTTCAATTTTATTTATGACTGTGGTACTTGATATCTTATTCAGTCATGTTCATGCTCGGTTCACTGGTGGAAGAGGTGATTGGTTCAACAATGTTAAGATAGAAGGATAAAGCATACTCATTTGGAAATGTATGGATGCTCATGGGTTGTTCTTACAAAACCCAATTAATGAGTTCAAGATGCATGAGTGGAAAGGATTCAATAGGTTCCAGGGTTCTTACGGTATATTCATAATAGACTTGGACTGTTAAGTAGAGTTATAAATTAGTACCTTGTATAGATGTGTTAAAATTGGTGACCATCCTAACAACATCGTCAAAGCCCATATCATATATTTGGGGAACTAACTTGTCAAACCTAATCCCTGAGATTTCACCTACCTTGAGTTTGGTGATGTATTGTTGCACTGTGTCAACTTCTTTGTCTACAATTTCCTCAGTTAGACTTTCAAATGCATACCCATGAGAGTCTATTTCATCTTGATCCACCATGTCTAAGACATGAGTAAAGTATACCCTTTGACCCCAATTAGGATGGGTCCTTCCCTAAATTTTTTCTATGGTCATGTCGTTTTCCTTCATATCAGGGTTTAGCTAGGAGAGTGAAGTCTTTGTTTGTTTAGGAATCATTTTCTATTATTCCTGGATTTGTTGTTCATTAACGTTGATCTAGGGATTTTTTTCTTCATCCCCATTAAGAAGAGAAAGAAAACATGGGGGAATAGGATAAGGATACTCATCCTCATCTTCAGATTCATCCCATTGGTAGGTGGGTGTGTCTAGAGTTTGCTTTTCCTTAGCTGATGAGAAGCCTAAACCAGTTGTATTTTTAGAAATTTGATATTTGGGTTCTATGGGCTCTGTGAGACCATTTTGATTGATCCCTATAGGACCTTTCCCTGAATAACCCATATTTTGTGCTAACAAATATCCCTTTCCATACTTATTGAGAGAGATCTCACAATGTTTAACATCATTACTTTTAGGTTCCCTATACAACTATTCCAAGATATATTTCTCTTCATTTTCATCTTTAAGTAGTACAATTGCTTGAATAAAGATACCATCATAGATTACCTTGGATGGTTTATTTGATGGCTTCATTTATTCTAAAGGTCTCCCATAAGATTTAGGTGATGTGGGAAGAGATGTTAGTGATAGGACAGGTTCTACCATGTATCTACCCATCCCTGTGTCTTTGATTTTTAGCTTCTTTTCCATTTCTTATATTATGTTTCTAGTTGACTCAATCGTAGAAGCTTATTTGTTATGTGGGATAAGAGTATCAGCTAACTATCTTAGTGCATTACAAGCATAACTAGCATCAATAGGAATGATGACTTCAACATCTTTGAAAGAGAATTTGATACACTGGTGATAAGTAGATGGGACAACTTGCATCTCATGAGCTCATGGTCTTCCCAAATAGATTTTGTATGCCAGCAGAAGATCCAGTACCTGAAATATGAATTCCCTTTACACATGAACAACTTTGATAGTTAGACATACGAGACCTTTGGAAGGTCTCTCTTTTTCATCATACACCTTTATTGTTAATTCTTCTTGGGATCAATGATGTATTTTGAAAAACATAATTGTTCTATCAATTTATAAGTACAAATATACAACTGTGTGCCTCCATCTATCAAGAATCATTTGACATGATGCTTATGGATCATAACTTCAATGTGTAGGGGTAGATTATGCGGGTGACTCAAATAATTATCATCTTCTTATAAAAATGACTATTGTGGGGTGAGGTCAAATAACCCACCATGGATTGAAACAGATCTAAGTCTAAGTCCTTAAGGACATTAGAAGTTGACAACAATTTATCCATAATCTCTCTATGGGCTGGAGAGATTTTGAGCAGTTTAAAGATTGAGATTTGTGCATTCATTCTTTGTAATTTCTCAACAATGTTGTAGTTAGCAACATGACACAAAGCCATTTGTTTGGAATTTGATGACTTGGTCATGGTTGTGATTGGTTGTTTTCTTGTTGTTGTGTAAGGCTTTGACAATGCTAATTGATTACTAGTTGCAGAAGGGTTGGAAGGTCCAGCTCCTCATAGGGTGACCTTTGCTTGTGCACAGGTCACAACATTAGCCGCTCTAGACTCTTTGTCATCTTTCTTAACAATAATGACATTGCAATATTTAGAAGGGGCTGGACCAAGAATATGTATGACATTATCATCACTAGTGCCATAGGTGTGATTGATTTTGGCACTTTCCTTGGAAGTTTCCCTTTTCTCATATTCAGGCAAGGGATTTTTGAATTCTTTATAATCAACATTCATGGCATGATTGCCAACCATAATTTTCTCGTTGCCAATGATATTTTAGATCTCATGCTTGAGTCTCATACAGATCTATGTATTGTGTCCCTTATGTGTGTGGTAAAATGTGTGATCAAAATATGTAACCAAACACTTCAATAAATTAGTATATGAAGGGGTTAGCAAAACATGAGATTCAAAGCACTAAACTAAAAACCCTTGAAACCAGATTATTGCTTCCTAGTTGAAGCGAGTGTCACTCTCATAGTTGTCCATTAGATTGTACATAGAGAAATTAGTGACTTGACTACTCCAAAATGGAAGATTCAATGCAAAGGGAGTGAGCAAGGTGCATAGACTTGCATACTTTTCTCTTGAAAGCTTGAAAATGGCAATGCATGAACTAGAAAACTAAATGAATAGCATAATGAGAAATGGAACAAAAATGCAAAGATTAAGCTATCAAATGAGAAGAAAAATGCATCTATATTAATCTATGAAAGAAACTAGAATGCCATCTAAGCTAAGAAATGAAGCTAACAATGCAACAAATGCAAGAAAATAGCATGAAAGCAAAGAAACCAAGAATGTACTAAAGAGATCTAGAATGAAAATAACATAATAAATTTAGTCCAAATCTTTCTTGTTAGTTTGAGAAAGGTGATCGCTTGTTATAAAGACTCAGAAGCTAGGCATAATCCTTTAACTCAGGGATTGGACATCCAAATAAGCACTTCATCCACTCTATAATAAACTCATTTAATATGTCAAACCCAGAGACATGTTACTTGAAAAGGGCCAGAAAAATATATGCACCAAACACTTTCTCAACGAATCATTCTATAATTGTTGTAGGAAATAAATGTTGGAAAAGAACTACTCTATGGCTGCAGGAAATAAATGCTTTCGAAAGGAAACTATACTATTGCTACATGAAATGAATACTTAAAGGAAATCTAAACTATTTTTGTGAAAGTAGATGCTTGAAACTAAATGATGGAAATGAAGGTTGCTAGCAGGATGGAAGAGTGCACACAAACAACTATAATTCTTTAGTTACTCTGCCACTTGGCCGTAGGAAGCGATAGCTATCTTGTGGCTTTGGCTACAGGAGCTGTTTAGTATAGGAATTGAAATAAAAGAAATGCAGGAAAGTGAACTAACTAGAATGAATATAAACTATGGATTCCTCACCAAGTGGGCCCCCTTAGGTGAGTATCCAGAACACTCAATTACACAGTACTGAACTCAAAACTTCATTTTCTCATTAACTTGAATAAAAGAGTACAGAAACTCTCAACAACAAAATAACAGAACACAACTATAATAATACTACTGCCCTCCTTCTCACGTAGGAGTGGGGATTTATTTAAAGGGAAAAACATCTAATTGCTAAACTCCACATTCCCGAAGAAAAGGTAGAGCTTTTATTACAACCATCTAACAGAAAGGAAAACTAGAAAATAGAAAATAGAATTGGTCAAGAAGAGAGGAAAGAACTGCATAGATAATGAATCTAACTTCCCACTCTCTCCTAGATTTCATCAAATAAATTATTGCACTTACCAAGTCTTTTCTCAATTGTCTCCACCTGGATCAATCCGAAAACCTTCCACCACTGTTACGTCGATGTTTCATCTATGCACGTCTGCTGCAGGACCGAGTCAAGCAACCAGCACATAGACATGCTCACCTGAACAAGATGACAATTTCTACTTCGATGGGATACATTAACACCATTAGGATAAAATAATTCATAGCATTTATTCAAAGTACATGCATTATTTATTGTCCAAATAATCAATTCATTCATAAAACATGATCATGACTTCATAGCAATAAAATAGAGCATATTCATCATGATAAAGCATATTAAGTAGCATATGTCCATGGCATAGGTTCAGTGGTTGACCACCACATAATAATAGTTTTAGAGCATAAAATCTTGGAATAATAACAGAAAACATAAGAAAGGACCTAGTAAAAATTCTTCTAAGGTATCTAAAAGATTCCATTAAAATGGCCTATCATTTTGCCCCCTATGAAGAATAGTGTCAGTCCTCAGGCACTAAGATATTCTAGATTTTTGCAAGAACTTGGAGGTCTCCTTCATGTGTTTCTCCAACCATGGCAGTGCCAACGCATGAGTAGAACCCATTTGTGCACTCCATCTTTACCCGTCTGCTCAGTTCCTGCTGTTCATCTATTTCATCATCCACACAACTGTATAATGGCCATAAGAGTAGGGGAGGATGGAAAGTGAGTGGCAACCAATGCTCGGGCCGTGGTTGTCTTCCTTGGCGTATATACCAACTAACATGCTTCATTGTAGCACGTAATTTAATCAGACTATGTGGCTCTACCTTCTTAAGTGGTAGGGTAAGTCTCTCCCATCTCTACTTTAACCCTTCAAATGCCCTGTCCCTGTCTGATAATGACAATTTTTCAAACGTAGAGAAAACTTCCTCACAGCTCTCCAGAATATGTTTCCTTGGTGGATAATCATGAAATCCATACATAATTTACATCCAGTCATAGTAAAGCCGTCGTGGTGACCGACTTTTAGGACGTAGAGGAAATGAAATGGATTTTTTCAAGATTCAGTACTTATGTAATTGCTCACCATAGTTTATTTCATTTTGAATCCAGGAAACAAGGGTAGACAAATGTATATCACCAATAAAAAGAAGGGGGTTCTAGTCAGTATTAAAAGGAACAACATAATTGTGTAGGTACAATTCACATAGTAGATTCTGAACATAATTAGGTGATATGTTGTAAGCAGCCACCAATTCATGTGGGGTTTCTATGCCTGAGCTAACATCCCAGAGGACTCATTTATTTAAATAGAAAAAACTATTGTTTGAGGCATAGGGCATAAACTTGTGGTGGTGGTCTGCATTCCATCAACTCTAGAATTACATCTGCAATATTATTTACCTTATTTTGTAGAAATTCAATTTCTTGTTATTTTCTTTCAATCTCTCTTCTTAACTTTGTCTTTTCCAGTTCCCACATCGATTTTTGATGTTGCATTGTATTAAAATAGTCAACCAATAGAGAGTGAAAGTTACATCCTTAGGTTGCTGATGTGGGACCACCCTGACTGCTTGTGGGACCTCCTCTTTCTTTGGACAAACTATCACATTTTATGGAACAAAGGGCCTTTCCCCATGATTGCCTTCTTGTAGAGAAGAAGATTCTCCTCTAACTACTTCAGGCTCTGCTACTTTCGGTATTACACACTCTACTTTTGGAATCACTTTAATAGCTGCAGGATCCTTTTCCACCATACCCTAGCACTCAGCAATAAGACTTCCTATTTGCAGTTGTTCCTGTAAGGGTTCCTCCAAGTAGACATGAAAATCATCAGCAACCATAGGAGAACTTTTTTCATCTGGTTGTGTAGTGTTCAAACGAACACTTCTGTGCAATGGGGTATCCATAGAGGCTACATGTTGATTCTATGAAAGTTTCCTTTTCTTGGTAGGTGTGGCCGCAGGAGAAACAGTAGACATAGGAATATCCTGACTCATATATTCTACCATTTTTTCTTTGTCCTTGCCCTTTTTATCTTTCTTCCAAGAAACTGTGGGAACCTCAGTTTCTCCACTCCCTGAGGTAGGGTTTGGATGACCGAAGGGCACATTCTCCTCATTAACTCCTGAAGGGGAAGAATTATTCAAGGGCTCATCTTGTTCACCCGATTCTTCTTCCTCATCAGGGTTATTTCCCCATTATTCTTGATTCTCAAGCCTTGGCCTCTCTCCATGTAATTCAACATGAGGTGTCATAATAAATCTATCCCAAGACATGGGAGAGACATCCCTTAGTGACCTTTCCACCAATAGTTTAATTAAACTATGGTGGGTCACTATGTTTTGCCTCCCCTTCCGTACCTCTTTAGCACTTAAATTCAAAAGGGCGTAAAGAAAATTTGGAAGATTTACTAAATGGTTATGCCGTAAATGGCTCAACAATTTTAAGTGAACTACATGCAAGAAGGAAAAATGGCCCTCACAGGTAATGTACCTTATGACATGAATGACCAACTATGGAAATTTCCCTGGAAGAGATGTCTGCTTTACTCCTTGTTTACTGTAATTCATTGGGGCATCTGCTGGAAATGCAAATTATGCTCTGGTTGTTCGTGCATCATGCCCATGTGGAAATACTTCACTTGTAAATGGTAGTCTAGAGACTTTTGCAATTCATGCTTCTGAAGCTTCAATTCGTAACCCCTTAACATATGCAACTCTGTTGCTGTATGTTCTCAAAAATTCCAGTGCCATATCTTTGTCATACCCATTTAACCTAACAAAATTGGTGAGCCAACCTACTCTGTTAAAAACCTAAATGCTATCCTGGTCTTCTAACAATACCAGGTGGTTTGATAGTTCATGTCTTATAGGAGAACCACCCATTCTACTACTTTGAAATTCCAACTATGTTTGAGAAACACAAAAATCTCCTTACTTTAATGATACTCTTTACTCTATTTGCTAAAAAATCTCTCATATGTGCCCAAAATTGGAATGAAATTTTTCTAGTATTTAAGGATGGACAAGACACAATAGAAGATTTTGAAATAATGATGTGAAGTTAAGCTGAAAAATTTTGAGTTAAAAATAGGGCTGGTTTTGACAGTTTACACATAGGGTTTGTCAAATCACAATTTCTGATATGATGGCTTGGTACAATTTGGGTAAAAAAATAGTAATGACAAAGATTGGTAATTATGATAGCTGATTTGGAAATGACGCAAGTTTTGAGCTGATGGTATATCTCATTTATTATTCACAAAACCCTATTTACTACCCCCTATGAAATAAAATGAAAAGTGTCCTCACTTTCATGGAAATGTATGGAAAAATCGGGGATGAATTGCTATATTAATTACAATATGTCATAATCATATTAAATGAAGTAAAAAAAACTTTTGGAGGCAATAAAGTAATGCATACCTAGGAATATTACACCGTTAAATGCTCAAATATGGAAAGATATTATGATGTTGGCAGAGTAAAAATCTGAGCTGGCACAATAATGAGGTGACATGAATGCGTGGATGGAAGAAAAAGATGATGAAAAAATAGATGGAATGACGTTTTTATTATGGAAAAGAGATTTTCATGGGAAATTTTTTTTTTATTATGACTACATGTAGGAAATTTTCAAAGAGATTATCAGAGAAAATAATTACTCCGGTTGGCTATAGGAATTCCCTCAGTAGGAAGAGATCCAATGGCTGCAGGAAATTCTTTAGTTGGAGGAGGTTTGTCAGCTGTAGGAGGTCCTTCAGCTGCAGGGAAGTCATTAGCAGGAGGAGGTTCTTTGATAGCAGGAGGTTCTGTGGCTGCAGGAGGTTCTGTGGCTATATGAGGTTCAACGGCTGTAGGAGAAATCTCAAACTGTCACAGGAAATCACCCTTTGTCTATGGTTTATGGTATAGGTGGAGCCTATGACCGTTTACTAATAACTTGAAACATACAGGGTCAATTGTAGAGAGATGAACTGCTCTGTTAGAATAAACATGAATAATCTAATAAGGGCCAAGCCAATGTGTTATAAGCTTACCTTGGTTTTCTTGGAATCTTGAGTCATACAAAAGAGCCCAGTCACCAGGAGCAAACTATTTGGAAAGGATGTGAGAATCATGCCACTTTTTCCACTGTGTCTAAACTAGCTCTGTGTGTTGTAGGGATACCTTCCTTATCTCATCCATCTGGTTAAGCTACAGGATCCTATCATGTTGTGCCTTAGTAAGATCAATGTTTAGCTACAATGTTGTTTGTAAAGTCTTATGTTCAAACTCAATTGGCATCACAACTATTTTTCTATTTACCAACTCAAAAGGGGTAAACCCTATTGTGGTTTTCCATGTAGTGTGGTAGGTCCATACCACTTCTTGGAGGTGACTGCTCCAATCTTTCTTTTGCAATTGAATTGTCTTCGTGAGGATAGCTTTTATCTCCCTATTAGTGATTTTGGCATGAACATTCGCTTGGGGCTGATGGGGGCTTGATTTTTTATGGAAAATATTATACTCGTTCATCAAAGCAGTAATCAATGTGGAGGTAAATTGAGCTCCTTGGTCAGTGAATAACTCATAGGGTACACCATAGTGTGTAAATATCTCCTCATACAGGAAATGTGCAACTCTGTTGTCTCTAGCATGCTTCATGGCTCTAACCTCCACCCACTTGGTTACATAATCAGTACATACAAGTATGTACAAATTGTCATCAGATGCAAGAGTGATGGGACCGAAAAAATTGATTCCCCACTTATCAAAAGGATCCACTAAAACCTGAGGAAAGAGTGGCATTTCATCAAATTTAGTAGGCCACCCCATTCACTGGCATCGATCACACTTCCTAGTGTAATCGGCTGAATCCTTGTAGAGGTATGGCCAATAGTAACTAGTATTAAGTACTTGCATGGCTGTCCTTTTAGCGGTAAAATACCCTCCATAGGGCTCATCATGACAAGCCTAAAGGATATCATAAGTTTCATCCTCACGAATGCATATTCTCAATACTTGGCCAGGGCCAGTATAGAATAAACAATCAGCAATCCAAGAAAAGTTGAAAATTTTCTCCATTAGTAACTGTTTTTCCTTTGGAGAGAAGTGTGGAGGTACCTTTTGTGAAACTAGATAGTTAGCAATATCAGTGTGCCAGGGTGATTTTGCTGCAATGGAGAATATGTGGTCATCAGGAAAACTGTCATCGATTGCCATTCATCAACATTCTGCAGGCATGAGAGAAAATCGGCCACCACATTTGATCTACCTGGCTTATCGATAATGGTAATATCAAACTCTTGTAGTATTAACAACCATCTAGCTAACCTTTTGCTTATGGCAGTTTTGTTAGCTAAGTACTTAATAGCTGCATGGTCCGTATGCATAAAGATTTGGTAACCAATGACATAATGGCAGAATTTGTTCAGAGCATAGATAACAGCCAATAGCTCCTTTTTGGTAACTATGTAGATCAACTCAGCTCCCTGCAGATTTTTGCTAATAAAGTAAATGGCGTGTTCTAGTGTACCTTCCTTCTATCCAAGAACTTCTCCAACAACATGATCAAAGGCATCTGTATGTATGTGGAATGGGAGGTGCCTGAGTGAATACAGACTTCAGCTACAGGAATGCTTCATCACAGTTTGATGTCAAGACAAAGTCAGCATCTTTAGTGAGTAGTGAATACATAGGGCTAGCCATCTTTCTGAAGTCCTTTATGAATCTTCTGTAGTACCCAGCATGACCAAGGAAGCCTCTGACATCATTTTGTTTAGCTGGGGTAAGCAGATTCACAATGACCTCAATCTTGGCTGGGTCTACCTGAATGCCAAGAGTAAAAATGTAGTGACCAAGCACTACTCATTCCTGCATCATAATAGAACACTTCTCAATGCTCAAAGATAGGTTATGTTATTTGCATCTGGTGAGGATTTTTTCTATATTTTCCAATGCTTCCTCATAATTTTCCCCATAAGTTGTAAAGTCCTCCATGTAGATCTCCAAACAGTCATGGGAGATATCAGAAAAAATGCTGATAATCACCTGCTGGAAAGTAGCAGGAGCATTGCAGAGGCCAAATGGAAAAATATAAATAAGAAAAATTCCCCCATGGGCAGGTGAATGTGGTCTTTTCCTGATCCTCGCGAAGAACCTATATTTGATTGTATCCACTATACCCATCCAAGAAAGAAATATATTTCTTTCCTGCTAGAGAATCCAAGACCTGGTCAATGAATGGAAGAGGGAAATGGTCCTTTTTGGTGGCATTGTTAAGCTCTTTGTCATTGACACACACTTGCCACTTTCCACCTTTCTTAGGAACTATGAATAGTGGGGAAACCCAGTGACTGTCTGATATAGGATATATGAAAAAAATTTAAGGAGTTTTTGGAGTTCGGCTTTGACTACCTGACAAAGGGCAGGGTTGAAATGTATTTGAAATTGCCTTACTAGGGGTTTTTCCTCCTTTAGAAAGACCCTATGAGTGCATAACGTTGGGTCCAAACCTTTCATATCAACATAATCCCAAGCAAAATTTGTAGCATGAGTCTTCTGTAGCTTGGTCAATGATATTTGTTGTTGAGGAGAAAGTTTGCTATTAATGTTTAAGCAGCATTCAGGGGAGACTTCCAGTTGCTGAGTTAGCTCTACCATGGATGCATCAGTCAATGAGGGTAATTGGATCTCATAGGGAAGAACTTGGTGATAGAGATGGTTGGATATAGGGGAAGATGTTTGGTAATTAAAGTACATCGGTTGCAAGGAGTAGTTTTGGAGGGAACTATCCAAAGGGTCTAAGTTCGATCCATACTGGTTATGAAGGATGTTGGTGATTACCTTATCTTCCTCCTAAAGCTACAAGAAGGGGTCCCTTGTTGACATCATTAATTGGGAGACTAAATTAATAACTTCAGCTTCCTCTCCTACATCTGACCATATGGGAGAGGCTAATTTCGTCTGAGGTTGAGCAGGAGGATACATGGCCAAGGTTTTGGTGTGCTGGCCATAAAAAATGGTCATATCTCTTGACTGAAAACTAATGTAGGCATCAGCGGTAGCCAGCCAAGGACGTCCCAAAATAATTGGATAGCCCCCTAGGGTAGCTTTTGGAAAGAGGATCATGAAATCTGTAGGGTAAGACCAAGACTCTAGGTCAACCACAATGTCCTCCACCACGCCATTAGCTTTTACAGTTGAATTGTCTGCGAGATGTAGGATAGTAGGTGTATTGCAGAGGTTGGTGATACCAAGGTGTTGCATAATATCCTTGGTCATGACATTAATGGTGGCTCCAAGATCAATCAAGGCATTTTTTCATAGCAGTCCCATTAATAATGACCTCAACAATAGGGTTGCCAGGGTCAGAATATTTTGGGATGGTAAGCTTTCCTAACATGATGTCTGCCAGTTTTCCCAGGACATGGAGAGTCTGGGGATCCTTCTTCTTGCAGCCAGGATTTTTAAAGAAAGCTTCCTTGATTTCTTTTTCATATCTGGGAACATCTTTGATTGCCTGGAAAAGGGGAATTTGGATGCTGACATTCTTCAGTTGGTCTAGGATATTGAAAGTTGATTCATTAGTGGTCCTCGAATTTCTTTGCTGCAATCTTTGTGGGAGAGGAGGCATAGTAGGCTTATTGGTCTTAGCTGGTGATGTAGGGGCTACTAGATTAGATGGATTATTGGGTTGATTGGGCTCCTCAAAATTCATTTCAGTGATTACAGGAGGCTCAGGTGCAGGCAGAGTGGAACCAGACCATAGGTGAATATCATCAAGGTTAATTGCATACGTAGGGTATTGCATGGGATACTGTGGCTGGTCTGTAGCATACACATTTTTCTGCATGGGAGGAGGTTGATTTTTAGGGTTTGGCTGCGGCTGTGTAGGTAGCTGAGTAGGCTTAGGGGGTGGATTAGTAGCTACAGGAGGTGGAAAAAGAGATTTTTGTTGTGGAGGCTGCATAGGTGGTGGAAAAAATCCTTGTGGTTGATTTGGCCATTGCTAGCCGCCTCGCCATTGTGGGTTTTTCTGCCAATTACCTTGTGGTGGTTGCCACACCCCTGGAGGTTGTTGCCAACCTCCTTGGGTGTTTGGCCACTATGGATTGGGGTAATTATGCCACTGAGTCTGGGAATTATTCTAGGGATGATTTTGGTAATTCGTGGGGGGTTGCATTTGATTATTATAAAAAGGACCACTAAATGAAAGAGGATCCTAGGGCATACCTTGTCTCTATACCCATGGTCATCATTGAGAAATGAAGAATAGCTTCTCATCCTCTGGTTTAATTGGTTTGTAATCAGTCAACATTTGTGTAGTCTCCATGTTAGCAACCAGTTTGCATCTGTAGTCTCTCTTCTTCTATCTACAATGTGGACAAAATTCTGCTAGCATGGCCTCTTCTTCCTCATGTTTCTTCTTAGCCTACATGGTGTCCAGCTGGGTGGTCATGTTTTTGATGATATCTTTATTAAAATTGGACAAGATATTGGTTATCTCAGTCCGTGAAGCACCAACACCATTGGACTTGCCCAGAGTGGACCTATATCCTCTTCCTTTCTTAATAGAATCTCTTGAGTATTTAAGGAAAATATTCTGGATATCATCCCATGATGCCTGGGTAATATCTCCTTTGGCCATTAGGTCTAGTGTCTCTGTGCATCTGTCATGAATGCCTCACAAAAATAGCAACTTCTGAGATTCTTCATTGAGATCGTGTTGACTATTATTCTGCAAACTGAACATGAACCTTGAGACATAATCCTCAAGACTCTCATCCTCCTTCTATGTCATCTTAAAGATGTCATTCCCTTGCATATGATTCCCTTGACAGTACTCCTTATATTTCAGCAAGAAACCATCCTTAATTTCATCCCAATTATGGACAACATCCTGTCTTAAGCCCATAAATCATCACAATACAGACTCTTTAAATGTTGCAGGGAAAAGCTTAAGCTTGTGGGAATTGGTGGTGTAGTCATAGCTCCTACAAAGGATATCAAACTCGAAGAGAAATGTATCTGGGTCCTCTGTGACAAGGCCGTAAAATTTTGGAAGAGCAGAAGAGGGAATATTTGAGGTTGTTGTTATCTCACTGATTAGAGATAGGAAAATGAAATGTAGTAGGATTAGCCATCCTTCGTTTCTACAGAGGTGGATTTTGAGGGGGGTTCAGAGGTTGGTAGATGACTAATTGCCAAGGATTTTCTTCTTGAGGATTCTGTAGTTCTAGATTGGTAAAAGCTTCAACAAATAGATTGGCTTCTGGTTGTTCTTGGAAGAACCCACAAAAATCACCCTCAGAAGATGAGGATGATGAAGAAGCTTCAGGGAGCTCAACAATAGCATCAATAAACTGGTTTCTTCCTCAAATAGGTTGTCATGTGGATTTGGCAAGTACCTTCCTTGGGTGTCTCTTCGTCTATTATGCATGCAGATAGTATGGAATGACGTGAATAGTGGTTTGCTTTGTCAAGATAAGGCTTAATCTACTGAAAGAAGGAAATTAAAGCATGTAAACAAATCCTAGGAATGGTTGAATAAGAACATGGCTTTACACCATCCCCACCAATGGTGCCAAAAATGATCGCTTGTTATAAAGACTCAGAAGCTAGGCATAATCCTTTAACTCACGGATTGGACATCCAACTAAGAACTTCATCCACTCTATAATAAAATCATTTAATATGTCAAACCCAGGGATGTGTAACATGAAATGGGCCAGCAAAATATATGCACCAAGCACTTTCTCAAGCAATCATTCTATAATTTCCATAGGAAATAAATGCTGGAAAAGAACTACTCTTTGGCTGCAGGAAATAAATGCTTTCGAAAGGAAACTATACTATTGCTACATGAAATGAATACTTAAAGGAAATCTAAACTATTGCTGTGAAAGTAGATGCTTGAAAATAAATGATGGAAATGAAGGCTGCAAGAAGGATGGAAGAGTGCACACAAACAACTATAATGCTTTAGTTACTCTGTCGCTTGGCCACAGGTAGTGGTAGCTGTCTTGTGGCTTTGACTGCAGGAGCTATCCAGCATAGGAATTGAAATAATATAAATGAAGGAAAGTGAAATAACAAGAATGAATCTAAACTATGGATTCCTCACCAAGTGGGCCCCCTTGGGTGAGTACCCCGAACACTCAATTACACAGTACTGAACTCAAAACTTCATTTTCTTATTAACTTGAATAAAAGAGTACATGAATTCTCAACAATAAAATAACAGAATGCAACTATAATAATACTACTTCTCTCCTTCTCACGCAGGATTGGGGATTTATTTAAAGGTAAAAACATCTAACTGCTAAAATACACATGCCCTAAGAAAAGGTAGAGCTTTTATTACAACCATCTAACAGAAAGGAAAACTAGAAAATAGGAAATAGAATTAGTCAAGAAGAGAGGAAAGAACTATGTAGACAAGAGATCTAACTTTCCACTCTCTCCTATATTTCATCAAAGAAATTATTGCGCTCGCCAAGTCTTTGCTCAACTGTCTCCACTTGGATCAATCTGAAAACCTTCCACCACTGTTACACTGATGTTTCATCTCTACACGTCTGCTACAGGACAAGTTCAAGTGACCAACACATAGATGTGCTCACCTGAACAAGATGACATGTCATGCCCAAAAGTTGGGGAAAAACACACCAACAAAAAAATTTAATAACACACTAAAGAGGGTAGCTGAACTACCTCAAAGGTAACATGTGCATGCAAAATGGTGCAAGGGAGAAATAGAAACCAGAAGGGTCAAACTAAGTAGGATAGCTCTAAGTACTATCCTACAGGGACCCCTAAACTAAAATTTGTAATCGGCATGCAAATCAAGGTAGTTGACCAAAAGTCAACTAGAGTTGACCAAAAGTCAACTAGAGTTGACCAAAAAGTCAACTATCTCTAAAAGACATTAAACTGAAACCCTAGGGTCCAAAGGCTGCAGGGACATCTAGTTTGAATATCAAGGCGATCGGTCAAGGTTTGACCACGGTTAACGAAAAGTCAACCGTGCATGATATCAGTAAAAAAAAATAACGATAATACCCTAAAAAGATTAATCGTGACAATAAGGGGTTGTCTACACCATACCAAAATGTCATCTAGGTTATTAAATTAAAATTTATAATTTAATAAATTAATTATGTTAAAAACATTATATTTAAAGTCTAATAAAAAAAATCCAATATAAAATGATAACAAAATTTAAATCTAATTTCATTTTAAAATCCTTATATAGCATTTATAAGAAAAGTCTATAGAACAAATAGCTCCTTAAATTTGAAAATCCTTGAGCATAAATAGTATTATAAGTTTCAAAAAGACCTCTAACCCCTTACAATATACATTAACCATATAATAAAACCTTGAATAATCTATCTAGATAATATAGAAATATTTAGTTAATTTAAAAGAATTACAACTTCTAAATCTATAAGCCTACATATACAATCTAAAATAATATAATTTAAATTTACTTAATACAATCTGATCTAAAAATAAACACTAATAAAATTTAAAAGATACAAGTGTTTTATTCAAAAATCAAATCTATAAAGAATTCCAAATATAATTAAAATTTCATCTAACAATACTAACTCAAATCTAAATTATATTTAAACTAATGCAAATCTTAACTTAAGATTTAACTGACATACAAAATTACAAATATAAGTAAAAATTGACATATATATATATATA
>MU223429.1:852396-866390 GCA_018584345.1 Thuja plicata | reverse complement strand
AACTCATTGCAAGAAAGAAAGAAAGATCATGAAGCATCTTCAGAGGCAAAGAAAGTTGAAAGTGTTACAGAGATTAAAACAGATCCACCTAAAGGGGAAATCAAGCAAGTTAACATAACTTGTTATGCATGTAACAAACATGGTCATTTGGCAAGAGATTTCAAAGAGGTAAGACCTTTCAATGGTTACTATTTCTCCTATAATAAATTTGGTCACAGGTCTATACATTGTAGAAAAAATTAAAGAAATTAGTCACAACAGAATCAAAGAAGAATGAATCAAAACAATCAGAGAAATCAACCTCAAAGGAATATGCAGGACACCACATGTCAGATATGTAACTACAATGGAAACACAACAAAGTAGTGCAACATGATGAACAAAAGCATTAGACCTCCTATCATTTTTCACACATGTGGAAAGGCTAGACACATCTCAAGGTTTTGTAGATCCAAAACTCAAAAGCAAGAGGATCCTAAGAAATCACTATTTGAAGAAGAAGGAGAAGTCAAGTTTGTTCAAGCAAAAGAAGATTCAAGAAAAATTTGGGTTGAAGTAAAGAAGGACAATAATGTTGTCAAAGTAGTTGATGCATCCACAGTGGATGCACCCTCTACTTCTGCTTGAATAGACCTTCTTGGTCTTAGGGGGAGCTATTCTAGCTCAGGACCCCTGCATAGTTGGTATACTCACCTCTAAGTATGCACCTATGGATTCATGATTATAAGCACATAATATTGCAGTATGCATACACGCATTGTCTCAAATGCATCGGGATCAAAGTTACAAAATCTCTGAGTAATTTGCATACTATTGCAAACATTAAATGAGGTAGATTTTATAAAAGAAAGTAAGTGTTTGATCTTCTTCACACTTGCATTCAAGATCATAGAATTCGGAGAGCACTGGAGCACTAGGCATCAAAGCACGGAAGCATAACAGATTTGGCAGTTAAGCGAATGGATAAGAAGTTTGGAACAGAACCCTAGCAGTCGTGCCATTTTGAAATTTTGTGAAACCCTACTTAAGCAAGTTCAAAGTAAGTATGGCGACTCTAGTAGTATTTGATATTGCAGAGAGGAAGAGATTTGTATTCAAGAAACATCCATTCAAATCCATATTGGATGATGTGGAAGGAGATTTCTCCAAAACCCCACTAGGTGTTGTTCATGTAGAAGATATCCGCGCATATATTTACTATAAGAAGGAAATAGTAGGAGATATCAGCATAGCCACTCATATGGGATCTATGATGAAACCTGATTACACATTCAAGGACGAGTTTGTGCACTTGATTGATAACCCTATTTTTGAATACTCAAATGCGCATGAGTTTGATGAGCCAGAATGAGTGAAGATTTTGCTAAGAAGAATACATGATCTTTATTGGATTGGTGAGGTCCCTATGTGCATCAGTATAGACCTAATCCATGAATTAACTAGACTTCCCAAGACTGGACCAGTTTTTCCTACTGGCAAGGATGTCAAGAAGAAAATTGAACAAGTTTGCCTTTCTAGAAATGATAAGCGTGGAATGACAGTTGACCCCATCAAGGAAGATGAAATAAAACTTCTAACTATGATACTTGGGTATAAGTTTTAGCAAGCAAGTAGGTTAAATAGTGTCTCTGTAGCAACAGTCCTAGCAGCTATCAGAATGGTGAAGGATAACACTCAATACAACCTATGTGAGATCTTGCATGGTCAATTGATTGACAACATTCGAATCATCAAGCATGACAAAAGCAAGACATTCAGGTTCGGAGCTTTGATCATCTATTTGTACTTCCATATTATTGGAAAGATTGCAAACCTTTACCTAGACAGGAGCAAGCCCACGATGTCTCAGATTTATCTTAAGGCCACTTTAGAGAGCAGTGAAAGGGACGCCATGGATATGGATATTAAGAAATTTAGGATCAAAATGCAAAATAGGTTCAGATTATCTGAGAAGATAGTTGAAAAATATAAGGATACCATATGTTTCATGGTAGAAACAGATTGCACTTGCATGGAGGCAGTTGAACCTAGAACCAAATGGATTCATCCTCTTGGTTATGAAGTGGAAGAACATGTGTTAGAAGGATATGCACAAGTTCTATTATCTGCGCCCAAAGATCCAAATGAGCCAAGGTGGGGCATGTTGGTACTCCTAAATTTGGAACAAATTTGGAGTCACCATGTTAAATTTTCAGATAAGAAAAGTGAATACCCTTGAAATTTTGTATGAGAAGGCTTAGCTAGAATGATTGAAAAGGGTGCCCAGATCGTTTTCATGAGGTACAGATTGGAAGAGGCTTCAAGACCTTCCATTTGGCATATGTAGTGGGTTCCAACTCCTGAATTCCAATTCTGACATGTTTAGGGAGTGGTCACTTTTGAGGGGGTTATCTAAATCTGCATTTATGCCGAAGTGTCAATCTGTTGTAAATGGCCTAGTTTGCTTTTGAATATCTTGCACCCAAAAATGTGTCATGACCCGCCACTTTGGGGATGTTGAGTATGTGTATCAGAGAACCTATGTTTGAATCCCAATTCATTTCGATATGTTCTGACTAGATTTCAAATCCCTCAAAGTTGGTAGTTTATTATTATCATGCATTGTGCAATTGGTCAGAATTCTGAATAGCCTAGTTTGACAGGTTATAACTTTTGACCTAGTGACCTAATTGAAAATTTTTCTTTTGTATCCTATTATAGATGTCAAATAATTTTTGGATATTCGTCATCAATTTATGATAGGTCCATTTGGTCAGTTTGATAAGCCCATGCCGTTTGCAGTTTCTATCAGTGTGCCAAACTATCAAATGCAATTTTATGAGTGACCTTCTTTGGGGTCTTGAAAATCTATACCCGGGTGAACATTTTAGATAATTGACTTGTCCCCTATATTTTAAACATAGGAGTGCACCTATTTGAATATTTACGGACTCCTACCAATCCACTTATCCACTTTTCCAGAGCCTTTCTGTTTCTAATTTATTAAAAGTTTCATTGAAAATACAGAATTCAGAATTAAGTGGCATACTTTGTGGTTTCCCTATTTACACCCGGTTCGAGGTCAAGTATAATTGAAAGTTGATCTGCATTGTAGACCTATAAATGAACTCCTTTGAAGATTACCAAGCTTTGACTAATCCGGTTGATCACTTTTCCAAATTAAATCCAAATCAGTTTTCTGCATATTTGCATGTTAAAGTTCGGAACAGTGTTTGCATGCTAATTTTGTGGATTGGTATCAGTTGAATAGTTTTTTTTCAGAGGAATTTAATTGAGGATTCATGTTCCACATATGAAATTCAATCAGGCTCTAGAGGTTGGGATTCTGAAAGATCTTTTTGATGTGTTTTCAAATTCAGTTTCAGAGGGAGTTTGTTCAGTTTGCAGTGCAAAGCAGAATTAAGTTTTCAGAATGGCCATTTTGCAAGAATGGTAACTTTTGATCTGAAAGTTGTTTCCAGGATCTAATTGAGGGACTATCTTTATTTCACGTGAGTGTACTATCTGACTTAATGGCGAAGTTTCAGAGTGTGATTTAGTCATTTTGCAATGATTGATCCAAAAGGGATTTGTGGTGTTTCAATATTTGCATTTGCATAGTTTTCTGAAAGGCTAAGTTTGCACTGTTATATTTTTTACCTGAGGATGAATCTAGAAAGTCCTTTCTACATGTGTATTCAATGGTAATTAATGAATCTTCTTGCCAAGTGACGGGGTCAGATTATTTATTTCAGTTAATTTTTGAGACCAGTCCCAGGAGCCAGTTGCTATTAAAGGGTATGATAAAAACTAAAAGATGTTACTTTTTCTATTGTCAAAGCAGTGTATTTAAAAAATGGAGCTGGCAAGGAGAATAAAGAGCTCAACACCTAAGACAAAATAGAGGTGCTCATGCTCATCAATGAGGACAAAATTTGAGATGTGCACAAAACAAAGACAGATACAGTCATTTTAAGGTATTCTTTTGAGAATACATCTGCCTGGTGGTTATGCAATATGTTATAGTATATTATAAAAGAGGAATCCGGCAATTAGTTGGGAACTCCATGCATTGGCCATAGGTGAAGGCCCACCACTGGAAAGAGAGGAGATGGCTGCACAATGTGTCACAAGATGGGGAAATCGGCCAATGCATAAGTTAAGATTTTGAAACCATATAAATCAAAATGAAAATGGCTAGCATAATCTATTATATATTGCACTATTTATCAATACAATTGAAACATTTAAAAGCAAATGCTTTTAATACTTGAAAGACTCCCACAGGGTATCCATTAAATTCATGAACAAAAGGGGATGTGGCCAATATATGTAACAACTTTGAAATTAATTGGAAGCCTACTTGATTGATCAAGCACAGCATTTGGTGGTTGAGCCCACACTAAAATGGAAACATTGATAGACTGCATAGCATTATGGAGAGATGGCTGTGCATTACCAAGTAAATAGGAAGCACAATAATAAAAGTAGGATGTTGAAGCTAATGTTGAGTAAACATATAAAAAATGTTAAAATGAATGCAAATGTTGGAGAGCATGCAGGTAGAAGTCCACGCTGAAGTTAGACATAGGATGTGTAATATTTGAATTGGAGTTTCCAATGCCAAACACCAGGTAAACTTGCGCAACATATGGTTTGAAATGAATTACAAAATAAAATGCCATGAAGGTAAGTCACGCTGACTTTAAAAGGAATTCTACATTGAAAATTTAAGTATAATGTAGCAATGCAACTGGCTGGTGTAAAGCCTTGGGTCTGCACAACATCTAGAAGTATTGTTCAAGCCATGAAGGGAGGAAAACCTCATGCAACAATTTCGTGGAGTAAAGTTCAGATTTTTTAAAATATTAAAACCAAATTACATTGCAAATCAACATTTCCAGCAGGCTGCGATAGTAGAGGAGGAGGTTTTCAATGTTTTTAACTTAAACTTGCAGAAGTGACTCCATGGAGAGGGGCGTTTTGTCCATTAAAATGGGTTCATGGTCTTCATTAGTAGAGAAGCAATGCCATTAATGAGCAGCATTCACAGAAGTTGTTTAAAAACTTGAAAACAGTGAAAGTGAAATATCCCACATTCACTCTGTGGTGGCCGTTTTTGGTTTTTATATACCAAAACGCATACTTCATAGGTAAATAAGAGAGCCCAGAGGCTCTTGGCAGGTCCTAGAGGGCTCGAGGAATGGAACTATGGACAAACCACAATATTTTGAGATGAATTTCAAAAATCACTTTAAAACTTGAAAACCCATTATCCCACATTCATCCTGCAAGTGAAATCCGAAATGTTTATATGCAATAACACAAACATAGTAATTTGAAGGAAGAAGAGGAGGCTATCCACGCGCACACCCAGTCATCCGACCACCTTGATTTCCATGCCTGAAAATGAAGAAAGGTAAATTTTGACGAAAATGGACAGTTGGCGTTGGTCGCATGGTCGCGAGAAGGACCCAGTCGCTCAGTCGGGAGACAAATTGCAATAGACTGCTGGGATTCAGAGACTTGGCGACTAGCCGCTAGCAGTTAGTCACACAGTTAGAAGATGAGAGAGTTAATCACCAAGACTTGGCGACTAACCGCTAGCGGTTAGTCGGGAAGTAGCTGAGTGCCAGAGTTGACTGCTGCAACGAGGAGATGGCCACTGGTCACGTGGTCGCCAGATGGAGTTAGCCATTGGAATGTCAGTCGCGAGGTCGCCCAGGGTTTACTATTGAGTTGAAATTTGCTGGCGACAAGGAGATTAAAGGAAGGTCACATGGTCGCTGGTTAAAAATGCTAAGTGGAAATTTATTCTGAGACTTGGAGACTGTGGTTGTCGCATGGTCGCCAGATTTAACTATGGTTGGCGAAAATGTTCAGAGACTTAGAGACAAAGGAAGAAGGCTAACCGGGGTTAAAGGCACAGTCAAAGACTAGTTTATGATAGTGAATCAACATGCGACACATGCCAAAATCTGGTGACTTCTGGGCTTAATAGGCAGAAAATAGGGTTTTCAAAGCAAATTTAAATGATATGCAGATTTTAGAGGATAAAGTGCATACTTGGCAAAGGCATTTTATTTCAAATTTTAAGAGTTGCATTCCGGGGGATGTTTCGACATCAGGGATATTCAGATTTTTTCAGAGATAGAGATAAAATTAGATTTTCTTAGGCAAAGCAAGGTCAAATTTTGAAGGGGAAAACAAAATCAGATTTGCACAAAGGGATAAGACAAAATGCTCATATATTTTATTGAAAAATTCAGATTCAAAAGAGCTTTCCGGGAGGTTTTGTGAGCAGATATTTTCTCAGATTTTAATGATATTTCGCAGATGAAATCAGATTTGGTGGACTTTTCAGTGGAAGAATGAAAGAGATATTTTGAAGGTAAAATCATATTTGTGAAGTCACCCAGAAGGTTCAGATATTTTGAAAAGAAAGATGAGTAAAAGATTAGATTTGAGGAGAGACAGGTGTCAATTGCTCAGAAAGATTAGGTTTTTTTTCTCTCTTATTTATTCTCTTCTCTTTTCTGTAAGGAGGGTTCTGATTTCAGTTTCCTGTGGAAGTTCCTTGTCTTGTTCTTGTTCCTGTATTTTGCCTGGTTCAGTACAAGTTACCATTGGTTTGGAGATTTTATTTGTAAAGCATAATTCTTTTTCATGTTTTCTTCTTGAGTTTATTGTCTGGATATTTGGAAACAACTTGGATTAATGAGAATATAGTGCAGTTCCTATTCATTATTGTCTTGTCTCTTTTGAATGTGGTTTATGATCTAGTATAGTTCATTTATAAGGCATCTAGAATATACCTACTACAAGGTAGTGTGTCTAATCATTTATGATTCTTTCTCAAGGAGAGAGTTAAATTTTGTAAATGATTTCAGAGAGCAGGACATAGTTGTGAAGATCTGATGAAGAAGTATTGAGTTGAGTAGATTGTTTGTAAGGCATCCAATCTAGATTGTATGAAGTTTGTAAGGCATCCTTTAGTATTGCATTAGTTTTTTGTTATTGACATATGTTTTCATTGACTCTTTGCCCAAGGAATAGGCACTGATCTAGAGTTTGCTAAGCAAGTGTTTTCTCCATTCAGTCCTAGACGAATTAATTAATTTTATCTATTTTTTAGAACAAATGAGTTGAACTCATTAAGGACTCATGTCAGCAGGACAATGTCCATTTTAGTGATTCCTTGGAAAGTGAATCATTAGGTTATCCCTCCTGAAATCAAAAGGAAGAATGACGCAAATCCTTGTCTCATTGGTTTATGTTCTCAAAACCATAGCCTGACTTATAGTACTTTGTTTTAAGTTAGTCATTGCAATCTCTAAAGTGTTCTATAAGTTGTTACAGTGAGGTTTTAGGTAGATAACCAGTGAATGAATCAATCCACCAAATACATAGGTTGAAGTATCAGTAATCTTTAAAAGGTAAAACCTGCCTGAGTCCGTGGAGCTCAAAAATGAAGAAGGATATTATCCAATCCTTAGCAATTAGCCTTTTCTCTTGCCTAAAAGAGGTTGCATCCGAGTATACCAGGTATTCTGTCATCATTAGGTAAGTGTTGCAAGAAAAAGTGCTAACAAATTGGTGACTCTACTGGGGAGCAATAAAAAGATAGCAAGTTTAAGATGTTCAATTCCTTAGTTTGCTGAATCAACCCAGAGTCTGGTCATAGAGTCACATGTTACAAAAAAGAAAGGATATATTCCTTATGTTTTATAAAAAGAGTCAAGTCTGTCTGTTGTTTTCTGCAAAGTGTTTGAAAGTTGCAAGTTTCTCCAAGATAGTATCAAAAGAATCTCACTACTGGTGAGTGGCGACTCTAAGCTCTGATTTGCACCAATGTGCATGTTGAAGAAAGACTACAAAATAGAAGTTGGACTTGCAGCAATAGTGACAGAAAATTTTTGGACTCTTATGATTAGAGGAATCATAAAAAACTCTATGTTATGGTGTATGAGAGATTGCTGATTTAAAGAAGTCAAAGTTGGGAAGAAGTTCTCAGCTTTTCAAATCTTTTCCTCTTCAAAGAGCTAGTGGCTTTACGAAATTCTGAGGTTGATTTGGAGGTGTTTTCAAATCACATGTTTGCAGCAACTTTTTCATACTCCAGGTATTTTTATTTTCATTAGATAAGTCTTTTGTTCCATGAAAATCAGTTATAGATAAGTTTTCCCTATTAAGTGGTCAGCACTAAGTAAGAGGGAAAAAAGAGGCAATTTGTGATCTTTTCAACTGCTAAGATGTCATATTCTTGTGATTGGAGGGGCAATAATTTGTTTGGGGCAATCAGTTTTGAGGGTATCCCTCGATATCCAAATCATATTCCATCAAAGGTGAGGGAGTGTTTGCCAAAGTTTGCTCGTTTTGGTGAACAGTCGGCTGAGAAAAATTTAGAAAATTTTGCTAATTTGGTAGACAGTTATAACATTTCACATGAGGATGAATTGATGAAGCTTTTTGTAATGTCCTTAGTTGATGTTGCGAGAGACTGGTTTAAAGACCTACCTCATGGCTCAATAGAATCCATGCAAGCATTAGAGGCTTCTTTTATTAAAATATTTAATGATTTTGAGAAGCTTAGTGATGTAGAGCAGTATGAGGATAAAGAGCACAGTGATGAACATGACATATCTAAATTAAAAGATCCTATATCAGAAGTTGATCTTATCAAAGCAGAGATAGATATGTTGAGGCGAATGCTTCAAAAAAGTGTGGTGTTACTTTTACAAGGACACATGAATAGAGATGAAAGTGAATCACCAAATGATTTTTTCATAAGATTCACCAATAAGCTACAAGGCTATGGTATCATTTTTTTTCCTCAGGATTTTGTATGGGTTGAGTTATTTGTTCAAATTTGTTTTCCCCATACATGCAATTTACCAATTTCTCAGAGGGCAGAATTTTTTCAACAAGTTATTGAATGGATAAAGGGTTTAGAAGATGCTTCTTCTAAAGACATATCTGATGTTGAGAACAATGACAGTGAATCTGAAAATTTTGAGATTATTGAAGATGCTAATGATAATTCTGACAGTGAATTTGAATTTAATGATATTCAAAGTGATAAAGATGAATATATACTTAGTGATGAAGAGTCTACTGCTGGTGAAGATATTGTTGACTATGATATTGATATAAAGCTTTATGAACAACAAGACAAAGAGGAAGATATATGCAGCCAACAAGATAACAGTTATGATGCAGAAATAAGTGTTTGTAGTGAGATCACTACACAAGAAGATATGATTTCAGAGGTTTCACTACAAGACTATAATCAAAAAGAAAATTGCAGCATCAAGCAAGAAGATAGTAAGGAGATAAATGAAGAAGATGACTGTTGTTCCCTTCACAGTGAACAAATTGTAGAGATTTTATCTTTTGAGTATCTTAGATATTCAGGAAATAGAAGCTTTGAACTTTCATGTCCAACACATATTGATTTTGACAAGGAAAATGAATCAGTGCATTCTGATTTGGACATATGTGATACTGTTTCTTCTTGCACTTCTTCTTCATTAGGCTACAATAAAATTTAGTTTGATTTATCAAATGATGATATTTTCAGTGTGGTTTCAGATTCAATAGATGCAGAAAATATGAATACGAAGTTGAGTACTGATTTAGAGAATAGTGTGGATTTTGAATCTTGTCTCGATTTTTAATTTGCCTTTGAACTATTTAATAGTGGTCAATCAGTGGCTCAAGTTTCAAAGGAATAAATTAAATGTGCTGGTATTTTCCCTCCTACCCACCACTTTTCTTTGAGTTTGTTTGATAATGACGAAATGCAAGATGCTCCTATTTTTGATCAAGAAGTTATTGCTCCATGTCCTAATTTTGATTATGACCAAGGTATGTTTTCTTTTGAGAGACAAATGATGGATGTGAATGAATTTAATGATCGCTGCCCAAACAATGTGACAAAGATTGAGTATCCCCCCTTTCAGTTGAATGGTGAGTCTTTAAGTTGTGGTTTACAGATGAAAGATGATAAAAGTCACAGATATCTAAGTATGTTCTTATCTAACGAATGTGACACACATATACCACAAGTTTTTTATGATGAAAATCTGCCTAATGTTTGTGGAAGCTCATATGAAGAATATGCAGAGTTAATTTCATGTGATGAGTTAATACATGATGATAGTGGGTTGAATCAGATAGTTAAGAGTGGCACTGTTATCATATTCTTGAAACATGGGGCAGAAAGCTTTGTGTTTGACAGAGGTAAGAATTAATCCCAGCTTTCGGGATTTGGGCCTTTTGTAGATAATGTACATATTGTACAGTTGCTTTCCTTTTCAGTTGTGTGTTTTCTTTCAGTAAGAGGTTTCCCCGTTTTTGAGAAGAGAGAAAAGTTTTGAGTGGAAAGTGAGAAGAAGAAGAGAAAGGGTAAGATCTGATTTTGAAGTTTTGGGGTGGTTTGCTACTCCAGAGATCTATGGTTCTCAGTATAAACTTGCATTTAACTATCCTCAGTCAGAGCCACTATTGGTACTCCTAAATTTGGAACAAATTTGGAGTCACCATGTTGAATTTTCAGATAAGCAAAGTGAATACCCTTGAAATTTTGTGTGAGAAGGCTTAGCTAGAATGATTGAAAAGGGTGCCCAGATCATTTTCATGAGGTACAGATTGGGAAGAGGCTTCAATACCTTCCATTTGGCATATGTAGTGGGTTCCAAATCCTAAATTGCAATTCTGACATGTTTAGGGAGTGGTCACTTTTGAGGGGGTTATCTAAATCTGCATTTATGTCAGTGTCAATTTGTTGTAAATGGCCTAGTTTGCTTTTGAATATCTTGCACCTAGAAATGTGTCATGACCCACCACTTTGGGGATGTTGAGTATGTGTATCAAAGAACCTATGTTTTGAATCCCAAGTCATTTTGATATGTTCTGACTATATTTCAAATCCCTCAAACTTGGTAGTTTATTGTTATCATGCATTGTGCAATTGGTCAGAATTCTGAATAGCCTAGTTTGACAGGTTATAACTTTTGACCTAGTGACCTAATTGAAAATTTTTCTTTTGTATCCTATTATAGAGTTCAAATAATTTTTCGATATTCGTCATCGAGTTATGACAGGTCCATTTAATCAGTTTGATAAGTCCATTCCGTTTGCAGTTTCTATCAGTGTGCCAAACTGTCAAATGCAGTTTTCTGAGTGACCTTCTTTGGGGTGTTAAAAATCTATACCCGGGTCAACATTTTGGATAATTGACGTGTCCCCCATATTGTAAACATAGGAGTTCACCTATTTGAAGATTTACAGACTCCTACCAATCCATTTATCCACTTTTCCAGAGCCTTTCCGTTTCTAATTTATTAAAAGTTTCACTGAAAATACAGAATTCAGAATTAACTGGCATACTTTGTGGTTTCCCTGTTTACACCCAGTTCGAGGTCAAGTATAATTGAAAGTTGATCTGCATTGTAGACCTAGAAATGAACTCCTTTGAAGATTCCCAAGCTTTGACTAATCTGGTTGATCACTTTTCCAAATTAAATCCAAATCAGTTTTCTGCATATTTGCATGTTAAAGTTCAGAACAGTGTTTGCATGCTAATTTTGCAGATCAGTATCAGTTGAACAGTTTGTTTTCAGAGGAATTTAATTGAGGATTCATGTTCCACATATGACATTCAATCAGGCTCCAGAGGTTGGGATTCTGAAAGATCTTTTTGATGTGTTTGCAAATTCAGTTTCAGAGGCAGTTTGTTCAGTTTGCAGTGCAAAGTAGAATTAAGTTTTCAGAATGGCCATTTTGCAAGAATGGTAACTTTTGATCTGAAAGTTGGTTCCAGGATCCGATTGAGGGACTATCTTTATTGCATGTGAGTGTACTATTTGACTTAATGGCGAAGTTTCAGAGTGTGATTTAGTCATTTTGCAATGACTGATCCAAAAGGGATTTGTGGTGTTTCAATATTTGCATTTGCATAATTTTCTGAAAGGCTAAGTTTGCACTATTATATTTTGTGCCTGAGGATGAATCTGGCAAGGACTTTCTACATGTGTATTCAATGGTAATTAATGAATCTTCTTGCCAAGTGACGGGATCAGATTATTTGTTTCAGTAAATTTTTGAGACCAGTCCCAGGAGCCAGTTGCTATTAAAGGGTATGATCAAAACTAAAAGATGTTACTTTTGCTATTGTCAAAGTAGTGTATTTAAAAGATGGAGCTAGCAAGGAGAATAAAGAGCTCAACACCTAAGACAAAATAGAGGTGCTCACACTCATCAATGATGACAGAATTTGAGATGTGCACAAAACAAAGACAGATACAGTCATTTTTAGGTATTCTTTTGAGAATACATCTGCCTGGTGATTATGCAATATGTTATAGTATATTATAAAAGAGGAATCTGGCAATCAGTTGGGAACTCCATGCATTGGCCATAGGTGAAGGCCCACCACTGGAAAGAGAGGAGATGGCTGCACAATGTGTCACAATTTGGGGAAATTGGCCAATGCATAAGTTAAGATTTTGAGACCATATAAATCAAAATGAAAATGGATAGCATAATCTATTATATGTTGCACTATTTATCAATACAATTGAAACATTTAAAGGCAAATGCTTTTAATACTTGAAAGACTCCCACAGGGTATCCATTAAATGCATGAACAAAACAGGATGTGGCCAATATATGTAACACCTTCGAAATTAATTGGATTCCTACTTGATTGATCAAGCACAACATTTGGTGGTTGAGCCCACACCAAAATGGAAACATTAACAGGCTGCGTAGCATTATGGAGAGATGGTTGTGCATTACCCAATAAATAGGAAGCACAACAATAAAATTAGGATGTTGAAGCTAATGTTGAGTAAACATCAAAAACGTTAAAATGAATGCAAATGTTGGAGAGCAGGTAGGTAGAAGTCCACGCTGAAGTTAGACATAGGCTGTGTAATATTTGAATTGGAGTTTTCAATGCCAAACACCAGGTAATCTTGCGCAACATATTGTTGGAATTATGTTATATTTTTCATCAGTGAAAACACTTATTCAATTCTGAATGTTTACCGAGCTCATCACTAAGTCCACAGCTTATACCGAGCATTCAACAATCACCTTGGAAAGCTCAGCGGTAAACAGTTCAAACCGAGCAGAACAGTAGTCACCGAGCATATGAACAGTTCACTAGCGGTTACCGAGAAGAGCAACATTTACCGAGCAGATGGTAGTCACCGAGCTTCACCGTAACTACCGAGCCATCAGTTGAAGCCAACCGAGAAGTCTGTTACCACTGAGTCACCAGCGGTTACCGAGTGACACTATATCTACCGAGTCACCAACGGCTACCGAGTTCCAAGCTACACTTCGGGACTAGTATGGACCGAGCTTCTACTCTTATCGATAGCATGATGATGCCGAGTATTGTAGTGGATGGCGAGTATCAGAAGATCACCGAGCCAGCTTGAGGACCCTGAGCTTCTACCGACTCAGTAATATTTTGTTTACTTATGAAGGGCTGACTCAGGAATAAGTTTATGTTATTTTGTATTTGGCCGACCTTGTAAATTGTAATTATGGGAACGGTATATATATGTAATGTAATATATCATTTGAAGTGTGTAAGTAAAAAATAAGAGTAATCAGTAGAGACTGCAATAAGGCAGCAGAGCAGAGCATTTTTGCAAGGTCAGTAAAGGAGCAGAATTGCCATATCTATCACAAAAGGTGATCAGTACTCAAGGGATCTTATCAGCAATAAAGTTGTAAGTCAAGATCTACTGTTTCATCCTAACAGTTGAATCAGTTTATAAATCCTTTAACAGGGTAGACTTAACAGTCTTTCATAAATCTCCTAACAGAGTGCATACTTCATTGTATGTTTGTAAATCCTCTAACAAGGTGCACCTAGCAGTCCTAATTGCTTCTAACAGGGCAGATCATCAGAAGTGATCATTGTAAGCCTTAACCGGCCAACTTTATACTGCAGTACCAAAGTTTTGTGGGTACCATCCCCACCCCAGTTTTACTTT
>MU223429.1:824569-842874 GCA_018584345.1 Thuja plicata | reverse complement strand
AATGATCCAATTGACATAAATGAAGAAAAAGATACTCAAGGTGATGAGACACCAATAAAAGAGACACTAGTAAAGATTGAATGTATGGATACCAGTCAGAATACTATATTCTCACCATCCACTCAACTATCTACCTCATTGTTGTCAAGGTTAACTCCTGATTCAACAAGTTTGGATGGATGGGGAGAAGAAGACCTAATCAAAATCAGTGTTCTTTCTATGGAAAAAGAAAAGGAGAAACAAGTGATGAGGAACCCTCACTTTTTAGAATCAGTCAACATATTGAATGACTTAGTGCCTGCTGACAAGAAAGTAGCAAAAGTTCAATTAGTTGAAGATGTGGATAGCATTCTAACAAACTTCAAAACACATTTTACAAACCTAGTAGATTCAGCTACTAAGATTACAAAAGATGAATACAAAAAGGAGAGACTGAATTATTTGGTAAAGAACTTTACCTTAGACTTGAACTCCTTAAAGATTGGGCAATCCATACTGAAAGAATTGGCAGCTAAGGGAAAGAAAGTTATAGCCAACTGCATGGACAGAGTGAAGTTCACCTCTAAGCACATTAAAAAGGTAGAAGAGGCAGAGATAATGGTGGATAGCATCAAAAAATTAGTTGAGACTTCCATGCAAGACATGAACATATGCAATAATGTCTATCAAGGATAGTTGGACAAGATTGAGAAGGCTAACTTGGAAATCAGCAAGATAAGAGTCCGATAAACTCAGTTGAGAAATGCACTTGCGCTATCTCTAACAGTCCTAAATAAGAACATCAAATAGATTGATGCCACCATTGCAACATATGATCAAGGTCCATGTATGGATCTGATGAAAATGGAGAAACTGATTTATGCCCTATGCACACATCTTTAGACAGTAGATGCAATGGAATTATTTTGGCAGAAAGAGATCCAATCTCTTCAAATTGTGTCCCCTGAAGTTTACATGGAGTAAGTATGTAGAAGACTTACAACTTTTTGTACACCTTTGTCATTAATGTCAAAGGGAAAGTAATATATAAAAAAAGGGGGAGATTGTTGGCAAGTTGACTTTCTGAGGATGCATGACTCATTTTGTGTTGTCATCATGGCAACAAATTCATGTTTAGTTTCTATCATGAAAGACAAAATGACTAAGTATGGAAAATAGGGCACACAGAGATATTCAGCGATGAACACATTAGCGCACATGCGAGAGATCAATTAAGCTTATGCGCATTCAGATATATATTGTATGACATGTGTACATGCTACATCTAGACACACATAGTATGGAACAATAGTATGACGAAGTTATAGGCAGATCAGTAGACCAGTAGTCTAGAAGACAGAGCATGGAAGCCGACTAGTATTTTGATCAGTGTGAATTATTTTGTAGTGTAATGGCTAAGCACCTTTGGTTATATGTTTGTATAATTAACATTGTAGTAAACACGCTTAAGCTGACTTGTTCAAAAGCATTGTGTATTTTGTTTTAGGGCCGACTAGAGTCTTGTTTTGGGTCACGCCTATTCGGATATGAACATATAAGTATGTAATGTAAAGTTATGTTACAAGTGTTGATTATTATGTAAGAGGAAGATACAGAAGAGCGGTATAATGAATTCAGTATATGATATAGCTCTTTAAAAGAGTAAGAGCATTCGCGCATACACCTTTAACTTTCAGAAGGTTGTAGCCTTCATCCTATTGGGAAGTGAGCCTAGGTAGTGAGCCATATACCTTTAACAGGGTTTTGTAAAAGACTCCTAATAGGGTTAGACCTTTAACTAGGTCATTGTACTCATATTGTAAAGATTGCTTCTAACAGGGCAAAGGAACTTTAACAGGTTCATTATACCTAGTACAATATTTGTGGGTACTAATTTCCACTGGGGCTTTCCTCTAATCAAGGTTTCCCCGTAATCATATCATGTGTTATGATTTCTTATGTTAAGCTTCATTCTATGTATGTTTGATTTATGTTTAAGTTGCTGAAAAGTAATTAATAGAAAAACACTGATTCACACCCCCTCTCAGTGTTTCCAATAAAAATGACACTTAAAGGGAGAAATAAATGAGTTTAGAGGCTCATTAATGATAGAAAATGACCCCTAACCCATAGGGTACCAAGTTGGGTAACTAAAACTGACCCCAGTTACCCCCTGGGAGCCCAAGAGACCCTCTAAATCTAACCCTGAAGTTAACCTACAGATTTCTAAGTCAAGAAGACTTTCTAGAAACTTCTAACCCTAGGGTAAGCTTGTGTACTACTCCTAGGTAACCTTATTTAACCCTATAACTAACCCTAGTTTGCTTTACTAGCCATGCCAACATTAAATTACAACAATTGCCAAGTTTGGAACCTTACATTAAAACAAATGACTTGACTCAATAAAATGAACATTTACTAATTTAATTACACACATGCAAACCACGTTTATTAAATAACCACATAAATAATGAGGTCGATGTCTCTTTATATAGACAGGACCTTGGAAAGCATGAACATTTACATAGGTTCCAGTACTGGGTCCCCGGTTTAGATCCATGGTCAACTTTTCCTGCACACTCAATGCACACATCAGTAGATCCAAAAAAACATGATACGAAACATTCATGACATCAATAATATACATGCATATAACTCATTACTGCATTAGAACTGAAATAACCTATCATTGGTTTGCTAAACCAAATTCATCATATTACATTCATACACTTAAATTTTATATACAACATCATCATAACAGAAACTGAATTAAAACATAAAGCATCTCAAATGTACCTTGATTAAAAAATTGGGTGTTGAATATATAACATAGGATTTCATCGATCCCAAAATACGTAAAATTCTCTAATAGTCAAAGTATGTCAAAGCATAAACTACAAAAAACATGATGACAATTGCTACTTTGATGGGCTGCATTAAAACCATGAGGATAAAAGCATTCGTAGCATTTATTCAAAGTACATACATTATTTATTGTCCAAACGATCAATTCATTCATAAAACATGATCATGAGTTCATAGCAATAAAAAAAAGCATATTCATCCCGATAAAGCATATTAAGTAGCATATGTCCATGGCATAGGTGCAGTGGTTGAATACCACATAATAATAGTTTTAGAGCATAAAGTCTAGGAATAATAATAGAAAACATAAGAAAAGACCTTGCAAAAGTTCTTTGAAGGTATCTAAAAGATGCCATTAAAATTTCCTAACAAAAGGGAGCTATCCCTTTTATAAGAGATTCCAAGGAATGAGTGTTTTAGATTAAGAGGCAAAAGGATTTGATCAATGGTGGAGATGCAATTCCTCTCAATCCATGTGAGATGAAAAAGTTATTTTTATTGGTCAACTTTTGAGGAGAATAAGACAAAATTGGTATTTTCTCCCTTTTATTTGTTTTATTTAATTCTTGAGTGCACACCCATGTGTGAATGGGTTCACTTTTTGATTTAAAATGGACTTAGGACTTTTTCATTTATCCCAATGTTTTATGCTTGATTATTTGATTCAACAAGTAAGGACTAAAATTATATAAGCAAGTTTGATTAAATGCTCAATAATTTAGAGTCTAGAAATAATGTCTTAGATTTAGGATTTATTAAGACCAAATATTTGATAAAAGGGGGCCATGGGTTTGCTAGACCATTTTTGGGTGATTACATTTTCCCCTCTTTGACTAATGTGTGATCGATCTAGGAACACATTGAGACATAGAACGATTGAAGTTTGATTGAATTTGGAAATAGCTTGATGTGAAGCGATCAAACTATCACACAGATCAGAACTGATTCTGAACTTGATCAAACAAAGATTGATTGAATATTTTGAAGATATCAGCTCCAGACTTGATTGAGTGAAGACTGGTAGAGAGATCTGGGTATATCAGCTCCGGGCTTGATTGAGCGAAGACTGATAAAAGAGTTCGAGCATCCATTTTGATGTGAAGCGATGAAAAATTTTTCCATCCTCCAAGCATATTTCATGATTTAATATTTTTATGAATGATAAACCAACCTAATGTGGTGTGATGACACTGATTTCCACTCGATTGATTGATTGGGATAATTGACTTGATATGGATCTTGATGAAGCCAATTACTAGATTTAGGGGAGTTCTCAGATTGATATGGTACGATGAATCTGATATGCCCCTAGAGATTAAGGTTTTGATGCACAGTGATGAGAATAACTTGGTTAGATCTTGATTTGAGTCAGAGTTTGATGCCCCTAGATTGAACTTGTTAATGTGAATCAAATTGTTGATATAGTGATACTGCCCCCTCGGGAACAAAATCTAAAGGAGGGGAGGCACAAGCCCAATAGATTGAAAAGGAATTGAGAAATGCACAATGTGAGCTTTTTTTAGGTTTGGTTGACCAAGTTTGACCAAAATGGACTTAAGTTGACATTTTGAATTAAAGAGGGAAATGCACAAGAAATTTGATCAAAAGGAATCTCGAATCACAATCATGTGAGGAAAGCATCAACAATCAACTGTATTTATGAAAATTAGGTCAATTTTCATTTTTGAGGATCAAAACATCATCGTATTTCAATTTTGGTCCCAAAAATGGATTTAGAGCAGTCTGATTAGCCAAGGGTGTAATTTTCATGTCCATAGGAGCATTTTTAAAATTAGGTCAAATTTCTATATAAGGTCCGGAGGGGTCATTTTCAAATCATTTTCACCGTCCACCTTTTGAGTGTCGAGAAGTTTCTCTGAGTGAGAATGGTGGTCCTGGTGTCTACTCATCGTTTCATGCATATGTGGAGGCACAGATGGCCCAAAGATTGTTTTCCACCTATATGTAGTCGATAAAATTCATCTTTGCATGTGAATTTTTCTTGTTTTAGTCGATTGTTACATGTTTTTTGCACATTTTTATCATGTATCCATGGTTTGTCGTATGGTCCTACGAAAGGGCTCGTACGAAAATCTACTAAAAAATGTTTTGTCACATTAAGTTATTAGATTTGTCGCATGGGCCTGACCCACCTATCACATGACAATATTCATCACTACCCCTTTTGTCATTTGAGACCATCTAATCTATCGTATTCTACTGTTTTGTCATCTGGCTTGTAATCTTTTATCGTATGAACCTTGGGGTCAGTTTGGTCACTTCTACCTTTTGTCGTATGGGAAAAAAGGCATTTTTCTTATTACTTCTTAATCCAGTTGTGTGGTTGTCTTTCTTAGTAGCCTATTTGCAAGCTTTCCTAATTACACTATAGTGATTTCACTTTGATTTGATGTTGATACTAATGTTGTTTCTGTTGTTTATCTTTATGCAGGTGTAGTTTCCTAATATCCAGTTTAGATCCACCTATCCAACCACCATGTAGTTAGTTCATAGATTATCAGATGATAAGAGAGCACATATACAAGCTTGTGGTCTTTTATGGTTGTTACAGATGCTTGATATTCAGGTGAACCACGGGATGTTGACCGCCCTAGTGGAGAGATTCCACGGTGAGGACAACACATTTCACTTGCCGATGGGGGAGATGACTATCACTCCCAAGGATATTTATATGATTCTTCACATTTTGTTTGTTGGAGTACCTATAGAGTATGATTCTACACCTTTAGTCAGTGTACAAGCACTATCTTAAGTATTTCATGATCAGTTGATCATAGATCGATCCATCTCCTGGGACACATTGGTAGAGAGCTATGGAGAGCGGTGTCCTTTGGAGTGTGTTCTTGTTGGGTTCATTGGTTGTTTCCTTATGGCTGATTGATGATGAAAGGGGTTCACATGTGGTTGGACTTGGATGCTAGAGAGGTTGATTACTCATCCAGAGTAGCTTGGTTAGGGTCAGTGCCTCTTGGCATAGCTATATCATGACATGCATGAGATTACTTATAGGGGTATCTGAGACATGGATAGAGGAGTTGTGGTATTGCATATATGGGCCTGGGAGCATCCCCTAGTTTGCAGACCTATCACAGTGGATACACGACAGGGAAAACATCCCCATGTCTATAGATACTCCAGTTTCATTACACAGCCCTTTCATGGAAAGATAGATTATTGGAGGCACCAACTTGATTATTTGAGCTTTGTTATGTGGTGACCTTATTTGCAGGTAGAGGTCTGGGCTAAGTGGAGGACATTCCAGAGAGAGTTCCTTGTCTCACACCCACTGTTGGGAAAGACATCCTCAGTGACAGAGAGATTTGCACTGTCTTAGGTATTGAGGCAATATGGTCATCTCTAGAGTATCTCCATGGAGTAAACTATCTATGCTCAATTTCTAGTCAAGGAGCATAAAGGCTTGTCCCGCAAGTAAGATTTTGCTTTGCACATTTTTTCTTCTTCCTTTTGTTCTTCATAGATATCTTAGAGTTTTTAGATCATAGACTGAGCATTTGGAATGTTGTTATGTAGGTTATATCTTGCGTTGTGCACACAGGAGCTCATTGATCTTAATTGACTGACATGGGAGTACCTGGAGGGAGTTGCAGATGTAGGGGTTACTCAAGAGTATCGGGATCATCTATCTCAATATCCTTTTCCTAGATTTACAGATCTAGTAGAGAGAGTGCCTAGGATCGATGAGGATTCCCCAGAGCAGGCACCTATGGTAGATGCACCGATTACTCCACAGACATCACCACAAAGGGTACCTCGGAGACCACCACAGAGGACCCCTACACAACCGAGGGTAGGAGCAGAGGCTAGTCCTACACAAGAAGGACACTAGGGTCAGGGTGAGAGAGAGAGAGATCATGGTGAGATGGGCACTCTAGGGTCGATTAGAGGATAGGTGTCAAATGCGTAGCTTACAGAGGAGGAGATGCCAAACATGCAGCCTGACCTAGGGCTATATGATGTAGTTAGATTATTTTGGAAACATCGGGAGGCATGAGAGGATACAAAGAAGGAGGGAACTATTATACACTATATTTGCACCCTAGGTCAAGTTCTCATACACTTGACAATATAGTATAACATGGGAATCATTTCCAAGTGTGGGACCTATGCTAGCTGAAATGAGATCTCCAGGTTCTAGGATGGTTCCTCTTGGATAATCACCCAAATTTTCTTCTTAGCATGAAAGTAAATTCTTGAGGGAAAAGGGATAGAAAGAATGCATGGAAGGGGAATAACTAAATAATCAAACTATCCTAATAGGTGATACACCGAAGATAATTTTTCTAAATTAAAACACAACAGTCAATCTTAGAAAGAGAACTTGAATCTAATAGAACATAAATTCTTGGATAGGTTTTCATAAGTATTTCATAGAGAGGTCTGAGATAAACAGAGGCTATTCAAGGAAAGGAGTAAATTTACAAACAATAGTGTATTCACTATGAGTAGACACAGACTATGACCTACAAACAAACATCTGCTTCGACAATCAGGCATAGGAATGAGACATAATGACAAGGGACTGAAGAATATCCACAAACTAATCTAAATCAAATCATCCACAGTAGTACACAATGTTGTAGAAAGAAAGAAGGTTTAGGAACTTCAAGTTCATTCCAATACAAATCTCTATATTATATTCCAGTAAGAGAAGTACAGATAAAGAAAAGTTATAGGGTAGAGAAGATGCCATAGTTAACTCATACAAAATCTAGAAAACAATGAAAGATTACAAATTGCCAAAATTAGAGGGCTGAAAGAATGCCTCAAATAACTTTTACAACTGGAAAAAATCTAAGCTAAAAATCTCTAAAAATAACTTATATACATTACTCCTCTAGCACATAGGCTCAGGAGTCGATCTGATTCTAGAAATTAGGGTTATAATTGATTTGCATAGAATAATTGGAAACCCTAACTCTGTCAATTCTCATCATTAATGTCTCCTTGAAATATCTTTAGAAAATCAGATATAGGCTTGAACTTCTTTCCAATTGCCATAACTCTGCCTCTGAGAAGTCGGCCAATCCATCTACTCCTCTGCAAGTTGGTCTTGCCATAACTCTGGAGATCAGATATTTGAATTTTTAAATATTTGAAAGATAACGATCATAGTTGGCATGAGATATTTCATCAATGGCTGAGATTCAAAATTGATTTCACTCTAAAACATGACCATTGATCTCATCCTTTTGACCCATGACTGACTTTAATCCATGCCCTTTATCCAGGTTACCATATTTTCTTTGTATCACCGAGTCTCCAAACTTTCTTCTTAACGTTTGTCCCCTTTCAAGACTTGGCAACAATGCAGCCACGTAATCTCCTTGCCTTTTACTTAACTCTGCATCTGTTTGGAAACTTGGCGACTAACACAGGATCAAATCTGAGATCAATGGCTAGTGGGAAGTATTTGAATAATCTTGGAATATTCCCTTCCTTTACGAGATAACCCAACTAAAGCAAGTCTCATAATCGCTAGATGATATGGAATATTCCACCATGGTTGGGAGACTTAGAGACTAAATACATAGAACCTGGGGCCATGGCTACCATGTGTCAACCTATCATTTTCTCATAAATCCTTTTGACTTCTGACACTAACGTCAACTTTGGCATGTAACTTAACCTGTCTTTAACCTTGGGGAATCAGGAGACCTGGTGAATGAACAGTCTTGTGGTCTCAAAACACTTTCTTTGACTATGATTAGTTCACAAGACTATGTGACTGAAGGGGTTTTAATTTTACCCAGCTTAAACACAAGTTATACCTGTGGGTTAGAAAATACATTGAGTCGTGAGATCTCCTGATCTTTAGTTAACTCTGAGTCACCTCATGAGATCACATGACTGCCCTTTGATTAAACATGATCCAACGATCATTTCTGAGTCTCGTGATCAAATGAGAATATTCCTTCTTTATGGAGATCACGCGACTAAGGCAATCTCATGATCACCAAACAATATGGAATATTTTGTTTTCATTATGCGAATAGGAGACTAAATACAAGGCAAAAGTGCACATGACTTAAAAAGAACTTAAGTCATCCTAAAAAGGTAATGAGAAAATAGAACAAGCATTGGCTGAGCTAGGGTTTTTTTATGAAATACATAGGGTTTTTCACACTTAGGTTACTTTGCATGGACAAGGGGTAGACCAGAGACTGGAAAGATTGCAGAGGACACAAACAAGACCAAAAAATTTAAAGATCTTTGTAGGCTGGGATCTACCCTTGTGGGAGCCTCATTTACTCCACTTATAGCCAAAATTTGCATGATGGGGAAAATTTGGGTATCATTCCTGGCAATTTCTGTGGGATGTCTGCCATTGAAAACCAAGGGTCTAAACACATTCCATTGGGCATAGGATTCATATTTTTTACCACAAAAAATCCTCGACCAAGAAGCAGATGGAGGGGGGAACAAAACTATGCACGAGCACTTCTTGAAAAATAGGGAAGACTAACTAGAAATAAGGGATAGAAAACAAGGAAACATACTCACAACATTTACAAGGAAGGACTAACCTCAAAATAAGGCTTCAATTGGAATCCATTAACAGAAATGGGTAAGGGATCTCCTCCTAGAGTAGATAATTGAAAAGCATTATGCTCCTTGTTTTCTATAATTACAAATGGTCCACCCCAGAAGGAATCAAATTTAGAATGTCTCCTTGGCTTTGATTTGAATTCATCCCATTTGAGGACTACATCCCCAACTTTGAAGCTTCTAGATCTGGCTCTTTTATCAAAAAATTTCTTTGCTTGCATCTGATGGAATTCCATATCTTTCATGGATTTATCTCTGCATTCCTCTAGCTCCATGAGTTGAGCATACCTTACCCGCAAGGGATCTCCTTCTTCAAAGAGGGAAAGTTGGGTGGCAAGATCCAATGCTGGAAACTCTGTTGAAATAGATAGTTTGGCCTCCTTGCCATAGACTAGCACATATGGAGAATTTCCAATGATTTTCTTTGGAGTAATTCTGTCTAACCATAAGGCATATTTCAATTTGGTGTGCCAATCTCTTTGGTTATCTTGTAATGTCTTCTTGATTATCCTAATCAAGTTCTTATTAGTTGCTTCTGCCAAACCATTCCCCCGAGGGTATTAATTTGAACTTGTGTTCAAATAAAAACCATGTCTAATTTCCCACTCTGAGACTTTGAGGCCTATGAAAGCTAGTGCGTTATTTGAAATAATGGAGCTAGGGATACCAAATCTATGAATAATATCATCATAAAATCTTAGGACAACACTCTCATTTGCTTCCATTAATTCAAGTGCCTCCGTCCATCTAGTGAATTATTCTGTTGCAGTAATTATCCACTTGTGGCCTGCACTAGAGGGAGGATTAATCATTCCAATGAAATCTATGCCCCATCTCATGAAAGGTTGTTCTGTTCTGATGGGCTGAAGGGGCAAGGCTGCAAGTTTTTCTTTTCCTGCAAACATGGCACATTTGATGCATTTTCTCACATAATCATGACTATCTTTGAAGATAGATGGCCAATAGTATCCAGCCCTCATGATTTTAAAAGCAGTAGTCCTAGGAGAGAAATGACCTCTAGAAGGTTCATCATGAAATTCAAATAGGACACTCGCTATCTTTTCTGAATCTATGCATCTCAAAAGTACACCATTGTGATCCTTTCTAGAAATAATTTCATTTATCAGCACAAAAGGAATGGATTGTAATCTATAGTACCTTCTTTTGGCTAAATCTATATCTTTAGTACTTTTTCCTATCTTTAGGTAATGAATCATGTTAGGCAACCAACCTACTGCCTTGGCATGTTCGTCCATTGAATGCATAACCAGAGATGCATCCATTTGCTCTGATTTCTTTGAACTCTCATCCTTTGTCAAATCCTCACAAAGACCTTTTCCTCTAATTAGCTTGGTAGTTTGGATGTCAATGTCATATTCCATCACTCTAGTGATCCAACCAGCTCTTATTTCATTTAGGTCCTTGGAAAGAAAAAACTCTTTGACGCTTGGATGAGTAACTTTTAAATGTACCTTGCTATGGGTTAACAGATATCTAAAATTTTTAAGGATTTTTACCACATCAAGCACATGTTTCTCCACAAAAGAATATCTCTGTTCATATTCTTCTAAAACCTTGCTAAAGAAAGCAATAGGTTGCTCTAATCCATCTGAATTTTCTTGGGTCAATATTGTAGATATAGCATCAGACCCCCCATAAGCATAAATAATAAAATCCTTACTGAAATTTGGGTTTAATAGGGAAAGAGCTTCTGTCAAGGCCTCTTTGATAGCTTGGAAATTAACCTTCCCTTCTTTACTCTAGTTAAAATCTGAATTCTTCTTCAACATAGCTGTCAAAGGCTTTAGTAAATCTGTAATATTAGGCAAGAAACTCCTAACAAAGTTAATCCTTCCTATGAAAGATTGAAGGCTTCTCTTGTGAGATGGTAGGGGTAGCTCTAAGACAGCTGCAATCCTTTCAGGGTCTACTATGATTCCTTTCTTGGATACTATATATCCTAACAACTTCCTGTCATGAACTGCAAACACACACTTCTTGGGATTAAGAGATATCCCAAATTCTCTACACCTTTCACATATCTTCCTCAAATGTTTGATATGGACTGCTGCATGTTTAGAATAAACAGTTATGTCATCTAAGTAGACCAGTACAAATTTGTACATGAGGCTTTTAAAGGCCATATCCATTGCCTTTTAGAAAGTAGCACCTACATTTGACAAACCAAAGGGCACCTTTTGATAAGCCATGGTTCCCCACTTGGTTGTAAATGCAGTCTTATATTGATCTTCTTCATGAACCAGGATCTGATTGTAGCTTGAATAGCCATCCAATAATGAAAATCTCTTAGATCTGGAGACACATTGTAGGATTTTCTCCATAGAGGATAATGGATGGCGGTCTTTTAGGGATGCCCTGTTAAGGTCCCTGAAGTCAACACATAGCCTCAACTCCCCATTCTTCTTCCTAATAGGAACAAGGTTGGAAAACCAACTAGTGTGCTTAATGGGGTAGATGATACCGCTCTCTATTAATTTGAGTACTTATTTATGCATGAACAGCTCAAGCCTGGGGTTGATAGGCCTTTGCTTTTGCGTGACTAGTTTGGCATTAGGCTCTAGTTCAATGGTATGTTGAGCAAGGGATAGATTAAAACCTTTGAGGTCTTCATATTACCATGCAAATATATCGCTGAAATCTTGAAATAATTGGGTGTAAGCTCGCCTTTCTGAATCAGTATTAACCTTCCCAACTTGTAGACTTTTACCTGACTCCAATTTTAATTCAGTACAATGTTCTTGTTGAACTACCGTGCCATCTTTATTATTTTTGACTTGATCATCTTTGTTGAAAACAACTTCTAAGGTGACCAAACCTTTAGGAATCTTATTGGATTTGAGTTGTATCACTTGATCACCATAGTTTTTCAATAGTCTATCTTGGTTATGTTCTGAGAAAACATCCTCTTCATATAAGAATTGCAGAATTTTCTCATCGTTGTCAAACACTTGCCAATTAACATTATTATCAGGAATAGAAGGTCTGAAAATTACTTTGATATGTTTTTGGTCTCTTTATTTTGAAACACTATTAGGAATATCATACTGAGATCCAACAATAGCTAATCTATCTACATTCTGATTTAACTTTCTAGGGATAGAAACAATATTGAAAGCATGGAAATCTTCAATAGCATCGCAAACTTGATTCTTTTATGCTCTCATTGTATCATTCTTGGTTGCACTTATCCCTCTCACTTGGATGACAACCAGCTCACTATCACCATAAATGCTTAAAGATTTGATTCCCTTTTTTCTTGCCTAATCTAGTCCATTCACTAGGCTCTCATATTCAGTAGTGTTACTAGTGCAAGAGAAATTGAACCTAAAGGTTGTATAATACTTCTTCCCCTTAGGAGGGATTAACATAGCACCACCACCAGAACCATGTCTGCTTCTAGCACCATCAAAGTATAGTTCCCAAACTTGATCGTTCTGATCTTCTGACTCAGTATCCTTATTAGAAAGATTTGGCTCTATGAATATTCCTTCTTGTATAAAATATCTTCCCAAACCAGCATCCCAAATAATGTTGGCTTGGGCCTTAGAGGCTTTCTCTGATTCTAAATCATCTAGATAGACATCTGAGATACCTTCTATTTTGGTGTTTTTTTCTCTGATGATTGGGAAGTCATCACCATCAAGTGCAAGGAAACTTGTATTGACTACATTAGACACATAAGGTTCTATATGGTGTGCTACCAGTGATTCAGACTTGATAGTGACTTTGGTTCCATATCTAGTATGGAAAATCATGTGAGACTATTCAGAAGAAAGATAGCCTACTGTCTTGACTGTAAAATCCCTTGACAAACATATGGAAAATAGGGCAGGGAGGTCTATGATATATATATCAAAAAGGATAGATAAGTTAGGACTTGCATGAAGGATTAGGCTTGTATCTTTTTCTATGCCTATGTTATTTACTGAGGAACCATCAAGATGGGTTACCTTCTTTTGGAAAGGTTCATATTTTAGTCCCAACTGGTCAACCACTTTCTTGGGCATGACAGTGCTAGTAACCCCACTATCTACCATACAATTATGTACTAAATATTTTCAAATGATTAGTGATACATAAAAGGGAGGTGGTTTCAAGTTCCTACCTTGAATGATATTTTCTTTGGAGTTGCTTCTTGGAGCCTTCTTCTCTTGATCAGTGTTGACCAACACTAGCCTAGCAACTTCTTTTGTAGACTGTTGAGGAGATAGCACTTCACCCATGGCCTTCTTCAAGATTTCAAGCTATCCTAGAATAGCGAAAGAGTCCCACATGGACATAGTAACATTTTCCTTCTTCATGTTGTCCACGATGTTGAAGGGTACTACTGTGTGTACTCTTTGGTGTGTCTTTACTATGATAGGCTCAACCTCCTTGGGAGATTGGCCCTCTTTAACTAGAATGGTGGGAGCCTTCTTCAATATAATAGGGGTAAACAAATGTGAAGACTCTATAGATGTAGAAGCTTTAGGTCCACTTCCTATTTGTTCCATGTCCTAAGATCTTCTTTTAGATCTAGTGTTGGCAGAAATTGGAGGCTCATTATTCACCCCATTGAAATCTTGTTGTTCCCAATTGAAGAGAGAGGTCTCATCAGCATGCATATCTTGTTGGGACATCGACCTACTAGAAGAAGCCTATGATTGTGCATTTGAGGCATTCTGCACCATGAGTTCTTGATGCACTACTCTATTCAAGCATGCTACCTGATTATGGGATTGGTTTCAAGGATAACACCACTCCATCTCTCCATCAATATTGTTTTGACTCAAGACCACATCCCTGACTGGATTTGTAGAATTAAGGGGCATTAGATTATAAGGTTGGAACTGCCTTTGTTTAAAATTTTTCCTTTGTCCCTGGTAACCTTCTTGATATTGTGGCCTATTCTACTGGTAAGATTGTCGTTGATTCTAATACTGCTTATTAGGACCTTGATTCTGTCTTTTCAAATTAGTCAACTCTTTGGCAGAGTCTGTAACAGATTTGTCATTTCTTGCTGACTATTTTGCTGATTATTTCTAATTTCTTGTAGTTCTTGAGAGAAACCTGCCTTTAGCTCTTCACTATAAGTACTAGCCTAAGGTGCTACTATGGTGGGTATAGGGGTGAATGGAGGTATCTACAGAGGTGCAATGAGCTGGAGATTAGGGAAAATAGGCATGGGTGGCCTTCTGGCTATCATGCCTACCTAGATTAAACAATTTTCATCATTGACTGCTATGTCGAAAGCTTGAGGCAACGAGGTACCCCCATGGATTGGATCATGATAGAGATCTAATTATTCAAAATTTTTAAGAAGTACAGGAAAGCATGATCAGCTGATGGCCTTACTGAGACTGGGATTCTATTCCATGTTTTGAGGAATATATTATTGAAATCTGTCATTTGTTCTTGAGGATCTCTCCTTATAGTTGTTAGTTTCTCAACCAAAGATAAATTATCTGATTTATCCTCAAAGGATTTACTTAATGCATCACCTAATCCATCCCATGAATTAATAAAACCAACATCAAGAGCTCTAAACCTAAGGACTTACCTTTGAGAGAGGCTACTGATAGCTTGGTAGCCACATCTTCTTCTATGATATTATGTATACTACAGATAGTAGTCACATCTCTTATATGTTCAAAAGATGTTGTTTGTCATTCACCTGTGAAATCAGGTAGACTTTTGAGTGCTACCAAGTGCACATCATGATATTGAGAGAAGTTCAAGGGACTTCCTTGATTGAAGGGCGTAAAAGCAAATTGCCTAGCCATTGCAGGAGTTGTGATTTGCTAGGTAGCAACTGTGTGAGTGGTATTAAGGGGTGGAGCTGAATCTTCTTTTAGCTCTCTAGTTAGATATCTTCCTCTTCTTATGAAATAAAAAGACAAAGGTCTCCACTCTGAGGTAGGTGGTGTAGACTGTACCCTCCTTATAGGGGGTGTTCTTTTAGATGATGTGCAGTAACTTATTTTTAGGGGAAGCTGCGAGAACTCAAAAGGCTTTGAGCTTCTTGTCTCAACCTTTCTCATAAAATTCGAACAGGACTAGATCTTCTGTTCTTCACTAGTGGATTCACTAGATATACTTGGCAGAAAACCTCTCTAGGTCTTTATTATGCAATCAGTATATCAGGGATAGAATAATCTTTTAAAAATGAACTTCTTAGTAGGAGTCCCACCGGGTGTGCCAGAATTGTTATACACTAAATTTGCACCCTAGGTCAAGTTATCGTAGTCTTGATAATCTAGTATAACATGAGAGTCATTTCCAGGTGTGGGACCTATGCTAACTGAAATGAGACCTCCAGGTTCTAGTCTGGTTCCTCTTGGATAATCACCCAAATCTTCTTCTTAACATGAAAGTAAATTTTTGAGGGAAAAGGGATAGAAAGAATGCATGGAAGGGAAATAACTAAATAAGAAAACTATCCTAATAGGTGATACACCAAAGGTAATTTTCTAAATTAAAACTCAACAATCAATCTTAGAAAGAGAAATTGAATCTAATAGAACACAAATTCCTGGATAGGTTTGCATAAGTATTTCATAGATAGGTCTGAGATAAACAGAGGCTATTCAAGGAAAGGAGTAATTTCACAAAAAATAGTGTATTCACTATGAGTAGACATAGACTATGACCTGCAAAAAACATACACTTTTGCAATCAGGCACATGAATGAGACATAATGACAAGGGACTGAAGAATATCCACAAACTCATCTAAATCAGATCATCCATAGTAGTACACAATGTTGTAGAAAGAAAGAAGGTTCAGGAACTTCAAGTTCATTCTAATACCAATCTTTGTATTATATTCCAGTAAGAGAAGTACAGATAAAGAAAAGCTAGAGGGTAGAAAAGATGCCACAGATAACTCATACAAAATATGGAAATCAATGAAAGATTACAAATTGCCAAAATTAGAGGGTAGAAAGAATGCCTCAGATAACTTTTACAACTAGAAAAATCTAAGCTAAAAAGCTCTGAAACTAACTTATATACATTAATCCTCTAGCACGTAGGCTTAGGAGTCAGTCCGATTCTAGAAATTAGGATTACAATTGATTTACCTAGAATAATTGGAAACCCTAACTCTATACGTTCTCATCATTAATGCCTCCTTGAAATATCTTCATAAAATCAGATATAGGCCTAAACATCTTTCCAATTGCCATAACTCTTCCTCTAAGAAGTCGGTCGATCCATCTACTCCTCTACAAGTCGGTCTTGCCATAACTTCGGAGATCAGGTATTTGAATTTTTAAATATTTGAAAGATAATGGTCACAACTGACTGACTTTAACCTGTGCCCTTTATCTAGGTTACTATCTTTTCTTTGTATCGCTGAGTCTCTAGACTTTCTTCTTAACCTTGGTCCCCTTTCAAGACTTGGCAACAATGTAGTCACTTAGTCTCCTTGCCTTTTACTTAACTCTGCATCTGTTCAGAGACTTGGCAACTACCACAGGATCAAATCTGAGATCAACGGTTAGCAGGAAGTCTTTGAATAATCTTGGCATATTCCTTCCTTTACCAGATAACCCAACTAAATCAAGTCTCATAATCACTAGATGATATGGAATATTCTGCCATGGTTGGGAGACTTAAAGACTGAATACATAGAACTCGGGGCCGCGACTGCCATGTGTCAACCTATCATTTGCTCTTAAATATTTGTCACTTATGACACTGACATCAAATTTGACACGTAACTTAACCTGTCTTTAACCTTGAGGAATCAGGGGACCTAGTGGCTGAACAATCTCGTGGTCTCGAAACACTTTGTCTGACTATGATTAGTTCATGAGACTATGCGAATGAAGGGGTTTTAACTTTACGTAGCTTAAACACCAGTTATACCCGCGGGTTAGAAAATATATTGAGTCGCAAGATCTCATGATCTTTAGTTAACTCTAATTCACCTCATGAGATCACGTGACTACCCTTTGATTAAACATGATCCAATGATCATCACTGAGTCTCATGATCAAATGAGAATATTCCTTTCTTTATGGAGACCGCACGACTAAGGTAATCTCATGATCATCAGACAATATGGAATATGTTGTTTTTGTTATGCAACTAGGAGACTAAATGCAAGGCAAAAGTGCACATGACTTAAAAAGAACTTAAGTCATCCCAAAAAGGTAATGAGAAAATAGAACAAGCATTGGCTAAGCTAGGGTTTTTTTATGAAATACATAGGGTTTTTCACACTTAGGTTACTCTGCATGGACAAGGGGTAAACTAGAGACTGGAAATATTGCAGAGGACACAAACAAGACTAGAAAATTTAAAGATTTTCATAGGCTGGGCTATACCATTGTGGGAGCCTCATTTTCTCCACCTATAGCCAAAATTTGCATGATGGGGAAAATTTGGGTAACAGGACCTCAGAGAGAGCCGCAGTCAGTGCAAGATTTGATTAGGTCACTAAGGACACGACCGCGAGCCTCTTAGACACATTTGATAGTAGCCTAGTCGTAGATTATAGAGTGAGATCAAGTGATTGCAGGGCATGATCAAGTGATTGTAGGCCATGAGGAGAGAGTTTAGGCCTTGCAGAGCTAGGTGACATTTAATACTAGTAGGGAAGTCTACTATGTAGAAGCATATATTGCGGTGGTTCCTATGGCACATCAGGTGCCACTGTATTTATAGTATTTGGCATAATCTGAGGGAGAAAGACCTCCACCTCAGACAGATGTTCCTCCATTCCCACCGCCTGATGGTGGCGAGGGAGGAAGTGAGACTTGAGCATCCCTCCTCTTTCTTATCCCATTCTAATTTTTGAGATCCATTGGATTGTACATGATTCATTTGCATGGAAGGTGCACATTTTTTCTTGATATTTTATGAGAG
>MU223429.1:807779-824488 GCA_018584345.1 Thuja plicata | reverse complement strand
TATATATATATATATGTCTCAGTGTATAAAAAAGATGTGCTCTCATAAAATATAAGATGATCCCTTTTTGTGCTTAATATGTTGTCTTATCTTTATCTCTTGTCATATATCTCATATATCTTGGTTTTGTACAATCTTTTGATGTTGTATGCTTTTTGTAGCTTAGATCATAAATGATAGATGTAAATCATGCAAGCTTCATTGATCTTATGCCAAATATATGTCATGATCTTGTTCTTGTTACTGACCCCTTTGTGCGTAGATAGGTAACCTTTAAGGATATGAAATGAAGTTGATTGTGTCAAAAAAGGATTAGAGGAGCAACTGGTTAAAGGGATAGCTCCAAGGTTATATTTATATGATGGAGTATCTTACCATGCTATCATGCAATCCTATAAATGCAACCTACGATGTGAGTCAAGTCATCAATTTCCTTAGTCACAATATTTTCATAATTTAGACATTTGGGACACCAGAGTCAATAAAATCCTCACTGATACTAGTAGAACCATAAGGATATGAATACTACTCATCATCGGATAGATGTGAGAAATAAATGCAAGCATCTAGATACAAGAGCCAAGATGACCTGATTATGGTTTCTAGTTGATATAACAAGAGTACACCAGTATTGAGGCATTCAGAGCCAAGATAACCATGAGTGCGATGTTGTTGAAACAAGTAGAATAACAGACAAGGAGATCATGTTTCTCCTCAATCAAAACTATATTGTAACAAGAATACTGTTGGTTTTGATTAAGGAGAAACATGATCAACCACTCCATCATTTACGATGTTTTTATTCTTGTTACAATACTTGTTTTTGTCTTTTGAACTGGAATTATATTTATTTTCTTTGTAAAGGGTGATTTCACCTTTCTTGACATGCAAGTCCTCTATTTTTAGGTCATTCTCCACCTTTTTGTCAAAGGTGGGTGGACCTTTCATCTGTATAGGGTAATTCAATTTAGGGATCAACATGTTGGAAAATATATCCATCTTCTTAGATTTAAGTTTTATTCATGGATATCAAGAAAATACTTTCTGCCATCGCTAAAGAAAAGTTAGAAAAGGCTCTCCCACTTGTTTCTTGGTGTTGCACAAATCAATCATTGTCACGGGATGCTTGATGTTATACAAATACCATTGTAAAAATATATTGATCAGTTCATCAAAGATTTGGATCCCTCTAGGTAACTTTGGAAACCATTCGATGGCTTGGCCACATAGACTCTAGGGTAAAAGATACATGAGATATGTCTTTTCATGCATAAACTCGGTACATAAAGCACAAAATTTTTGGATGTGATCCTAGGGATCATATTGACCAGAATACTTGTAAAATCTTTGGATCTCAACTCCATGTGGAAATGGAGGTAAATACAAGTTCTTATCAAAAGGAAATGGACAAATATTTTCCATAGAGTATTTCGCAGTAGTTTTCTCTTTTTCCTTTTTCATTTCTTGTAATTCAACTTACAAGGCTTGTAGCATTTCATTACTAGAGTTAAAGGAGTTTCTTCCTACTTAACGATGATGTCTTCAACTCTATATTAAGGAGGCAGTTGGGCTCCTTGTCGTGCTAATTCAATAAAGTACTATTCTTTTTCTTGAGTCATGATGGTTTTCATCATTTTGAGGAATTATTTTTCATTTTAACATCTGATAATACTGGGCTCATTAGGTTCAGATTCAATCGAGGAATCTCCACTATCAACAACCTAGTTACTACTACTGCAATGTCTATGTCTAGTACTTCTCTTCCCTATAGACATTGATGAGTTAGGCGATTCATCTCAATTTGAAGTTTTTGTTTGTTCTATGAAAAGAGGTTTTACTTCAATTGTAAGATGTTGTCTCTCTTCTTCTTGAGATTGTTTGAAAGAGCTTCTAGTTTTATAGGCATAAAACTATTGATTGTTTGATAGGTGCTAAAGTAAAAAGTGACATGTTGATCAAGTCCAAGATAGATGATGGAAACAACAAGATAAAGTCCAATTAAGAAGGAGATGAAAATGAATCACATCCGAGTCAAGGGTAAAATACTTAGATAATAATGCAAACACAACTCATAATAAGGACAATGGAAATCAAAGACTAGATTGATGGTGACGAACTAATCAAAGGACTAGAATAACAAATCAGGACCCACGACAATAGAAATCAAACTATCTACTGACTATGACTAAAATGACAATTGATAATGACAAACTCACTGTTCTAAATTCATAACTACAGATGTTAAGAAAAAATCTTATTAGAGGTTTGGAACTGAGGAACAAAACTAACAGAATTTCTGATTTTTCCAACTAACCGTTAGAGTCTTTCATTTCATTTTTCATTTACTATTCAGTTTTCACTTTCATTTCAAGGTGTGATTTTTCAATGTTAAAAGTGTACAAGAAAATATAACACAGATGTGAAAAGATTCATTCAAACCAACACTTTCTAATCCCTCTGGTCAATTGTCTTAGTGATCAAATCCCTGCTCACTTACTTAGGTACATACCCAATAGCTAATTAGGATACAACCATCACCAACCATGCAATTGGTCTAATGATGTCATATTATCCGAATCAAAATGCTAATGGGCGCATGCTATGGTGAGTGTATTGCGGGAGTTACTATCTCTCTTTCTCTTGGATTATCCCACATTCACGGGTGAATCAGGTAGGCTACTACTCTAAAGAATCTAGTAAGGGTCTCCATTTGAATACACCCTCAGTGTCCATGCAAGTATTATTTAAGCCTATATCCCTACAGATCACCTTGGCACAAGTAGTCACATAAATGTGATTGAGACATCTAGGGCCCTACCATGTGTTAGGAAAGAACCAATTTTAAGGTCAAATGTACCCAACTTCTAAGTCTTTAGCCCCAAGAATAAAAAAAAATTAACATGAGTTACAGTGGTGTGGCTTACTCCTCATGCTCACGTGGGTTATTCTCCAAGGGTGAGCAATTTTTACCACTTGGACAGTCCCATCTAATAGGTATGCATTAAATAAAAATAGAAGCTACAAGGGTCCAAATTTCTATTTTTTCCTCAAGGGGAAAAGAGAAGTATCTCATACCTCTTCACTTTTCTTAGACATTCCAAACAGATCTTCATTTTAAAAGGTCTTGCATGTAAGGTTCCTATAAAATCATTAATGAAAAATACAAAGTTCAATTTTTTCTCCTTAGGAAACCTACATGAAATATATTAGGAGTCTTAGTTTTTTATCTCTCTGACACTTGTCCTGCACAAAAGGTCTAGATGTTTTCCCAATGTCTTCGACAAAATGACCTACATAGATACATTAAGCTGCTGAAAATTTAGAGAGATAGAAAATAATGGACCTGTTAGTGTTAGTGAAATCCAATCAAAACATGGAAAATAGTGCAAATCTTGTTGTTTTATCAATTTAAAATGCATACCAATCAATATCCCTCATGCTTTGTAAATTTCCCATGTCACAACACTCTCCATGATGGGTTAAAGAAGCCATGAACTCATTATCCTAGTCTTTTTTCTCTATTGTGGCATTATGCATAGGTTGCAGAGAAACCTCGTGCATACTTATGTGTATATCTTCAAGGACATGGTTGTCCTTGGAATTCTCTAATTCTTCCCCAACAAAAAAAGAGGGGAACTGTTTAAATAAAAAAGATAAGGTCATCTACTTATTTTTCTTGTTGGCAAGTGATCATTTTGTGTAAATGTGATTCACTTTTTGGTTTTCATTTATGGCAACACATCTGGGTTTCAGATCGATTCCTATAAAGATAAGTTTTGTTGATTCAGAGATTGACTAAGTATAGAAGCAGAGATACAAAAGTATTTTGGATATTGAAGATCGAGATTGATGAACTAGGGAAAGTGATCTTAGAGGAAGACAGTATGGGGTATGTATGACCTCCACCTAAGATCGATTTGGTTCTGGTAATGTCTATGGTGAGTTAGAAAGAATTGAAGATAGATAGACTGCAGTAGAACAATGATACAAAGCAGTTGGATAGTAGCGAAGATTGAGGGAGTATGACATGGACTCAAGGCAATTGAAGTTGTATTTTGGTTGTTGATAACTTACACATTGACTATACAAGAGAAATAACTATGCATTTGATATTTACTATACTAAATATATTCTGTATTGAAGGCCGACTTTGTAATATTTGTAATATTCATATTGGGAGCCGACTTTGTAAATTTGTGAGATATATATGTAAGATATTTTTGATAAAGAGATGATGTTGATGGTTAGTTGGATGAGTTGTTGAGTGAATAGTAGAGCAGAGAATGATAAAGATCATTGAAGAACTATAAAAGAACTATCTAAGCACTAGTGTTGCTTGTTTTGTTCATGACTGAGAACACTTTGTAATCAAAATTACTTTGTAAGAGCTATAAGCTTAGTTGGCCCCTAACAGGGTGTTGTGAACCTTTAACAGGGTTGTAATTCCTTTAACAAGGAAATGTTCTATGTAATATTCAGCTCCTAACAGGGCTAGGTCTCCTTATAGGGACATTATACTTTAGTACATGCTTGTGCGTACCATCCCCACCGGGGTTTCCTCGAAAACAAAATATGGTGTTAGGAGTACTGTGTCATTTTCTTATGTTCTTTTCTTTACTGCAAATTTATGGTTAATGTTTAAATGCTTGAAGAATTTAATTAAGTGATATAATACTAATTCACCCCCCCTCTCAGTATTATCCAATCCTAACATTTCTTCAGTTCTCAAATATGTATTTTTCTTGGATAACCTTCTCAACATCCTCTTGTAGGATTTCCTCTTTCTTCTCCACGTGGAGATGAGCAGGCTTTGGGATTGTAACAAATGGACAATGGGTTCTGAAGCTTGGAATGAAAAATTTAGGAGGAGAGACTACCTCTTGTGTATATTATTACAAGATATTTGGCTTTTCCTATCTGAAACTAGCAAAGTTACGCCTAGGAACCTTAGAAGTTTGAAATTGATTAAGCTTGAGCTTCATCTCTAGATCTTCCTTTGTTGCTAATCTTCATGCAATATCCTCATAAAATTGCCTCTTCTTTATTTCCTTCTCATGTTTCTCTTTGAGAAGGTCCTAGTGAGATTTATCCTCATGGTACCTTTTTTGATCCTCCTCTAATATATGATGCACCTCATATACCATCTTGCATATTTTTGTATCACATGCCCACTACTCCTTGATTTTAGACAACACTTTGAATGAACTAACCATGAGGAGTTCAATAAATCATATCCTCCATTGTATGGACCTAGATATGGATTATGGACATAATCAAAATTTAAGCCTAGGCCTGCAAACTCAAAGATAAGGTTGTCCACACAATCAAGGAGTTCTCTAACTCCTATATTGGCCATATTGTTGTGGGGCACTTAAGAAGATTGAGCAGTGGAGCATGGAGCAAAACTAGGTTATAGCTCTTCTTGAGATGGGAAAAATGAGGGTGAATGGGTTGAATTTCATGATATGAGGAAAAATGGGAGGCATCTCTATAAAAGGGGTCCATGTTAAAGATTATAAACAAACAACTTCATAGAAAGCTTGAAAAATACAAAACACCATATGTGATCTTGTTACATACTAGCACTGTTACTACTTTAAACTAGTAGTTTTACACTTGTAGTCACCATGGTGTTTGAAAGAACTACCTCCAAAGGTTGATGACACTAAGAATAACGCCCAAATTCTCAATGAATGTATTTTACATTGGTCCACTAGGGAATGTTCTGTAACTATTCTGAATCTTTGTCCTATCGGGCGTGCCAAAAACTCCAGTATGGTCAGTGGTTGTTTTGAAAATTGAATTGAATCTTTGAATGTTAGTCCCACCAGGCATGACAAAAACTGTTGTCACAAAATTTTGCACCATTGCCTGGATGAGTGTGAATGATCTAGGAAACCTTGTGAAACATGAAAACAACCTCCTAAGTGTGACACTTTAAATGTGAGGTTGAGTCTCTGGAGAATCCAGACTTCCTTACAATCAGGATGCACCTAAACTACTAGCTTTTGAGGAAAAGGGAGAAGGATATGCTAAAAGGAAAAAGGGGTGATGTACCAGATTGAACTATGGTTGATCTCTACCTATTAATATACATAACATCAAGAAAACCCAAAATAAATAGATTTGAACTCTATTCTATCCTCCTAGGACTCATATGCAAATAAAAGGGAGATAATTCTCATAGTGCAGCATACATGAGTACATACCAATCACATGAACAAGGAATCTATAGGAGAAACAAGCCATACATGGAAAGAAAATACATAATATATCAGACTAGCAAGATAAGGTAAAACAAAGGTTTCCCTTAATGCGTAGAAAAATAAGAAATTACAGTTGCAAAGCCTAAGGTACTGCAAAGAACCAGACAAGAACCACAAAACATTTATAAAGATTGTCTTTTTAAAGAGTTCAGGCATAAATCAAAAATAAACATGATGTTCAAACCCCTCTAGGGTTGAGTCAAGTTACAGATTTAGAAATAAATGAATATCAGATAAAAAATGTGATATCTATTACAACTTGATTCATGAAAGTGACAGAAAGGGTCAAATGAATGCCTCTGATAGATGGAAGGAACAACCATATCCCTACAAATGATAAATCAACATGGGATGCACTGTGTTGTGTTACAAAACCCAAAAGAAGTCATTTGACATTAAAAAAAATTGGTAATGCACCATGGCCACAAAATAGTCAAATCAGGCCACTAGCAAAAGAACGTCAACGCAAAAAAAATGACATGTTAACTCACCCTACACACTTGTAAGAAACACCACCGCACATGGAATTTAGACCCAAGAAACCAATTTAAGTGTGATTTGTTGATGGAGATCCCTGATTAGAATGGTTTGTCAAGATGTGGCATCAAACCCTTAATGCAAGATTAAATCACAACCGTTGATGAAATTTCTCTTAATCGGGCAACTAGCATGGCTTCACAACTATCAACACAAAGCAGGATGAAAAAAAAGCTGTGAAATAGAAAAAAAAATCCATTTCAAGAGGTGTCATTTTGCGCCTTGTGAAATTGCAAAAATGGGAAAACATGACATGTTAACCCACCCTACAAATGTTGACTCCAGAGTTGGCTGATTGCTTTAGTGACAATATAGGTTGAGATGATTCTTGAACTAGCAACTGAGAAGCCAAACCATATGGCTACTTTTGGGAAAAGACCAAGGTGTTTTTTCCTTTGCAAACAACTATAATCCATCCTTCATCTGATATAGCACCCTCAGAAGAGCGAGGGGGAGTTGTTTCCTTTTGTGGAGACTTCATTCAAGGAACCACTAAAAGATAATCCTTGATTTATGCTCAAAGGATTGATAACAATATTAGGTGTTGGGTAAATTCAAATAAAGCACTCACTGGGAGAAGCATTGACCACCCACATGAAAATCATTTTATTTAGCACCCTCAAAAGGGAAAGGGGGGGTTGTTTCCTTTGGTGGGGACTTCATTCTAGGAATGGCTAAAGGACAATCCTTAATTTTAGGTTGAGAGGATTGACAACGATGGCATGTGTTGGGTAAATTCAAATAAAGCACTCACTGGGAGAAGCATTAAACACCCATCCGAATATTAATGGTTTCCTTAAGATCACAAGATAAATCAAATTTAGTACAAACACTTTATTGGGAACGGACATGAAAAAATGGTCTAACTCAATGCAAACTACCCTACGAAGGGTTTGGGCAATAGTTTGCAGGAATGAACAAAACAATAGGGTAAACTACGGAACTCAATCAAGACGTGAACCATAAGATTTTTCTCATCTAAGACACTAAATTATCATGACCAAGCGAGCTAGAAAACAAGAAAGGATGACCGAACCAACCAGGGCCCATTTTTAAGGATAACCTCTGTATGGGACGGGTTGGAAAAGAGAAATAGAAGAAACCCTTGGTGAGATTCTGGACACCATTAAGTCAAACCCTATGAGGGGCCCAAGCTTTGGCAACCCAATCATGTAGCATGCTTTTAGGTGGAACCCTCCAAACAAAATACCTAATCAAAGTATGTTTTTATAGCCAAACATAGGCACTATCGAAATCCTACAAAGGTAAAACAACAATAAGAGAACTTGAGATTGTACGTCATAAACACCTATGGATTGAACTTGTGAGTTTGCTTGTTCAGAGGTTCCATGATCTCCTATAGTCAAAACTCCAATACCAATATCAACTGGCAGGCTGAAGTTGGTCAAAGCCATAATAAAACTTATAAATCCCGAAGTAAATGTGGTATGATGACACAAAAATATAAAGTCTAGGTACTAGATAGTACGACAACCAAAGGCAAAACCTCATTCCCTCTAAAGCAATGGACCTTCTACCCAAAAGTTTTATTTTTTAGGATGTGTTCACTTCAAAAAATAGTAAAAAATCATGTATTCATAAGAAAAATAGCTACAAAATATTGGATAAACTACACAATGTTAGCAAATTTATCACCTGAGTGATTTTATAAAACCAGAAAGCAAAGTTAAAAATTTAGGAGCATGCTAGACACTATGTTATATGCTTTTCGAAAAACATGACCACTTTATGTGCTCTCCCTTTTTTAAACCTTAATCTTTACTATTTTCAAACAAAATTAGTAGTTTAGAAAGTAGTTTAAGAGCACTTCAACTCTTGTTCTTGTTGCATCTTCAAACTTTGAATGTACCTATCTTAATTTTCTCATCAAAATTTAAAGTTTGTTGATTTTAGTAAAAAAGTGGTGTATTAAGGCCCCTTTTTAGTCCCTCATCTTGGTGCACATTGCCCTACAATAATTTTTCTATCATCAAATGAGCAACACAAGGTAAGTCATCACTAGGTGTATGTTCATCACTATTACATTAAATAAGATCATCATAAAACCTTAGGACGAATGACATAAATATATGTAATTGAAAATAACCAAAACAATGTACTGAATGAAGGAAAAAGCTAATGTTAAGTATAAGAAATATCATCATAAGGTGTCATTGTGTGAGGAATATGTAAATAAAGTTTAACTATATCATTGTTTTTCTATCATAAAATGAGCAACATAAGATAAGACATTACTAAATATATGTTCATTACTATAACATTCTATTAGATTGTCATGGAACTCGAGAACAAATGACAGAAATATATAATTTAAAAGAACTAAACATTGGGGCTATTGGTATCAGGATTCAACTGTGTAGTTATTTGAGTCAAACTCATCGACCCATGATTCATGAGTAGTGGTTCACACGAACCCATTTCTCATGAGAATGAATGGAACACTTAGCACTCATTGCATCTAGGCGGTGCTCACAGAGGTGAAGCACCGGGACTTCCTATTATAAAACCTTCAGCAAGTATTGCACCTTATGAAACATTCATTTGAAAGCCCCTTAAGCTCATAAATTGATAAATAGGAAATATTTTCCACAACAAGTCGAAATATAATTAAATGAATGAAGTAAAAGCTAATTCGTGACGGGGCAACGCCTCCTTAGAAAACATATCCTAGCATAGCATAAAAATTCAGAAGTGTGTCAACGATGGAAGGATCATGTGTCACAAAACATATTAACAGATTAAAATTAAATATATATTTCCTCAGAACAGGAACAACAAGAAATGAGTCCAGATCACCCAGCATACCCCACACGTCAGTGAAAGGGGAGTGTTAAAACTCCATGGTATGAATTCAAGAAATATATTTGCAGGATGGCTTTCCATTCACGACAGCTTGAAGAACGACTCCCATTTTTATTACACCGAAATGACGGGTCGAGTTAATTCTTCACACTTTGTGCCTTAATTATGCCATGACTTGAGAAATTCACGACTTGTTCGATTCGAGAAGCTGTACTAATAAAGGAGATCCACCTGTATTTGAAGTGGGAAAGCAACACAAAGTTGTGGTCGATATTTCTTGGTACGTTGCTTCTGGAGTCGACTCTCTACACTTAATTACGCCATGACTTTGAAAGTCGGGATTTATTTGATTGATTTAAATGGCCATGACTTGTGAAACTCACCAAGTCGGACCAACTGTTCTATTAAAGGAGATTCAGCAGGCATATATCTAAGGCATCACCCTCAATTTCAATATGGTGCACACATGTTCCACACGGCTCAAGACTTAGCACTGGCTTCAAGTTTTTATTTTCTACAACATGCATCAATTCTCCCTTTCCTGCGAAAAAATCCCTCTTCTCGTGACCTAAACAACATGATGTGTTACACAAATTTAGTCTATTCAAAACATCATTCTATTTAATGGTAAAATGGTCAACAATAATTTTACACTTTCTTCATGCCTAAAATGACAAATATTTGTTCTATTTTGTCGGCCAAATTCAATCTTTGAGCTTTAAAGTAGATTATATTTAAGAGTAGTGCCACAAATTATCTCAACAATCTTACGAGAGTTTTTACTTCAGATGACATTATTACATTCTCTTCATCAATCTCATAGTTTCATCATTGATATCGATTAGTTTCAATTAGTTTCTACATAACAACCTTGAATATGATTTTGTCACTTAGAAATCTAATCCTACATTTAGATTCACTAACTGATCGAGCTTGCTTCAACTCTATCTATTATGGAAGTTCTTGGTACCTTTGTTTTTAAGTGATTAAGCAACTCTAATTCTTGATCAATATTTTTTTATGACCACATTTTGATTGAGTATGTTCACTTCCATCGTGAAATATTGTAACATATTAACTGTCATTTATATGTGAAGGAGTAGGGGGAATAGAATGTGGGCCAACATGCAAGGCTCTTTAATTAGCATCAAGCATGACCAAAATTTGAGCATGTGTATTAAAAGACTTATCCTTACTTTTTCACCCATAGGCATATCATTTCTTTGAATGTTGTAACCATTCTTATGAGTTCTTTGAGTTTAAATCACATCATCACCTAATTCATCTAATTTATATGTTTATTGATGCTTCAAGCGAACAAATAACCTATCTTTATTCAATGTACTAGCTTCAAACCATTGTAGTAAAGGTATACAAGACTTACATATATTGTTAGATCTCCATGTAGCATGCTATTTTCTTGCAAGCATTGTTGTGTCTTCATAATCGTAACACTCTTTTCTATCATGTTCTCTCCATTATCATGATTTTACTTTAATGTATGATTGATAATTTTTCCAATAGAGTTTCAATGTTATACTAGGAAGAAAATAAATCTAAAATTTTATCTCTCCAATATTGGTACAAACCTGTCAATACAATTTTAGAGGATTATGATTCTACTCATCAAGACAAATGACACTACTGAAAAAAAAACAATTTCTCACATTGTGAAGATCCATTAATATTGTACATGGCATCAAGCTAGTTATCCTAAGTGATATTTTGAAAGACAGATAATTGCACTTTATTTAATATTTTCTTTAGACATCTATTATATTGCACCATGCATTTAGCATTTCAGCAAGGGTAGTTATAACTACCTCATCTTCCTTTCCTGTAGAAGGAAGGTTGTTTAGTATATTGTATCATATGGATATATCAATTCAATATCAATTGAAGCATCTTGAATATCATTTCAAGCTCTTGTTCTTCCAAGCTTCTTTTCAAACATTCTCTCGTAGAATACATGTTTATTAGTTGATCCTTTGAAGTTTGTATCTTCATGATGGGTTCTTCATTATTTCAAAATTATATTAGAGCTATGGACTTATAAAACCCTTTCCATATTAGAGAATTAAGTTTTTTCAAGGCTTGAGATTTTTTTTATAATAGGTTGATCATTTTGATTTTCTCCAAAATTTCACTTGATGTTTTCAAGAAGAGCTACTTGTTGATTTTAGGAGGCAGTTCATCATCTAAAGTGGTTTGGGTCAAATCAAACCCCACCATTGTGTTCGAAAGGCTCACAACCCCCAAAGAACCTGCTAAATCATTGTCAATTCTAGTTGGGCCTCCTATTTTTATCCTTTTGAAGCAAGCTAGGCATATGAATGCGTAGGGGTCAATCTATCCATGGCTCAAATCGGGCCCCCCATATTTTTTCATCAGGATCCATGTAAGTGAATATTTTTCCATAATGCATATCTCACACATGCACACTCTAATTTTTGCATTAAATATGTAATTGAAGAGATGCTTCCACTAACTTTAGTGTGGTGCATGTCAATCCTCCTAATTTTTTAATTTATTAGACATTTTGAAGCTTTAATTCAACCCTTCTATTTGAACTCCTGATCCTAAGTATTTTCCAAGATCTCTAATTTTGGTGATCGCTTTCATGTTTGAAAGGTAGTGAAGAGCTCTACAATTTAGTCCATGCACTTTTTCTAGATTCATCCCTAGAGGTGTTGATTTTTAAAATTTTGTGGCATATGATAGATTACTTAGACATCCTCACACTTAGAGAGGCCTAATTTAAGGGACAACTTATTTTTTTCATTTTTATGTCATATATTGAAGGCTTTTATATTCATGTGATGGTTCTATCTTTGAGATGATGAATAATTGTCATAGTCTACATTAGGTTTTTAGTTTCATCCTTATTTGATTATCTTGAAGAAGACGAATTACAAAAAAGGAGAGATGGCATAATGACCCATCTTAGATGGCTTCATTGGTGCTACATTTGTATGATCTTGTTCCTCCACCTGACACACCTGGTAAGATGTTTTCTTTGAGTTGCAAAAGACTTCATATCTTAGGAATCGTTGATAATAAAGTAGGTGATTAAATTTCAATGTGCATTATTGAATTTTGAGTGTCATTGTTTTCTTTAGATGATAGTGATTGAACTCTTGAAGTGGCATCACATTTGTCTTTGGAGATTGGTTTACATTAATTTTCACATAGTTATAGTTTTTCGCCTTGTTCTTTTCTCGAGTGTGTAATTAATTCAGTAGTAACATCACCATCTTTCATGGACAAGGAGATACATGAGAATCTTTCAAAGATATCTATACATGATTTTGTTTCTTCCTAAGGGTAGACAAGTTGTTTATAAATACTCAATCAGATTTTTCTTCATCCACATACCATTCTTGTAGGAAATTATTTATTATAGGGGAGCTACATAGTGTTTCTCTTTCCCTCTTATTGGGGGATATCAATTGTATCTTACTTATGAATTTGTAGTTCTTGGAGAGTATTGATGTTGAGACCTATGTAAATCAGTTGATCTATAACTTGTACATGATTCACATATCTCTTTTATGGAGAGGAGCCTTGTCAGATTAGGTTTCTCCTTTTCTCCACTCATGAGAAAACAATTTTATGACTAGTTGTGAATAGGTAACTATACATGGCCTAGTTTTGTGGACCCATTTCATATTGCATTTTCATACTAGTCTTGCATTATTTTCATAATTGTTTTTCTCCAAATGTTGCACTTAGGGGTTGGTGTTAGTGTAAATATAATTTACACATTATGTACAGACCAATCTTAACTGAAGCCTAATCCTACTCCTCTAATTGAATTGTAACCTTAAAGTTTATTGTTTTCTATTTGAACCTCATCCTTAACCCTAATCACAAGCTTTATCATAGAAGCACAATCCTAATCCTAAAACTAATTAAATCATAACATTAACCCTAAAAAAATAAAAATGTTAATTTAACTATAAATTTAAGTGAACTAAACCCTAATTTAATTATTACTCTTAGAGTTCTAGGATTTAGATCAAAATACTAATCCTATTTTAATAAGGGTTGGAATTCAATTTGGTTTAGTGTTAGGGTTACAATTGAGGTTGAACTTGGTTTAATGATCCAATTAGGTTCAACATTAAGGTTTAATTTTGTTTATTCATGAACTATGATTCAATTTAGTTTAGGTTTAAATGATTTAGTTTGGTTAACTATGAGTTTTAGGGTTCACTCTAGTTTTTTATTTGGGTTAAATTTAGTGTAGGTTTAAGGTTCCTTTTTTAGTATTCAATTAGGTTTAGGGATAGGGTTTTATTTGATAGTATTATGTGTTGACTTGTGGTGACTGATCAGGCAAGTAATATACACTTTTCTGTAATTCATGGGGTTCAGGGTATTTTTGGTTAACATGTCAAGCATTTTTCAAGTTGACTAATCAACCATTTCTCTAGGTTGACCCATCAAGAAAGAGTTAGGGATAGGATTTTTCTATAAGAAAAATGGTGTTAGGGTTATGGCTTGTTAATGTGAAGAAGTATTGTAGCATTTTATGACGGTGTTGAGTTGTAAGGGATCGATGGTTGTAATATGTTGAAATTATTGAATAATAATATTGGACTCTCTATTTGGTGGACATAACCCAGGTTTTGGGTCAACCATGTTAAATATTTTTGTCTTCTGTGCATTTTATTTATCTATTGTATTAGCTATATTTACATGTAAATGTAAATTTTCTATCTTTTAATCCTAACAAGTGGTATCAGAGCGAGGTTGTTTTCAGTTATCCTCTACAAGAAGGTGTCACAGTTAAGTGGGAGTAATGGAAGATGAGGGTAATTTTAAGGTTGAGAAGTCTAATATCCAATCATTTATGGAAAATGCAGATGGAGGACTATCTCTATCAGAAGGATTTATGGTGGCCATTGGGAGTAATAAGAAAGAAAGAGGAAATTATGTCTCAGGAGGATTGGGATATTTTGGATAGAAACACACTTGGAAGTGTTCGTTTAAGCTTGGCACAATCAGTGGCATTTAATATTGCAAAAGTGAAGACAACGAAAGAGTTGATGGCAACCCTAGCAAAGTTGTATGAAAATCATTCTTCTTCAAATAAGGTATTTATCATGAAGTGTTTATTTAATATGATGATGGTAGAAGGTGGGTTTGTTGTTGATCATTTAAATGAGTTTAATATAGTTACCCATCAATTATCTTCTGTCAATGTACATTTTGATGAATAAATTAGGGCTCTTTTGATTTTGTGCTCTTTGCCTGAACATTGGAATGGCTTGGTAATGGTTCTTAGTAACTTTGTTTCTAGTTCAAATACCCTAAATTTTGATGATGTTGTTGGTGTTATTATGAATGACGAAATTCGTAGGAAAAACTTGGGAGGATCCACATCAGGTAGTATTTTGAATGCAAAAAGTAGAGGCAGATCAAGAGATAGAGAAAAAACTTCTAGAAATTGTGGGAAATCACAAGGAAAATCAAAGGGAAAGAGGTCTCAATCAAGAGGACCGAACAATTGATGGTGCAGTGGGAAAATAGGTCTTAAGAAGAAAGATTGTTGGTCTCAGAAGAATAAAGAAGGAGAAAAACAAGAAGGAAATAAGGAGGCAAATATGGTAAGTAATAAATATGAAGAAGATGTTTTGCTTCTTTCCCTTAAAAATGTTTATAATTCATGGGTTTTAGATTCAAGGGCCTCATTTCATGCTACACCCCATAGAATTTATTTTCTTGATTATGTCCAAGGGGATTTTGGGCTGGTTTATTTGGGAGATAATGCACCTTGTCAAATTGGTGGAAAGGGAAGAATTAAGATTAAGTTGTAGAATGGGAATCATTGGCTACTACAAGAGGTAAGGCATGTTCCAAGGTTGAGTAGGAATTTAATTTTAGTAGGACAACTAGGTGATGAAGGTTGCACCATTAATTTTAATGATAAAAATTGGAAGGTTTCAAAAGGTTCCTTAGTAGTAGAAAAAGGTGTGAAAGTAGGCACCTTTTATCTTTGCATAGGTCATACTATTCCTTCTACTATAATTGTTACAGGGAAAATTCAATGTTCAGGAACAGTTGCTGCAATTGAGCATGTAGAACATGAAACAGTCATTGTGGATTTTGAAAAAGCACTATGGCACAACATGTAACACCCCAAAATTGGCATCTTGAAACCCTAACCAATTTTGTCGCATTTGTCATTCTTCTAAATCATTAAAGTCCTATTGTACTAGGCAATTCTGAGTTTTCACTGACTCTAATTGACCTGAGTGTCAAATGCAGAAAATCCTAAATCTGTATTAATCGTACATCATATTTAATTCCTAAATATCTATTTGGCTAAACAGAACCTATGATCGAATTAATTTAATTAATAAAGTCCTAGCACTTTAATTAAATTAAATTCACCCTCTTTAGCTGAGACACATGAAAAGGAATTAAATAATATTTAATTATTAAATAAATATCCTCATTTTCAATAATTGAATTTAATTATTCAGATAATTGAGAAAAAGCAATTATGAGGTCATATTTATTTAATTAATTGAATATTCTCTCAAAAATCTTATTTCTATTCACAAATGGAAACTTTGAATTAATTGTGCTTTAAAGAGAAATAAAATAATTAAATTCAAATAAAACAATATTAAATCAAAGAGATAAAACAGTTAAAAGAGAAAGAAAACAATTTATTGAATTCTTTTCAATAAAGCTTTTTATTTTTAACTGGTTTTTCTAGTTGTTTTATTTCAAAACAGGAAAGTTTCTATTTTGATCCTCTCAGAGTCTATAAAAGAACTCTCTTTCCTCATTCAAACCCCCTGAAAACTTTACTCAAAATTGCATTGTTAGAATACTGAATTGTTGTCTCATTTTCTTAACATCATGTAGAGTAATTTCATATTGCAAATAGATAGTTTTCAGTTTCTAGGTTAATGGAATTTAGCATTCATGTTTAGATGATATCTCATATTTCAATTTCTTAGCATAATCTTGCATTGCATTGCACTTATCATGATAAATCCTTCATTCTTAGATTGGTCCATGGTTGTGAGACTCTTGTCCTGAGAGCAATTTCAAAAACCCCATCTA
>MU223429.1:752393-799342 GCA_018584345.1 Thuja plicata | reverse complement strand
TTGCCTCTATGCTGCAAATGCCTGAAAATGATTTTTGACACGAATTCCTGGTGGAGACGTTATGCTACCCAGCCTATGACTCCCCTGACTCCCGGATGATCTGTTCTATCGTGGGACATGATTCATCCTGCTACCACCACATATTCTCCTACCTACGTGACCAGATCATTCCGAACACTTACTCCCAGAATGAGAAACGTCACCTAATCCACAGTGCTTCACGGTTCATCATCATTGCAAATGACTTGTATAGACGTGGTCTAGACGGTACCCTCCTTAGGTGTTTAGAACCCAATGAGTCCAAACAAGCATTAGTAGAGGTGCACGAAGGCATCTATGGGTCACATTCTAATGGCCTGACATTGGCCCGCAAACTTATTAGAGTTGGTTACTACTGGCCAGATATGGAGAAAGAAGCAACGCAGTTTGCCAAGTCCTGCAAACAATGTCAATTACATGGAAACTTGATTCACACTCCAGCTAAAGAGCTAATTCCATTTATTACTTTCTGGCCATTTCAGCAATGGGCCTTTGATTTGGTGGGTCAGATCTACCCATCATCCTCTAACAGACATAAGTATATCATTATAGCTATGAATTATTTTACTAAGTGGGTGGAGGCAGTCCCTCTCACCGTTGCCAGTGGCAAGACAGTAGCAATGTTTATTCTTAGTTACATCATCTGCAGGCATGGTGTACCCTCGGTGATTATCACAGATAATGGGGGACAGTTTAAAAATAAGGATTTGACAGAACTTTTCTCCAAGTTCAATATTACGCAACACTGGTCTTCCATCTATTATTCTCAAGGTAATGGACAAGCGGAAGCTTCCAACAAAACAATCCTTAAGATCCTGCACCGCACAGTACATAAATCCGGACGAGACTGGCATCTCCAGATAAATCCAGCTCTTTGGGCATATAGGACCAGTATTAGAACACCAACAAGAGCTACACCCTATGCATTGGTTTATGGGGCAGATGCGGTGTTACCTATTAAGGTTGAGATTCCTTCTTTGCGAGTCTCTCTGAAGGGCATCATCACTGATGAAGATACTAGAATATCTCGGCTACAAGAGCTGGAATTACTTGATGAACATCGCCAACTGGCATTCGATCACCTGAGAGCATATCAAAAGAGGATGTCTAAAATTTATAACAAGAAGGTCCGACCAAGAGACTTCCAAGCGGGTGATCTTGTTCTGAGAGAGAACCCTAAAAATCAGCAACATCAGGTCCAGAAAGGCAATTTTGAACCCAATTGGCTTGGTCCATATATTGTTACTGCAGTATTTGGGTCTGGCACCTATCAACTCTCTACTACTGAAGGAGAACAACTGAAAGAGCCCATCAACACTCTTCATTTGAAGAGATTCTACAGCTGAGACATCTTCAATATGCTCATGTATATACTAAAGTCCTGAAAATTTTCTAAAAATCTAAAAAAGTCCTGAAAAAATGATCATCTTAGTGTAAACCTAGCGATAGGTGCATTGATGTATCTCCAAAAAAATTATATATTCCAAAAATACAAAAAAAAATAAAAAAATCCAATGTTCAGGAACAGTTGCTGCAATTGAGCAAGTAGAACATGAAACAGTCGTTATGGATTCTGAAAAAGCACTATGGCACAACAAACCTGGGGCACATGAGTGAAAAAGGTATGAAATTACTTCATTCAAAGAAAATCTTACCTGATCTAAAATGTGTCAATATAGATTTTTGTGAAAGTTGTGTGTATGGAAAACAAAAGAGAGTTAGTTTTCTGAAGGGTGGGGAGGAAAAGAAAGATGAAAAATTGAAGCTTGTGCATATATATGTATGGGGGCTAGGTCACTTATCTTCCCTTGGTTTCTCTCTATATTATGTTACTTTCATTGATTATGCAACCACTAAAGTATGGATTTATTTCCTTAAGCAGAAATTTGATGTATTTGAAACTTTTTAAAAATGGAAAAGCTTGGTTGAGAATGAGACCATTAAAAGAATAAAATGTCTCAGATCTAATAATAGTGGTGAGTATTGTAGAAAATAATTTGAAGGTTTTTTTTTCCTCTAATGGTATTCATGTTGATCTCTAAGTTTATTTTTCTATTAGTGTCCCACACTTAGCCATAATCAAGGCAGGATGGTCTGTCCTCACTGTGACCAATCCATCCCACTAAGGCTGAGACCGAGAAGTAGTTACTGCCAAGAAAGTTAGAGGTCACCGAGTACTCAATAGATGTCAAGCAAAATGATTGTCGAGTTTCATAGAAGAGTTAGTGTCGTGCGACATCATATAGTTATGTTGAGTGAGACAATATTGACCGAACACTAGTGTTTTTGTTTTCCTATACCGAGTAAAACAAATTGTGTGTATATATGTTTGGAATGACACAAACACCAAGATAAACTATTTTGGCCAACTTCTATGGAGAATTTAATGATCATGCACAAAAATTTAATGCATTAATTTTAGGTTATTTTTTTATGATCATGGATCCCTATGCAAGCCATGCAACCAATCAAAATTAGGAATGCCTAAGTAGAAAAAGGTGATGAATCTAGATCATTTATCTTGATCTAGATGATCTTTATATTTCAAGCTCAAAATCTCAGGTGGGTGTACCTATTGGATTCACTTTTTTCAGTGAATCATGGGATGGATTCCTACCCATCAAACTAGATCTGACAATCATTCTCAACTCTTAAAATGGAAAGGTAAAATGATTTGATATTTATTAATTTGATGATGAGAGATGCATAACCAGCAAAGATCAGTGCCTTATCTATTGGGAAATAGATTCAAATAAAGATATATCCTTAGAAAACCCTCTAATTCCAAACATATAGACCCTAAATGAAATGCATTACATGTCACTCTTTTCACTCTAATACCTGGACATCAAATTCATGTGCAAACCTTGAACTCTCAGGTCTTGTCTCTAATATTTACTCTCTCCTCGAAAGAAACTCAAAAGAAACTCACAACTACCTTATAACCGGTGCATTAAAATGCCTTACAGATTAACCTAAGATTTCAAGACTGGACACAAAGACATCAAAAAAATATTGGAAAGTGATTCCAGTGCTTTTCATTAAATTGCTATCTGATTTAATACATTTACAAAACAAAGAACTCAAAAACAAGAATCAGAATTAGAAAACTACCTAGCAGCATTGATTTCACCATACTTGTACAATTGAGAAGAAGAAATATATAGGGAAATGGAGATCCAAATTTAGTCACTAACACCTATCCTTTCCCCAAAAATATCTGAAACTTCTCTCTTCTTCAACTCCCAAAATTTGATTTAATCTGCACCCAAATGGATTGAAAAATCAAAATCCTCATCTAGAGACCTTTCCAATGGTATATGACACTTCATATTTCTCAGAACATTTGGCCATTTAACCATGAAAAAAAACTTCTTTCTTCCCATGCATTCAATTGAGATTTTGAAATTTGCAAATCATAATATAGTTTGAACTATGAAAAGATCTAATTTTCTTGCACATATATTACTGTATTCATTTCTACACATTCTACCCAGAAGTCACCAGAATTTTCCACATGTTGCTTCCTAACTGGCCTTGTCCGACCTCCGCGAGTGCACGACGAGCTTGGTCACTCACTCGTGATCATTTTCTGTCATCTTGCCAACCTTGAGTGACTGAGTGACGAGCTCGGTTGCTCACTCATGAGCCTTCTGTGAAACCTTTGTGACTGCACGATGAGATCGATCGCTCACTCACGAGCATCTTTTGTTAACCCGCCAAACCTGCGCGACTGCGTGATGATCCATGGATTTCTCACTCACACACAATTTTTGCTCAACTACAAATCATCGGTGACTACGCGATGAGCCATTTTCACTTGCGTGACTGCATGACTGAGCTTGATCGTGCACTCATGCACAACATGACCTAAACCATCTAACCTGCATGACTACACGACAAGCTGCCTATCTGCTCCATGACTGCGTAACGAGGCACCATGTGTCACCCTCTCACACACTCACAAGAATTTTCTATGATGTCTCTTTTCCACCACAAGTGTGCGACCATTTGCCACATGTCTTCCACATCATCACCATCTCACTACAGTTGTGTGTCATCTGTGTACAAAATTAGGTATTCTTTGGTCATTGGCATTTTTCCCAAGGCACCACTTACGTGCATGTGGAGAGCCTCCTACTCTTCTTCACATTTCACTATGTTTGCATTCTTACATTTAAACAACTAAATTATCCTTTCCCCCACCAATGTGTGATTAAACTCCTGCATGTTTTAAAGCCTTTACCACTTGGGCGCTCAAAATAATGGGCCTGTTGGCTCTTATTCAAACAATAATGTAAGTGAAAACATATAAAAACACTAGAGAAATCCATTGCCCAACGAATGTGGGATTAAAACCTTATAACAACCTTACAAAAATTTGGAGACTAAGACCTTCATGCATTGTGCGGGCATTTATGCATTTGTTGTTTTCATTTGCTTTGAGATTTTAATCAACCTTTAATGGATTACCTCTTTCCTAGCGCTGCCTCCATATTGTGCAGGCCTTCATTAATGCCTCCTTTGTTTTCCTTTTCACAAATTCTTTCCCTCTAGATTTTGTGCATGGTCCTTTTTAAAAATGTACAGGCCTTGGAAACTATCTGCATAGGATCTCCTTTTTTATCACTCCATCATGCCTTTTGCAGGCCTTCTTGTTGTGGGGTCTACTTCTGTTACTCCTACGCAGACACTTAGCCATTGATCAAGCATTTCAAAATAATATCTCCAATGCCATTGTCCAGTGTTGGTCTCCTTCTATCCTTCCAATAGCATGTGCTTGAAACTTTCAACATGAAATCCATTTATCATTACCTGCATAGCCTTTACTTTGTGCATATCCTCCAATGATTTCACTTTATTTAACAATTTCAACTCCTTCATCTTTAGCGCAGGGCTATGTTATATATTGCACCTGATAATTGCATTTTTCTTGTTGTTTTGAATAGAAATCTTCTTTAATAGATTGCGTAGGCATTTCTTTTAACTTTTTAAATTTCATTGGCTTGAAAGCTTCTAAAGTCTTTTTTTAAAACCATGTGATGACTTTTGCATTGGTCTTTTTCATGTGCTGGCAACTCCCTTCACAATTAGTGTAGCATTCTCCCATGCTTGCATAGCATTTGGCTTCACATGCTTGGAAACTTATGCTACTTCCAATACTATGCTCAATCTTCCAGCTCCTTTGGGTCTTTTTAAAGTTTCAAAAAATTCATGTAGTAGTTGTTCTCTATAGAATAATTTAAATCTTCTTTGGCAATAGGACCCTCTTGTTGGCAGCTTGGCAAAGGAAAAAAATTTATCATGCCCTAGTGGTCCAAAAATTCCATGGAACGATATTGATCACAAGATGCACCAGCTGCGCGATCAGATTTAATGGCTCTTGTGATACACTCATTTAAAATCACTGCAATTTCCATCACTAGATGGCCACAGTAAAAATCTCTACAAGAAGTTCTTATCCAACTCTCATAGTTCTTCACAGTATCAATATCAAGTAAATTGATTATATCTTCTTTAGTGGGCTTCATTCCACACCTCTGATCTGGGCATAGAAATTGTATCTTGATCACATCATATGAGGGCTCATGTATTTTCATTTAGTTCTCTACTAGAGATACCACATGTATTCTTAAGAAGAATTTACAAGTGACATGCTTGCAACTGGTGACAAAACCACCATCATGAATATGACGTCTACACTTAATGAATCCCAAAATGACAACTGGCCTCTGGAACTGGCCCAAAAATTTGACCAGATAACGATATGATACTTTGAAACCTGGTGAACTCATAGATTGCAATATAAAAATTCACCCTAAAAAATATATTTTCTTGAAAGTTCCTGTGGCAATATATTTTAATCATCAAAGTTGGCAACTTACCAATTTCTGCAATTGCACACGTCAGAATAAAAGAAACTAATTTTGGAAATGACCTTTTAAAAAAACCACATCAATCCCTGAATATTTAAAAATCATCATGATTACAGATATACATGGCCAGAATTTAGATAAACCACTCAATCAATATGGAAGTCATCTGACATTAAGATACCAATCCACAAAGTTGACTCCTCGGAAAACAACCCATAGTGCAAACTACAAATCAGTAAAAACTGCATTAGGAATAGGCCTTGTAAAAATACCAAATCATCTTGTAAAATCTTAGAAATGAATCCATTGGTTCATCTACACACTGGGAGTATAGATCAACAACTAATTTGATGTGGACATCAATTGATTAAAATATATGCACTTCTGAAAATGATTATTCTGCAAAATCAACTCAATTAACATTGGCAATTTTTCATAAATTGGTTTTAATTCTGATTTCACAAACCCACCAAATGCACACCTTATGATCAAAGACCTTAGATATAGATTTAATTCCACACAGGGAATATGAAACTCCAATTGTATTTCTCTGATGGTCAATATTTCAACCAATAGTAATTTGCAAAATCAGTCCTTCACCAACTTCTTGAAAACAAAATAGAAAACATGTAGAAATTGGTTTTAGAAAGGGCTTAGCAAAGTGGTTAACTAGATTGGTCCAAGTATAAAAGTATTTAGGAAAGTACACTTTCATGTTTGAAATGAAGGGGAAATTTCAATTATTCAAGGCATTCAAGTGGGTACAACTTGTAAAACCTCAAAGTAGGTCATTGTGCAATTCTGCACTTTACACTCTTAAGAATCATAATTAATTGCAAACAAATGACTTTGGAAAACTGTGCAAACGAATTCACAGGGTTCTACAAATGGGCATATATGTTCACTTTCATGTCTACAACATCCTATAACACTCCATAATGGCATTCCTATCCATCTGGTCAGAGATACAAACCTCGAAAGTAGGTCATTTGATAAAACTGGGAAATGTGCAAAAATGCAGATTTAGGTAAACACCTCCAAATGGCTATCTCCAAAACATATCAAAACTAAAATTTGAGAGCTGGAACCAACTGTACTTTCTTAATGAAAGGTTTTTAACCCACTCTCCAAGTGATTTCTTCTAAAAAACATTAGGCCTTTTTTTGCATGCATTCAAAATAAGCCTTCTCCGCAAGTTTTTAGGGAGTATTCACCTTGCCTTAGAGAAATTTTTACTTAGTCACTCCAAATTTCTCCAAAATTTGACAGTACTATCAATGGATCTATTTGGGGATGCATGCCCCATGTGGGCATGCATAGAATATAGAACCATTGGTAGAAGCAGACCATTCAAAAAAATAAATCAAACTTTTCTCTTCTTTTCTCTTTACTCTCTTCTCAAACTGGGAATCCTTATTGAAAGAAAACACACCACACAACTGAAAGAAAAGAAACTATACAACATGCACATTATTCAAAAATGTCCTATAGTCACAAAACTTAGATCATCACTTACATCTATCAAAAATATGATTCTCATATCGATGTATTAGAGGTACACTAAAATCATTACTTCCATTCACTTGATCGAACACACAACTAAAAATCTTCAGCATATCATATAAAATATAACCATAATACTCACCATCAAATGACAACATCCACTCACCAAACCACTATGAATGTTGATCATTGTATGACAAAAAATTATCACATCCTTCAATATCACTGTCTCACTGAAAATAAAAATACTCCAACTCCTTTACATGGATAGAAACATCAAATGCATTCTGCATACTAATTTGCACCAAAGAATGAATCTCATTTATAATAGTAGATTGAAAACTAGAATGAAACACATCTGAATAAAATTTTGACTGCATAAAATTGGAAACAACTGGTTGATCACAATTCCTATCAGCATCTTGTAAAAAAGTATCATCAATCAATGGTTCACTAATCATTTGCAAATCTAAGAAGACATATTCAGATTGATCACTTTCTTCAGCATCATGATGTACATAAGAATCCATGACACTAAACTTACATCAAAATCTGAATCCATACCCGCATATGAATCATCATACTCATCATATATGACATTATCAAATTCCTTATATTCATATGCATTATCATCTCGTGAAGACTTCAATCCAAGTATACGGAAAGAATCAAAACCACATGTATCATACTTCACGCCGTCACTAATATCATCATTGTCAAAACATATATCCATTGGGCATGAAACTCTAGGGTTTACATTAGTCGCATACCTTTGAAAACCAGCAAGAGTTCTAAAATTCTCTCACTGCATAGTATACATTAGACCTGATTTTCACCTTCTTTGGTCTCTTGTTCAATGCTACAAAGATTTTCCTCATTGGAAACAATGACTGAGATTTCTTTTCTCATATCATTTTGTGCAAATGAGTCATTAAAACAACTGACATCTGCATCATAATCATGCTTTTGTTGTTCATACAAAATCTCTTTGAACTAAAACATGAAATCTACATTATTATGCTGATAAGAAAACAAATCCACAAATCCAATGGAAACATCTGAAACTATAGATTCATCTTCCTCATCTTGTTGTTCATTGACTTCATTGTCAGCATCATAATCACTACCATCTGCATAATTAGATTCAACATCACTAGCAAAATAAGACTCAACATTTTCTACATAACTAGATTCAGATTTTTCAATCGAATCTATCCATTTTTTAGCACGCTTAATACCTTCTTCTCTAATGGATGCAGACAAATGGGTTGATTTAGGTATACACAATTCTAGAAACAAATCAATAAAGTTGATCTTTAAATTGTTATATCCACTTGAATCTCATAAAATGCATTACAAAACCTCTTATAAAATAAATACACTGATTCCTTTTTCCTTTCTCTTATCAGCGTTCTTAAAATCAATGTGGCTTCCTTTTGAAGTATTTTCCTTGACAATGCATTTTCCCTATTAACTTCTTCAAAATCTATCATATTATTTATAGATCTAGGAGACACATTGAGATCCATTTAACTTAGAATCTCTATTGAATCATTATTTTAACAATACATCTCATAACAACAACATACTTCTCATTATGATGACTAAAACTTAAACCAATAAGTATGACAAACTTCAATACTATTTTCCTTTCTTTAGTGACTTCTTCGCCTCATAAGGAACTTTTCTTTCACATGAAAACATGAGGATTACCTGGAATCAAAATTGTAGTTGCTGCTCATTTCTCTTTGACTAGAAATTTGGCAGATTTAGAGCCTTCTTTATAGCTCCATCGGGTTCTTTTCTTATAGAGTCGCCACCTCCTTGCAGAGGAAAATTTTCAAACAAAAAAAGCCATTTGATACATTTATTATTTCTGGGTTTTCTCCAACCAGAAAAGCCACACAAAGCTTCTTATAATCACTGCAATAAAAGCACTTCCAAGCTATCCTTATACAAATCTAAAATAAATTTGAGACTCTAATTATTGACTCTTTCTCTCAACCAGATTCTGGGGTTAATTCAACAGATCTAGGAAACAACTCTCTTAAACTTGTTGATCATAATACTTCAGAAATCCCTAGTAGAGTTTCCATTCTGTTAGCTATTTTTCCCTGATTCTATCAAGGAAAAGACTAATTAACAAGGATACAACAATCCTTCTTTACTTAGAGCTCAAAGGCTTAGGTAGGTGTACCTATTGGATTCACTTCTTTCAGTGAATCATAGGATGGATTCCTTCCCATCAAACTAGATTTGACAATCATTCACAACTCTTAAAATAGAAAGGTAAAATGATTTTATATTTATGAATTTGATGATGAGACATGCATAACCAGAAAATATACGTTCCTTATCTACTGGGAAACAAAGTCAAATAAATATATATCATCATAAAGCCCTCTAATTAAAAATATACAAAACCCGAATGAAATGCCTTACAAGTCACTCTTTTCACTACAATACCTGGACATCAAATTCATGTGCAAACCTTCAACTCTCAGAGCTTGTCTCTAAGATTTACTCTCTCCTTGAAAGAAACTCAAAACAAACTCACAACTACCTTATAACCAATGCATTAAAATTCCTTACAAATTAAAACACAAGATTTCAAGACTAGACACAAAGACATCAGACAAATATTGGAAAGGGATTCGAGTGCTTTTCATTAAATTACTATCTGATTCAATACATTTACAAAACAAAGAACTCAAAAACAATACTCAGAATCATAAAAATGTCCTACAACATTGATATCACCATCCTTGTACAATTGAGAAGAAGAAAGATATAGGGAAATGCAGAAACAAATTCAGTCACTGACACCTGTCCTTTCCCCCAAAATATCTAAAACTTATCTCTTCTTCAACTGTCAAAATTTAATTTTATCTACACCCAAGTGGATTGCAAAATCAAAATCCTCATCTTGAAACATTTCCAATGGTATAGGACACTTCATATTTCTGAGAAAATTTGGCCATTTAACCATGAAAAAAAACTTCTTTCTTCTGTGCATTCAGTTGAGATATTGAAATTTGCAAATCATAATATAGTTTGAACTATGAAAAGATCTAATTTGGTTGCATGGATATTAATCTATTAATTTCTACATATTCTACCCAGAAGTCACCAAAATTTTCCACTTTTCACTCCTAACTGGCCCTATTCGACCTCTGTGAGTGCGCGACGAGCTCGATCGCTCACTCGCGAGAATTTTCTGTTGTATGTGATGAAATCGTACCTATTGGGAGCAAGCTCAAACATGGAAAGTTTAGAGATAAAAGTCATTTAACTACACTAAACATGTCTAAGAAGCATACTACAAAATCAACAAGAGATTCTATCACAACCTCCAATGATCTAAACAAGGGCACCCAAGGCCTTGTTGATTTTCTCTTAGAGAATTGTTGGTGTTCTCTCCCAACACAATATAAAAATCCCACTTGATGCATGGATTGAAACTAAATACAACTAATGGATATAATTTGAAGAGCTCAAGAACAAGCATGAGGAACTTGTCTCAAGCCTTCATCAAATGATGATGAAGATGCAAATACTACACTAGAATGATATGCAAGAGATAAGAAAACTAGATTCATTCACCATTAATCCTAGAATGTAATCTCTATATTGAATAGTGAACATGAGTATGAGCATGAAAATGAGCTAAGAATTCAAAATCTAAACTAGCATGATAACAATGCATAAATGAAAGATAATTTGCTCTTGACAATAGCCTCTATTTATAGATTTTTTGGAGGAGAGAGGGATTGGATGAGGTGGAGCTCATGTGACATCCACATAGGTGCCACATGAGGGACACATAAGCCATGAAAGAGGCCAAGTTTTCTCACACATGTGTGAGAAACTTTTGATGTGATGGGTCAAGGTGTACTTAAAGTACACATGTGAAGGATCTTGTAAGAGGTGTAAGAGTGTATAAGAGTTTTAGTCCAATGAAACACTTTTAGAAAGTGTAATAAAGTGTCATTAAGGTTGTAAGAAACCTTGTTGGCACCAAATTAGCATGATTTTGAAAAGTGAAATTTAAAAATTTGCTCACACATGTGTGAGCAAATAATTAGGACTAATATGTGTAGGAATCAAGAAATTAACCTAATTAACTTTAGTTAATTAGTGAGTAGGTCTATTTGGTGAGAGTGATGTGAGGTGGGGTAGGATCTAGGTTCAAATTAGTTTAACCCAAATTAGATTTAGATTAATTGTGGTTTAGTAGAATTAAGTCATGTGGAGGATTAATTAAATTATAAATTTATTTAAAATGAATAAATCAGGGAAATGTATATAAATAAGATTTAATATATTAAAGGGGATGGTATTTAAATTAAATTTAAATACTAAAGAAGGTGAATCATATTTAATTAAATAAATTAATTAAATAGATAGAACAATATAACAGTTAAAATTAACTATAATGTTATGAAAATATTAATTAAATTAATATAAGGATGATTTTGGATGTCTACATCTTGCCCATCTTTGATGCGGCGTCGAAAGTGGTGTCACGTCAAAGAAAAGAAAATGAGATGCCCCAGAAAGAAAATTAATTATGGTGGGAGATGAGATGATTCCCGCTCAAGAAAATAACAGAAAAAATAAATTTTGTGGAATTTTCTTGAAAAAAGGCAGAAGAGAGGAAGGAGAGGTAAAAGGGGGAAATTAGGTGGTGTCGCAAGACACGTCCTTGGGGGGAGGGGGTGTAAACCTAGGCTAGATCGGGGACATGATGCCCCAATCGGGATGGGGGAATAAAAAGAAACCTTGTCAAGAGAAAAATGCAAAGTGTAATATGACCTAGCTAAAATGCAATCCTAACTACATGATGACAGTGGGATTTATACCATGTTAATGTTGGAGAGCACACCCTAGTTTGATTTTACAAAAGGAGTTATGCACCATGTGCTAGAAAACACAAGTTACATGGTTCCTTTGCGTGGACTAGACTCTCAGACAAATAGGTTTCTAGGAACACAAATGCAAGATATAAGGTATGATGAGACCTATGAAATGTTGCTCATGAGGAGACGCAATACATATAGATCTTTTTAGGGATTTGAGATGCATGAATCCTGCCCCCAGTGAGGCATACATAGTCATAACTAAATATCAAAACATAAATTCACTAACAATCTATGACAAGAAGATCATACCACAAATGACATGTATTCAAATATGCACTCACCATAACGAACCAAGATATGAAAGATCGAGGCTGTCACAAGAAGACCACATTGACACACAAGATAAAATCAACAAAAAGGCATCCTAACCAAGTGGTCATTCAGTCCAAAAGTTCTTTCCATGAACAATTTTGATGTGAGAATTGATAAAATAGCCGACACCAGAAAGATGCATCTTGATGGGCAAAAGATTGATTGATTGAAATGAGAATTCGCTGGCAATTGCTTGTGAATAGAACAAAATGAGGAAAGCCAATCTGTCTACTGATTTTTTGGAAATGTTTGCAGTCACTGTGTCTAGAATAAAGATCAGTGTTGATGGGGTAAGCTCAGTCATACAGGAATGTGATTTTATAAGAAGAGGAATTAGATGGAATGGGATTGGAAGATAAGAGGAATTAGATAGAAGAGGAAGGTATTATATTAGAAGAGGAATGAATGGGATAGAATTGAATTGGACGAATATAAATGAATTGGAATATAAGATAAATAGAATGGAAAAGGAATGGACTAGATTAGAAGATATAATGGGAGAGGAATGGATTGAATTAGAAAATAGATAGAATGGAAGAGGAATGGATTGGATTAGAAGATCGATATAATGGAAGAGAAATGGATTAGATTAGAAGATAGAATGGGAGAGGAATGGATTGGATTAGAAAATAGATAGAATGGAAGAGGAATGGATTGGATTAGAAGATAGATAGAATGGAAGAGAAGATAAGATGATTGGAATTTGGAAGGAGGAATAAATAGATGGGAGGAGAGGAAGATAAGAGGAATTGGAGAATATGATAGAATTGGAAGATAAGATAGATAGAAATGGAAGATAAATGGATTGGATTCGAAGATAGATAGAATGAAAGAGGAATGTATTGGATTATAAGATATATAGAATGGATGAGGAAGATAAGATATTAATGGATGAATATGAATTTGATAGAATGAGATGCAGACCAATGACAAGGGAGAACCAAGGAATGGTGGAGATGGAGAGATGGATTGGATGGGAGATAAATTAAGGGAATGGATGGATATCTAATATTGGATGGATGGATATGGAATGTGGCATGAAAGGATGGACATTCAAGAATGATGTGGTAAAGGAGTGAAATGTCTCACACTATATTAGGAAAATGAAGGATGGGAAGATGGGGAAAAGGATGCACGAAAGAGAAGGATGGCGTGTAAGGGATGTGAGTGGAAGACTGAAGAATGGGGAATGAGTGGATTAGGATACAAGGACTATGTTCCAAAGGATTCCCCCATACTAGAGGTGGGAAGATGAAGGATGGAGAGATGGTGGATAAAGGATAAATGAGATGGATAGATAGTTGTGAAAAGGATATGAATGGAGGGGAGGAAGGCGTGTATTGTCCAAACCATGTATGTATGTATCAATGCCTCTAGTTTTGTAAGGAAGAGAGAAGGTATGAAAAGTTGAATGAATTTGGAGAAGAGATATGAGATGGAGGGTATGAATAGGATAGGGGATATGATATGAAAAATATGAATAGGATAGAATAATGGGTAATGTATGGAGGAAATGCATAGGGTAATAAAGATCAAAAGACATGGGAAAGAAGGATGGAATTAAATAGGATTATGGAAGGGGGATGGAGGAAATTTATAAGAAAATTAATATGAAATGGAGGAAATGGATAGGATTTCAAGATCAAACATGGATAGAGGATGATGGATAGTGAATATGAAACATGGAGTATATGAGTGGAGGGAAAGTATAGGATAGTCAAGATCAAAGAGGGGAAATGGATGATGGAATTAGATAGGATGGTGGATGGTGGAAAGGGTTGGTGGAAGGTATGTATGATAGCATAGACACAGATGGAGCTTTCCCCCAAGTATAGAGTGCAAGGGAATGAGGATAAGTAAATGGATATATAAGTGGATTTGGAAGAAAATGGATATGTGATAGGAAGATGGAGGAAGGACTCAATCATCTAGTTCCATGGATGATATCCCTTGAGATATATTTTTCTATATATATAATGGATCAAGGAATTTTATATAAATGCTCATAGATATTGGTAGGATTGTATAAGGGAGATGAACATATGAGTGATATGGAGGGGGGATAAGGGTTTATGCGTAAGGTTGGATTAATGGGATGGAAGGATGGGGAAGGATTGGTGGATAATGGATGAGAGATTGAAAGACTTTTGAAGACAGAGATAAGGTAGTTAGAAAGATCATCATTGGCACACAACTTGAAGGGTGATGGAGTAGTGGATTAGGAGTAGAGGATTTTGGGATTAAGGACCCAAAATAGAGGAAGGAGTTGATTGATTTAGGATAGTGGATTGAGGTATTTTAGGATCCAAAATGAATTTGAGGGATGTGGGATTGTTAAATGGAGGATAAAATAGATTTATGAAGGAAAGAAGCTGTGGATTAGCAAGGTTGGATGCCCACTTTGATTTTTCTTTGAGATGCATTTCTTCAATAAGTAGCTTGGGAATCCACATGATTTTTGAATTTGGACATTGGTGGCCTTTTGAATTTTCTTTCTTGCGGATCATATTTTTCTTTTCTTGAACATGTCTTTTAGATGGGACATGTTGATCCTTGGATTTGTTTTTTTGTTGTGGATTTTGGCTTTGTGCATTTTAGCTTTGGTATCCAAATTGCTTCCAATAGAAATGGGATGGGCACATAAGGGTAGATAGTTTAGATAGTTAATGGAAGGAATAATAAAGGGTGGATGTTGGAAGGAATACAAGGATGTGTGCCTTTTTTTATCTTTATTATGGATTTGAGGTTATGGAGTGGTGGACTTGGATATAGTGGATGAAGGTATGTAAGGACCAAAAATGGATGTAATGATGAAGGATTTGTTTTTCGGACATAGGGACCTAAAATGGATGTGGATGAGGAAGGGATTGAGTTTTGAACATAAGGGCCCAAAATGGATGTGGATGAGGAAGGGATGAATTTTTGGACATAAGGGCCTAAGATCGATGTGGAGGATGGGGGATTGGAATATTTGAGTTTAGATGGAGGGATTTTGGATTTAGAAGGGGTGGAAGATTTACCAACATCTTGAGACATTTTGAACACAAGATGTGAGTCCATGTGAATGGGGTCTATGGATGGATTGGATAGGTTTGATGGAATCTTGTGGAGGATTAGGATCATGTGGAGGGATAATAGGATTTTGAGAGGGATAGGAATTATGACATGGATTTGAATGGGCACTTTGATCTTGACTTTAGGGAGGACTATGTGTTGAGTGAGTGGATCTTGAGATGGAAGGGAATCCTGAAATGAAATGAATGAGATGGAATCATGAGATGGAGTAATTTGATCTTGAAATGGAGGGGGATTAGTTGATGGGATACATGGAATAGCTTCATGAGGTGACAAGGAAGTGAAGGTTAGCTCTTGACACGGAGGGGAATAATTGGATGGGGTGGAGGGGATATATTGATCTTGATTAGGAAGGGGATCATGAGATGGGTTAAGGAGGATAAGTGGATCTTGATATGGAAGGAGAGGATCTTCATATGGAAAAGTGTTATAAGTTGGAGAGGTGTCATAAGATGGAGGAATGTTTAGAGCTAGAGGCAAAGAGGAATCCATGTTATCATGCTTTGGAACAAGTTCTTGACATGTGCGGACTTGTGGGGGTAATGTGATGGAGGAGGTGGAAGATTCAACTTGGGTAGATGGAGGGATGGGAGACTCATAAGGTTTAGCAGATTGAGGTATGTATTGATTTGGAGGGGACAGTGGTAGGTTCATGAATTAAGGGGATTTCACAACTTGATTTGGGGATTTATATTTTTCTTCTAGCCCTTGGATCCATTCAATGGAAAAGGTAGTGTGGGATGGGGATAATGTAGGATTTGGAGGATTGGGATTATGTGGAGGATAAGGATTATGATTTTGGACATGAAGATCAAAATGTGGGTGAATAGGTGTAGAATTGGAATTAAATGGGAGATGAGAATTATGCACTTGGACAAATGGGGAAGGACATATGTCTTCAAAGGAAAAAAAATTATTTTGACCCTCATTTTGTAGGCTAAGGACAATGTTTTGGAGTTCTTGAATCTCGTGGGCAAGGTGGCTATGGAGGGAATCATTTATTGGTGAAGTATAATGAGATGAATTTACCTTGTCAAAGGTAGAGGAAGGATAAGAATTGGTAGATGATTTTGGATTGGATATGATGTGTTGAGAATTGATTTGGTAGGTAGGTTGGATTGGAGGTATGGTTTGAGGATTAGGGTTTAGCACTTTATAGTCCTCAACCATTTTTTGACACCAATCCATATTCATGATGTTTGAATGAAGGGTTTTGGAATTGGATTAGAAGATGATGTGGAAGAAGTTTTATATTAAGAGTGAATGAAGTGACAAATTTGAGGATGGATGATATATGAACTTAGGACTTAGGAGAAATACTTGGACTTTATTTTGATTTAAGAGGGAAAGGCCTCAAGGATTTTGATTTTATTTGATTTGATTTTGATATGAGGGTAGAGCCTCAAAGTTGGATTTGATTTGATTTGGATTTGGATTCAAAGGTTTGACACAAACCTAGGTGAAACAAGACCCTATGATGGTGCAAAAAAGGGATTAGTTTAGATGATGATACCTTCTTATACTTGGAGATAGAATGATGATCCCAAGAAAAATAGGATATGACTAAGAGAATTAATTACTTGAGACGAACTGATGTTCTCAAAGCAATATGATTCAAATAGATGTTTGCTAATGATGAGGGTCTATGAAACACTTTGATAAATATTTCAACCTAAGATTTGAGATGAAACATCTTGATGGAGGTGTGAAAGATGAAGTTTGATTTGATGTGGGTTTATCTTGACTATGGTTGGATGTGGGTCAATCAAGATAACTAGGATTAAAGTCCAAATATTTTTATGGTGCTCCCAAATCAAAATTAGAAGATTTTATGAAAATTAGAATTAGAAGGACATGTGGATGAAGATTTGAATGAGGAACAGATGAACCTTAGAAGACAAATGAGAGATGTTGGAAGACAAGGGAATAATTAAGGGTGGTTAGTTTGGATGAAAAGAAATATGAATTGGATTAGGATTTGATAGAATGATATGAGGTTGACAAGTGGATTGGATTAGAAGAATTATGATTGGATTAGGTTGGAGGAAGATGAATGATTAGATTGGATTAAGAAAGAGGATATTGATGTGGATTAGAGGGATGATTATGATGAGGATTAGGAAGATTGTGGATGTTTAGGATGGAATGATTATAATGATTAAGAAGAATAACAATGACCTAGAAGAGGTGATTAGAACAAGTATTAGGATGATGAAGAAGTGGGTTGATTTGGAGATGACAATGGAGGATTCTGACTGATTTTGGACTTTTTAGGCTGATTTGTTCATTGCAAAGAACTATTTTCAACATACATCAAAGGCATTGACTACACTAAGTATACCTTGACTTAGATTTTGGGCATAACTAATAGTTATTGAAGACACGTGTTTGAAAATAGTCCTGGAAGGGATAAAGCAACCTTGCAGGAGACAAGCAATTGTGACTTTGTGGAATTTTAATAAAAATGTGATATTTCCTTCGTGTATGTTCAAGTGACTCTTTCAAACCACTTGTATTTTTATGCAGTTTAACACAATGAAGATAGTACAAATAGTAGCTACCTTACGGAATTAGCTTCACATGAAATATTATAGGCCCATTTATTGGTAGTCCTTTGGCTCACACAACAGTTTCACCCCTAGAAGGGCGCCCATGTTTTTGCCTTTTTATAGGTATTGTTGTCATACTATGAAGATCTCTTTTGCAACACAATACCCTGGGACATGTATGATGGGAATCTTGGGGGGAGAATCTTCCCTCCCCTTGCACTATAATAAGTCACTGTTTGGAGGTGAATTGGGTAGGCTACTAATTAACAATTTCTAGTAAGATCCATGGCGTCCCCCAATCAGTTTGTACGCATGTGAGACACTTAAGTCTCTAGTGGAACACGTCGGCTCCTTAGGTACTATTCACTTGATCTGAACTATCATCCACACAACACACCCGACCTTGGTGGGATTGAGACAAGTTTTTGTTCAGTGTCTCATTTCTATACCAACCAGGGTATTTACCGGTTTGAGGTCATCCTCTAAAGGGGAAATGTACCCTCTAGAAAAGACTCTCTAGAAGCTAGATTAAGATAAGTTTTCTCTTCACCAATTTCTGTGAAGGTGAGGGGAGAGGATACGACTATAGTTTAATCATAGCATCACGTAAATTAAGGGATCTATCTAATGACAAATAGCTCAAAAGAAGTGTTGAAAAACACTTTTTCAAACACACCAAGAAGAGTTAATTTTCCAAATTGAACCTAATTAGAATGACTAAGTGTTTTCTACCTAAGAAAAAGATAGTAGTATGGTTAAGCATGCAAGTTCAATTTATTTTCCACACATCAAGAAGGAAAACATGTAAGAAAGGTGTGATTGTTCTGCCTTAAGTCATTCAAGATTTTGTGAGGTTCATTCCCTTATGCATTCAAGATTAGATGTGGTTAGTTCCTTTAAGCAACATGCATTCAAAGACTAGTGTTTAAATCATACAAGTTCATTCCAAGAATCCATTAAAATCCAAGGAAACCTACATGAAAAATATTAGTAATCTTTAAACTCTTCAACCCTGAAATGCTGCAAAAAGGCAAAAATATTAGTAACACTTGATTCTTGACAATATGTTAATTCCTAAAATTTGAATAAGTCTGAAATTTCTTAAAAACCCTCAAAAACTAGATTTTGCATCTTAACTCCTATGAAGTTAAAACCACTCTCAAACATCCTGGAAGTATATATTTCAATGATATATTTTAAATATAGACCTGGTGCTGAAATTGGTCTAAAACATACATAAAAATTTTCAAGCAATCATTCAATAAATACCCATCTCTTAGAGCTAGTTTAAAATGCAAGAAATGCGGAGACAAAAATGACAGTGCACAGACAGTAATCTGCGCAGATGGTGATCTACGCAGACTGTGGAGTTTTGCATAGACAATAGTTTTTAAGTGGAGACGGCCATTCTACACAGACAATAGTTTTTAAGTGTAGACGACCATTCTAGGGCAGAGACGGTGATCTACCTAGACAAAAGTCTAGAAATGCAGATGGTAATCTCAGAGCAAAGATGGCTTTGCAAAACACTTTTCTAGAATCATAGAAAAATGCAAAAAATTTGAAATTTTTTAACAAATAAGGGACGTGGGTCCCATCGAGAGTGCCAAAATGTATGTGATGAAATCCAACCTGTTGGGACCACGCTCAGACATGCAAACATTAGAGATAAAAATCATTCAACTACACTAAACATGTCTAAGAAGCATACTACAAAAGTAACAAGAGATTCCATCACAACCTCCGATGAGCTGAACAAGGGCACCCAAGGCCTTGTTGATTTTCTCTTAGAAAATTGTGTGTGTGCTTTCCCAACACAATATAAAAATCCCACTTGATCCATGGATTGAAACTAAATACAACTAATGGATATAATGAAGAGCTCAAGAACAAGTATGAGGAACTTGTCTCAAGCCTTCATCAAATGATGATGAAGATGCAAATACTACACTAGGATGATATGCAAGAGAAAAGAAAACTAGATTCATTCACCATTAATCCTAGCATGTAATATCTATATTTAATAATAAACACGAGCATGAGCATGAAAATGAGCTAAGAATTCAAAATCTAAACTAGCATGATAACAATGCATAAATGAAAGATGATTTTCTCTTGACAATGGCCTCTATTTATAAATTTTTTGGAGGAGAGAGAGGGCTTGGATGAGGTGGAGCTCATGTGGCATCCACATAGGTTCCACATGAGGGACACATATGCCATGTAAAAGGTCAACTTTGCTCACACGTGTGAGCAACTTTTGATGTGACGGGTCAAGGTGTACTTAAAGTACACATGTGAAGGATCTTGTAAGAGGTGTAAGAGTGTGTAAGAGTTTTAGTCCAATGAAACAATTTTAGAAAGTGTAAGAAATTTTCATCAAGGTTGTAAGAAACCTTGCTGGCACCAAATTAGCAGGATTTTGAAAAGTTAAATTTAGAAATTTGCTCACACACGTGTGAGCAAATAATTAGGACTAATATGTGTAGGAATCAAGAAATTAGCCTAATTAACCTTAGTTAATTAGTGAGTAGGTCTATTTGGTGAGAGTGATGTGAGGTAGGGTAGGATCTAGGTTCAAATTAGTTTAACCCAAATTAGATTTAGATTAATTGTGGTTTAGTAGAATTAAGTCATCTAGAGGAATAAATAAATTATAAATTTATTTAAAAGGAATAAATGAGGGAAATGTATATAAATAAGATTTAATATATTAAAGGGGATGGTATTTAAATTAAATTTAAATACTAAAGAAGGTGAATCATATTTAATTAAATTAATTAATTAAATAGATAGAAGAATATAACAAATATAATTAATTAAAATTAACTATAGCGTTATGGAAATATTAATTAAATTAATATAAGGACGATTTTGGACGTCTAAATCTATCATACGAGCTCAGTTGTTCACTCACAATCCATCTCCGAAGCCTTTATGACTATGCAAAAAGCTCGGTCGCTCACTCGCGAGCATATTTTGTTAACCCACCAAGCCTGTGTGACTGCACGATGAGCCAAGGATCCCTCACTCACGCACAATTTCTACTCAACTGTGAATCATTGGTGACTGCGTGACGAGCCATTTTCAGATGTGCAACTAATTTAGATCACACACTTGCACACAACATGACTTGAACCATCCAACCTACGTGACTATGTGATGAGCTGCCTATCTGCTCTGTGATGAGCCACCATGTGTCACCCTCTCGCGCACTCGCAAGTATTTTCTATGATCTCTCTTTTTCACCGTGAGTGTGTGACCATCCACCACGTGTCTGCCATGTCATCACCATCTCACCGCAGTCACGTGCCATCTGTCTACAAAATTAGGTGTTCTTTGGTCACTGGCATGTTTCCCAGGGCGCTACTTACGCGCACATGGAGAGCCTCCTACTCTTCTTCACATTTCACTATGTTTACGTTCTTGCATTTAAACAACTGAAATATCCTTTCCTCCACCAATGTGGGATTAAACTCCTACATGTTTTAAAGCCCTTACAACTTGGGAACTCAAAATAATAGGGCAGGGCCCACCACCACCAGGATCCTACTTGCCAAGGGGCCCACCAATGGGCCTCTTGGCTCTTATTCAAACAACAATGTAAGTGAAAACATATAAAAACATTAGAGAAATCCCTTTCCCAGTGAATGTGGGATTAAAACCTTAAAAAAACCTTACAAAAATTTGGAGACTAAGACCTTCATGCATTGCACAGGCATTTATGTATTTGTTCTTTGCATTTTCTCTAAGATTTTAAACAACCTTCAATGCATTGCCTCTTGCCTAGCGCTGCCTCTCCATATTGCATAGGCCTTCCTTAATGCCTTATTTGTTTTCCTTTTAACAAATTCTTTCCCTCCAACTATTGCGCAGGGTCTTTTTTAAAAATGTACAGGCCTTGGAAACTATCTGCATGGGATCTCCTTCTTCTTTATCACTCTATCATGCCTTTTGCAGGCCTTCTTGTTGTTTTACACCTTTCATTTGCAATGACTTGAAATTTTTTTAAATGTTTTAAAAATTGGCCTTTCAACAATGCGTGGGGTCTGTTGTTGTTACTCCTGCACATGCACTTAACCATTGATCAAGGATTTCAAAAAAGAACCTCCAATGCCATTATCCAGTGCTGGTCTCCTTCTATCCTTCCAATATCATGTGCTTGAAGCTTTCAACATGAAATCCATTTATCATTACCTGCACAGCCTTTACTTTGTGCATATCCTGTAGTGATTTCATTTTATTTAACAATTTTTAGACTCCTTCTTTAGCTTAGGAATTTGTTATATTTTGCACCTTCTAATTGCATTTTTCTTGTTTTTTTGAATAGAAATCCTCTTTAATAGATTGCACATGCATTTCTTTTAACTTGCTAAATTTCACTGGCTTGAAAGCCTCTAAAGTATTTTTTCAAAACCATGCGATGGCTTTTGCATTGGTCTTCTTCATGTGCTGGAAGATCCCTTCACAATTAGCACATCATTCTCCCATGCTTGCATAGCATTTGGCTTCATATGCTTTGAAACTTATGCTACTTACAATACTATGCGCAATCTTCCAGCTTCTTTGGGTCCTTTTAAAGTTTTAAAAACTTCATGCAATAGTTTTTCTCTATAGAAGAATATAAATCTTCTTTGGCAATAGGACCCTTTTTTTGGTAGCTTGGCAAAGGCCAAAACTTTATCAATTCCCAGTGGTCCAAAAGTTCCATGGAACCATATTAATCACAAGATGCACCAGCTGCGGGATCAGATTTAATGGCTCCTGTGATACACTCATTGAAAATCACTTCAAGATCCATCACTAGATGGCCACATTAAACATCTCTATAAGCAGTTCTTATCCAACTCTCATATTTCTTCATAGTATCAATATCAAGTAAATTGATTATATCTTCTTTATTGAGCTTCATTCCGCACCATTGATATCGGCATAGCAATTGTATCTTGATCACATCATATGAGGGCTCCAGTATTGTCATTTAGTTCTCTATTGGAGATGCCACATGTGTTATTAAGCATATTTTACAAGTAACATGCTTGCAATTGGAGACAAAACCACCATCATCAATATGACGTCTACACTTACTTAATGAATCCCAAAATGACAACTAGCCTCTAGAACTAGCCCAAAAATTTGACCAGATAACGATATGATACTTTGAAACCTGGTGAACTCACATATTTCTATATCAACAATCACCCTAAAAATTATATTTTCTTGAAATTTCTTGTGGAAAGAGATTTTAATCATCAAAGTTGGCAACTTACCAATTTTTGCAATTGCACACGTCAAAATAAAAGAAATTGATTTTGGAAATGACTTTTAAAAAAAATTGCATCAATCCCTAAAGCTCTAAAAATCATCATTGTTATAGATGTACATGGCTATAATTTAGATAAACCATTCACTCAATATGGAAGTCATCTGACATTAAGATACCAATCCAAAAAGTTGACTCCTCGGAAAACAACCCATAGTGCAAAATGGAAGTCACTAAAAATTGCATTAGGAATAGGCCTTGTAAAAATACCAAATCAACTTTGAAAATCCTAGAAATCAATCCATTGGTTTATCTACACACTGGGAGTAGAGATCACCAGCTAATCTTATATGGACATCAATTGATTACAAGATATGCACTTCTGAAAATGATTTTTCTACAAAATCAACTCAATTAACACATAATTTTGTATAAATTGGTTTTACTTTTGATTTCACAAACCCACCAAATGCATACCTTATGATCGAAGACCTCATATATAGATTTAATTCCACACAGGGATTATGAAACTCCAACTGGATTTCTCTGATGGTCAACAGGTCAACCAACATTTATTTGCAAAATCTGTCCTTCACCAACTTCTTGAAAACAGAACAGCAAACATGCAGAAATTGGTTTTCGAAAGGGCTGAGAAAAGTGGTTAACTGGATTGTTCTGAGTCTAAAATTATTTAGGAAGGTACACTTTCATGTTTTCAATGTATGGGAACTTTCAATTATTTAGGGAATTCAATTGTGTACGACTTGTAAGACCTCAAAGTAGGTCATTCTACAATTCTGCACTTTACATTCTAAGAATCAGAATTAATTGCAAACGGAATGACTTTGGCAAAATGTGCAAACAAACTCATGGGGTTATGCAAATGGGCATAGAGGTTCAATTTCATGTCTAAAAAATCTTTGAACACTCCATAATTTCATTCCTATCCATCTGGTCAGAGATACAAACCTCTAAAGTAGGTCATTTGATAAAACTGGGAAATATGCAAAAATGCAGATTTAGATAAACACCTCCAAATGGCTATCTCCAAAAGATATCAAAACTAAAATCTGAGAGCTGGAACCCACTGTACTTTCTTAATGAAAGGTGTTGAACCCACTTTCCAAGTGATTTCTCCTAAAAAACATCAGGTCTCTTTTTGCACGCATTCAAAATAAGCCTTCTCCATAAGTTTTTAGGGGGTATTCACCTTACCTTAGAGAAATTTTTACTTAGTCACTCCAAATTTCTCCAAAATTTGAGAGTACTAATAGGATGCTTCAAACCCTAATATGTGTGTGCAAGTGTATGTTTGGATGTAGATGTGAAGAGAAGAGGTCAGAATTATATGCATGTTTTGCATATCTGAAGCATTGACCAGACAGAGTGACCGAGAAGAGCAGTGAACAACATAACAAAGATAAATCAGATTGAGAGATCAGTTAAGAGTTGGAAAGAGGAGAGCCATTATCAAAATTTGTAGTGTAGACCAAAGGATAATGTACTGATACATTCTAACAAGTGAATTAGGGTAAATCTCTTAACAAAGTGATTCTAATGGGCCTTTGTAAATCTCTTAACCGATTGCTTTCTTTTTTGTAAGTGTAAATCCTTTAACAAGGTAGATTGTACAAGCTAGTAAGCTCTTAATAGGGCAAACCCCTTACAGGGTAGATCATCAGAAGTGATAAAAAATTTGCAGCCCTAACAGGCACACTTTATTACTGTAGTAGTGAAGATTTGTGGGTGTCATCCCCACCCCAGTTTTACCTTTAAGGGTTTCTTGGTTACCAAATCTTTTTGTTATGAGTTCATGATTATATGTTAAATCTTTACACCATTTAAGTTTATGTTTAAGAATACATGGTTGAATTAGTTTGTTTAGAATTGGTAGAATTTTTATAGATCTGATTCACCCCCCCCACCTCTCAATTACTACTTTCCCATATTAGACTTCCAACAATTGGTATCAGAGCTTTGTTCTCTTAGAAGAAGTCTAACCACTTGAGAGTTAAGCTATTGGAAATGGAGGCTTATAAGTTGGGAAATTTCATTGAGAATTAGAAGGTTGATATTTAGCTGGTACTATAGCAGCTTGAGATAGAAAGAGAAGAATTGAGGAAATCCTTAAAAGCTAGGAAGGAATTAGCAACTTAGATGAAAGATACTCAATATAAAGAAGAAAACATTGAAGGTTTATTTGACAATGGAGATTCAAAAGAAAGTAATGCAGCAATTGCAGAACTATTAGAGAAGAACAACACACTAAAAGAACAAGTCAAAAGTATGAAGATAGAACAAGAAACTCAATCAATAACACTATGTGAGGTGATTGATCAGAAGAAGAAAGCTGAGGAAGACAAGATACAGATGGCTACTAGACTTGATGAAAGAAAAAATGATGTGGAGAAGCTCAAAAATAGTCAGATGGACATGTTCAACCAACTATTATTTACAAATCAAGAAATAAACATAAAAGAAATTGAAATCAAGTATCAGAGATCTGAGAACAATTAACTGAAAAAATGAGTTGAGATCTGAAAGAGAACTCATTGAGAGGATAAAACAACTAAACAAAGCTTTGAGATACTTTGAGGAATTAATGAGATCACCAAGGAGGAATAGTGATACATCTAGACTTGGACATACTGAGCACTAGTCTTCCATTGAAGAAGGAGAATCATCAAAGAGTGGAGAACTGAGGAATGCAAAGTCGAAGAACAACAAGTCTACATGTTGTCACTGTGGGAAACCTGGTCACATAGAAAACATATGTCGAAGAAATAATAGTAAGTCAAATCCTAAATCTAAATTCAATGGATATTTCTTTAATTGTAAGAAGCATGGACATCGGGCACATGGATGCAAGTCAAAGACTAGAAATACACCTACTTCACCAAGATTCTAAGGACATTTCTACAATTGCCAGAAGTTTGGTCATAAAACTCAAGATTGCAGATCCAATGAAAAATCAAAATGGACATCCAAGAAACAAGGAAATGCACCAAGGAAAGGTAACACATTCAATTGGGATTATAATACAAGGCACAGTTGTCATTATTGCAATGAATATGGTCATGTTGCAGAAAATTGTATAAGTACACACTTTAGAGGTAAATCCAAGAGTTGGCTGAATGGAAGTATGGTCTGATATAGTTGTCACAAGATCAGTCATACCAAGAGAGATTGCAAGACCAGAGCCCTGACACCTACTATTGAGCAGATAAGGAATCAGATGAATCTGACATGGAGAAAAAAAAAATTGAGCAGTAGTGGATCCAATGAAGCTAAGATCACCCAATCCAATGGATCAGGTGATCACACTACTTCCAATTAAGAAAAAAGGTATGTAAGGAACAATTTTCTCAAATGCTACATTTTACATCAATTCCTAACATAAGATGTATTAAAATTCCATATCTACATAAGTTAGAATGCATTAGGATAGATTTGAGGTAAGAACCAAGTAAAAGAACTGTAATGAATATTTGATGTCAAGCATCAATATCAACATATGTCGAGCATCCATACCAAACAAGCTAATATGTCAACCGAGCGTCAGTAGTGATAGAGTCACTGTTCTAAATGAGTGGTGTGTGATAACCAAGATTTTTAATCAAGGGTTGAGGACAACTGTTATCCACCTACCACTGCTCGAAGCATTTATTGAAGACCTAATCTAACTATTTGAGGGTATATAATCAATTTAGGCATTCATTATTCATTCCACATAGCGATTAGAGTTTGGAGAGCATTCTAAAGGCAATTCAAGAAATATTTGAGAAGAGTTTGAGAAGATTCCACATGTGTATCATCGACAAGTATTGAGAAGGTTGAAGATCCATTATTGTTGAGTTACTCAGAACCTATTTCGCAAACCCTAACTTGCAGAAATGGCAGTCAGTTCATTTTTTGCCATGAAAAGGAAATACAAGGCAATAATGAATGTTCATTTGGTTAGGAGCAACATGTGTGCACCACCAAATTTCTAGGTCATTTCTGAAACTGCGATGAAGCAAGATCTTACAAGAGCCCTATCATCGATTCCACCTAAGGTACTCATGATCCATGATGTGCGAGCCTATTATATGTGAAAAGTTGGAGATTTTGAATTGAAGGAATCTTATGATAAATTATGTGTAAACAAAGTTGTAAAGGTTAATCATCAGCATATTGTCAAGAAAGGGTTAGTCTGTGCCCTAGACTTCCCACGCAACTTTAAAATTGAATAGATCAGGATTGTGTTAAGATAAACACATGACATGTGTCTATGGTTGGAAAATGGACTAGTAAAGGTAACCAAAGACATTATTCACTGATTTACTGGTTATCCCATTGTGCAAGGGAAGCATACTATACGTCATCAAAAAAATGAAGATATTGAAAAGTTTACTTTGGCCTAGTGGAACAAACAAGGAATGAAAATTTCCATGATCACAGATCCATAAATTGATTTTGGAGTCAGAGTCATCGCACACAAATTTTATCAATCCAGCAGATTGGATAGCATCCCATGTGCAGTAGTTGATCAGGCATGGAAAATAGTGAAGAAGGATCATACCTATGATCTTGCCAAGTTGCAGATGATGTAACCCTCCAAGAACCTATCAGCAATTAGGAAGGCAAAGAACTCTATGTGTAAGTGTGGTTCCTTACTTTTTTGTATATTCTTCTATGTATATAACACTTTTCCTACTGTAGGAGATGTTGTATGGAGTCAGGACCGACCAAAAAAAGTTTAGATTAATGAGTTTATTCAGCAATTAGGAGAGAATTTTAACACTGTCGTGGGAAACTATTTTGTGGAGTTCAAGAAAAAGATGAGACTAAGGAACAGATACCTGGTATCACTAGTGGAGAAACATTTTAATGGATTTTTTTTTCTAGTTGATACTGATAACATTTATGTGCAAGTTGTAGTATCAAGGGTAGCATGGCTAAGGCCATTACCCTATGAAGTAATCATAGATGAAACATCTACAACTATCATAGCTCTACTTGCAGAGTAAATTGATAGAAAGGCCAAGAGATTTCAAAACTATGATGAAGCTAAATCAAAGATAACTACAAAGTTGAAAGCTGCAACAATGGAGAGGAAGAGAAAGAAAATTGTGAAGAATCTCTAGAAGATGTGAGAAGAAGAAGAAGAGGAAGATGCACCAGCACAAATCACAATAGGTCAAGGAGAGGACCAATCTAGTGATTCTGAGGAAATTGATGATGATGTGAAAGTGGAAAAAAAGGGTAAGAAAGTAATAGTTGTCAAACCAACCAAGAAGAGGAGTTCATAGCAGAAATCTACTCCTCCTTCCACATCTCGACCAAGAACCAAGGCATCTATAGTTACTATATATGTCGATCCACCAAAGAAGAAGTTGGTAAAGGATGTTGAAGGGGCAAGCTTAGGGAAGAGGAAACAAGTACAAACCAAATTTGAGTTGAGCCACCCTAAAAGGAAGCCAAGAAGAAAATATATTATGGGAAAAGATGAAGAACTGTAAGAAACCAAGGACATCAACAAATTAAAATTTGCAACACACAAAAATCCTTCAAATGTTGATGAAATTTTTCATAACATATAGAATTCAGCAGGTTTCTTAGGTTTTAAGTTTATTAAGTTTGAGAAATTAAGAAAATTTGATAAGGGAAAGATAGAGGAAGCAATGATGGATATGTTAGTATCATATAAGATGACACATTTGGAGATTGGGAACCTAGTTTCTGATGAACTAGAAAACAAAATTGATGAGAGATGGAAGGATGCCATGATGACTGAAAGGAAAATCAGAGAAGAAGCATTAGCTCAAATTATGCCTGAGTTAACAAAGAGGCATAAAGATAAATTTATGGATCAATATAGGAATAGATTCATTCCTAAATTGAGAGCCTAATCTATACTGAAGAATGTTGTAGAAGGTGTTGTTAAAAAAATCCAAAGGATATGGAAGATTATCTTTGGATTAATATTTGAAAAGAATAAAGATGAAGGCACATCTAAACAAGTTGATCTTGACAAAAAAGAGGATATTGATGAGCCAGATAATATTGAGAATAAGACACATGATGATATTGAAGATCAAATGATTGACATTGTTGAGGATTGGTTGAAGAAATATGTTGAAGATGAGTGTTGGTTAACAGATTTGTTCTCCCTAAATCTTTGACGTTTACTTTATAACTCTATGCCCTTGAAAAAACATCCTTAAACAACAGTTGGGTAAGCATTTACTTTGCTTCCCTCTAAATTTTACAAAGGTACAGCTCCCTTTCAAAGATTTTCAACGAATGGATACTTGCATTTTAAACATACAATCTTTTAACTAAAAAGTAGGAAAAATATCTCCCAACTATTCTTGGACAGATGAGGTATAGCATAGAAACTTGCAAAACTTTGAAAGAATCAGAAAATATTTTGCAGAAAGTGGATTAAACTAACTTAATAACCAAGAGACTCAAAACTATTAAGTATTCATCTACAGAAATCTAAAACTTATAAATCTAAAAATTAAATGACTGAAAAGGAATAACGCATGCAAAGATCCAATATATAACTCTCACAAAGTAGGAATATATATTACTATCTGATTTTCAAAAATAAAAATTCATCTCAGCATGAGCATCCAGGTATAACTAGCTCAAAGTCTAGATATTATCAGCTACTTAAACTATCAAAAAACAAAATATTTTATGCTATTCTAAATTCTATCCTGCTCTCTCTTCTATTCTAACCCCTCAAGAGTTTTAAGCTCTAGCTTATATAGTTCAGCAGTTTGAGAAAGCCTCCCGAAAAACCCGGCTTCTCAGACACAAACATGGAAAGAAACAGTTACCAGTTATAATAGAGTTCTCAAAATAAGGCTTTAAAAACAAGATAATTCAAGAAAATGAAACTGAATCAAGTTTAATTTTCTTTGGTATCCTCTGACGTGGCCATCTTCACCAGCTTCCATGACCAAAAAACACGGAGTAGTTCTTGTGTAGGCGGGGTGTGCAGATTCTTTAGTGCGGCTAACTTGGCATGCATTGCATTCTTTTCCCATCGCATCTTCTAGATTTTTTCAGCTTGTTTCGGCAGTTGTCCTTGGTTCGAGATTAACATAGCTTCGATGTTGGCAGTTCTAGTGAGGTCACGAACTATTGGTGCCTCATTTTCTTTGAAGGCGTTCATTACATCAACAAAAGATTTAACCATTGCATCAACATCCTGATTTCCATCATCAAATTGTAAGATGCCCGAGGGGTTCACTACTTTTATGTCCTTTAAGGTATCAGAGTGAATCTCCTATACTTCTTTTTCCATAGCTTTCATCTGAGAAATAGCCGCTTCAAACAATGCGTTCTTCCAGCCAAAGTTTTTCTTTAAGATAAATAGCATACAAGGATCAACCAATTTCATGGGATTTTTAGTTAAAAACTGCTCTACTCCATAATCCTCAATCTCTTGTACTTGCATCACAATGTCTGCACATTTTTCTACCTCATTTTACCATGTTGGGATTAAGGTCTGAATCTCCTCTAAGAGTATTTTTCCATCCACACGGGTGCTCATGAACTCCCGTATGAAGGTGCTCCCTTCTGCTATTATACCATCAATCCATGCCTTGATCATTTTTGTCCAAGTTCTTCCTTGTTGTACCTATTTGACCAATTTTTGGTTCTCCGCCGAGTTGGGGTCAAACCCTTGGGAGGCCTGTTCCATAGGTAGCACAACATCTTCAGCCAGTGATGAGAGAAATTCTGCCATCGTTGAAACTATTTGCTTTAATTCGCATTTCTCCCTGCCATCTTTCTGTGACTGGCCCAACATATGGTTAGCGGAAAATTTGAAGATGTGATCACGAGAATCCCTATTGAGAACTCCCAACTCCATTTTTTTTATTTTATAATCTTTAGGTTCAGGATCCTGCGCCTCTCCCATAGGCTTTAATGTGGCAATTTCAGCAATAATCTTCCCTGTTGACGGATCTGTTGTTAACCTTGCGTCACTTTTCATTCTCTTAGCCTTTGGGGTGCGGGTAGCATACCTTGTGAAAATTTATTTGACTGGCAAAGCAAGTGGTTTGAAACTTTTTCTCTTACTAACAGATTCAGTGAGCCATGGTGGAATCAAACTAGGCATAATTTGATTATTAGGAGTTTTTAATGGTGTGTCTGCAACCTGGGATAGCTCCTGACTCTGCATGAGAACCTCTTGAACCTTCTCTTGATGATCAGGGGTGAATGAGAGGTCTTCTTTGTTGATCTCAACATCAACATCTAAATAGTCTGGTTCTCCTGAAGCCATCTGGTTCTTCTTTTCTGACATCATCCTTACCCTCGATCTTGGTGCTATAGGGTGCTTTACTGAAGTTATTTTCTCCTTCAACGATGTTATTTCACCTGCAGTTGGTAACAAGGGAGATACATTAGCATGAACTTGCTTAACACTTTCAATAGGTGATCCTGTATCAAGGCATGTGTCGGTAGGGAGTTGAACTCCTTTCTTCTTTGCTGTAATCCAACTCTGAGTCACTTCAAAAATACGGCGGGCTCTAAGCTTAATATCGCTGGATTCTTTCCTGCCCCAATCGATAATTGGGACACTTTCTGCTTCTGAACAAGTGGCGATTGGGCATAGAATCTCTGAACTATCCTCTTTCACACCTCTGATATCGAACCTCAACTATAATAACTTGATCTGAGACATAGTGAGTCTGGTTCAATCCCGCTCCTAGATCATTTTCTCATTACTAAGATTTTCCCATAAATCTTCAAGATGATAACTTGGGGAGGGGTATTTTCTCAGTCCTAGAGTCTGCCTAGCGAAACCCTTACTGTCAAACCCTGTCCTTGATTCATAAAAGGTCATGTGAAAATTCAAAAAATTACTCCCAATAATGGATGCATCCAACATACTATTACAGACCAAATTGCCTAGCTTCACTGGGAACAAAGAATTTCACTTGTCTTCAGGGAGAGCACTTTTAATAACAACAAATAACTATCTACAAACCTTCACCAGTACAAAAAAATCAAAAACATACCGAGGCAACTTCAGGGGTTCCTCTTCAAATCCACCTACCCAAATATATGTGAAGCGAGGAAATTGAATGTAGAAACTACCAAATATCTGGACCAATTTCTGAGCATTCTTTGAAATTCTCTGGTTCGACGTGCCTGCAAGTTCTTGGCATAGTTTTCCCCAAAACACATCGTGTACCTTCCTGTAGACTTCTAAAACTTTATCTTTTCTTAACAAGGGGAAATATTCATGAATAAACAAACTTTCGCTCCAAGGAATTTTCTGAATAGGAGATAAGTTTTGAGTGTAGGCCAAGCAATACATTAAGTATGAGGACATATAGAACTCTTCTTTGGTCATTTGTGTTTGCTTGAGTTGATCCCTAAGGGATATAGCTATGATCTTGGCCCAGTCTATGCGTTGTCTTCCCTCTAGAACAATTTCCACAAAATAGAACATCCATTCGTCAAAGTACAAAGCTTGTTCTGAACCCTTTAAATGGTGATGAAGGACAACAATATCATGTACCAGAGGGTTCATGTGATCTTTATTAAGGGACTTTGGTAACTGCGACCCACCTCTATAGTTGGTTTTGGTCCATTTTCTCACTATATGGCTTCTGTTCTTATCAATATTTTCTCTAAATTGAGCCAAAGACTGGGTAGGGGTGAAGTTAACTAGACTCTCATCAGGTATCTTAAAAATTGTTGCAATGGTTCCACAATTTACTGGTATTAGGGTTTGACCTTCTGCATTTAAAATACACTTTGATTTGACATCATATCTATTAATGCACTCCTGTATTAACTCTGGGCAAACGGCGGAAGGTGGGAATGTGGCTGCTTCTAGTAAGCCACTGGCTAAAAATTCTACAACAGACTCTTCATCAATATGAGAAGAGAGCTTTGAAGCCATGATGTCAACTAAAACCCCTAGTAAATCTGTGTCTGCTATGACTAGAGCCCTACATTCTAAGTTCTTTACATTTCCAAAGAAGTGCATAACAGAATTCATATTTGCACAAGAAAATGAAGAGTTTACCAGCTCACTGCTCAAAATATGGAACTTTAAGAAATAACTAGAAATGAGGAGCAGATCTTGAAAAAACTGCCTGTAAGAGCTGAATCTGAACAAACCGCCTTCCCAGCGCTGAGAGTATGTGAATGCATAATAAGTAAAAATAACTTACAAAGCTTCTTTTATTTGTAGTTTGAAGCGCGGAAGAGACAACTTCATGTGGGCATTAATCAAGCCTTTAATGCCAAGTGACGTGGAAATGAATGCTTTCAAATCAAAATATATCTTTGAGACCTGCCACCTTCCCCCAATCATCATTATTTATTCTCAAATCAAATATTTTTCACCCGTGTAAGTGATTTCCCCTATTTTCATACACTGACTCAGCAAATAAAACCATGCCACCTCAATCATCCTATCTTGTCAGACGTCATGTCATTAATAATCCTACCTGCATACCTTTCTGAACTACTTTGAACTACTTTGAACTTGGGTTCAAAAGGGTTCAAAGAGGTTCAACACATCACAATAGGGAAAATGTCGCGTGCTTTCCTGTAGGAACACGTCGTTAGCAATAAAAATACTTGGACCATTATTGAACTACTTCAAACTACTTTGAACTAGAGTTCGAAGAGGTTCAAAGAGGTTCAAATGACTTGAAAGCTTGAGTGACCGACTTTTAACAGACCAGAATTGAACCTGATGATGCCAAAGGCTTAGATTTGACAGACTCGGATAAAAAAAGGCTTTGGAGGAAACAAGGTAGGAAATTGAATGGAGTGAGACTTTGACTATTATAAACAAGTGAACTTATAAATTTCAAATAAAGGCGACTCTTAACCCCCTAACATTGGCTCTGACAGGGGACTGCAGATTGCCCAATATGCAGAGAACTCAAAATATTGGTTTCGCAGACCAAACTAAATGAAAGGAAAAGACAAGAAAAGAGAGGCACCACCGAAACTGAAAACACTGAAAACAAACTAATATGTACAAAGGGAAAGGACTTCAATGCCTAGAGCTTGCACAGTTTCAGATCTTGCCCATTGTAAGTAAGTGGCAGGTTAACACCATCCAAATAGGATAGTTTATAAGCATTCAAACCCAGAGCTTCTGAGATAATGAATGGACCTTTCCATAGAGATTCAAACTTCCCATGCGATCCCTTTGATGCCCTTCTTTTGTCCCATAGCAAAACTTCATCGCCCTCCATAAAACCATGAGGTCTAGCTCGCATATCAAATATCTTCTTCACCTTCATCTAATGCTTAGTGATATGATCAACCATGTTTTCTCTATCTTCTTCCAACTTGCTTAAGTGCATTACACGCCTGTCTAAAGGATCTTTGAAATACTCATCTTCAATGACTTCTAGGAGTTTTGTCAAGGATAGTTCAAGAGGTAATGAAACATGAGCCCCAATTCCATATACTAGTTCAAAGGGTGACATGCCAATAGCTCACTTCAAAGTGGTTCAATCTGCCCACAGCGCCTCATGGATTTTCTTGTGCCATTCTCGGGGGCTATCATCCATTAATTTTTTCATTATGGCTATCAAGTTTTTATTGCTGGATTCCTCCTGGTCGTTTCCCTATGGGAAATAATCTGAGGAATGGGCCAACGCTACACCATGCTCATAGAAAAAGGTTGATATCTCTTCTAAAGAAAAATATGTAGCATTATCTGCTACAATTTTGATTGGCACACTGAATCTTACAAAAATAAAGTTCAGCAAAAATTTGCACACCACTTGAGAGTTCGCCTTCTTCATGCGTATTGCTTCCACCCACTTCGTAAAATAATCAGTGGCTGTAAGAATATAGATATCCCCAGCACTAGATGGTGGATTCAATGGTCCAATGAAATTGATTCCCCATTGTCTAAATGGTTCTTCCACCATAACTGGCTTGAGGGGTAACGCCGCCAGATAAGGTCTCCCAGCAAACAATTGACATTTGTCATAGTTTTTGACATACTGATATGCATCCTTGAACATTCTTGGCTAGTAGAACTGATTTTGAAGAATCTTGTAGGCTGTTATAGTTGAAGAGTAATGTCCCCCGCATGCTTCATCATGGAATGCTTTCAACAATTCTTTCCGTTGTTCTTCATCAACGCACCTGAGAAAAGTTCCATCGACACCCTTTTTGAACAAAGGTCCCTGGGAGATCACATATTTATTAGCTTTTAATCTCATATTGTGCCTTTCCCTTTGGTTCAAATGACCTGGGCATTCTCCATATGTAAGGATGTAAGTGATGTCAGAGAACCAAGGGTCGATTAAACCAACTAATAATGCCATAGGGACTTCATCAATTTTTTCACATATCTCATGGTTCTCTGCAATTAAATTACATAAACCCTTTCCTCTTACCAAATTTGTGGGCTTGACTGTCAAATTATATTCTTGAATTTCTACAATCCATACAGCTCTGTTATTCATTCCAACTTCCTTCTGAATCAGGATGCTCTTCACAACAGTTTCTGGCACATATATAGTGCTATGTGAGTGAAGAATGTAATACCTGAAATGCTTCACCGCCTTTACCACCACATAAGCATGCTTTTCTATTTGGGAGTATTTTATTTTGTGCTTCTTTAGGGGTACTCTCATAAAGGCTATGGGTGTTTCCTGTCCTTCTTTGTCTTTCTAAGTGAGGATGCTTGAAAGGGTGTGTTGATAAGTGTAGCAGTACATAATGAAATCTTTTTTAAAATTTGGACTCCTCAATACTGGTGCCTGAGATATGGCAGTTTTAATATCTTCAAAAGCTTTTCATCCATCATTAATCCATTTAAAAGGGATTTTCTCACTCATCATTTCGATCATATGTCTTGTCACTTCAGAGAATTCAGGAATAAAAGCCTGCAAAAAATTAATTTGACCAAAGAATGACTTTAGGCCAATTTTGCTAGTAGGTAGGCTGAGTTGTTGAATTGCTTTAACTCATTAAGGATCTATTTTGATGCCCTCCTTTGATACTATATGGCCAAGTAACTTTCCCTCCTCTACAAAGAATACAGACTTTTGGGGATTTAAAGAGATACCATGGTTTCTGCAATGCTGCAAAACTCGTTCAAGGTCATTCAAATGTTGGTTTCTCCTCTTTGAAAATACTGTAAGGTCATCCAAATAGATCACTATAATTTGATTTCTGAGATCTTCCAAGGAAAATTTCATTGCCCATTGAAAAGTTGCACCTGCGTTTCTTAATCCAAAAGGCATCCGGTTGTAGGCATAAGTGCCCCATGGCGTGATGAAGGTTGTCTTGTGTTGGTCGGCCTTTGCTACACCTATTTTATTGTAACCTAAATAGCCATATAATATCGACATGGCTTCAGAACTAGAGACCATCTGCAAAACGTGCTCCATGACAGGCAAAGCATAATTATCTTTCAAACTTGCTTGGTTCAAGTTTTGAAAACCAACACAAATTTGAATTTTGCCATTTTTCTTCCTCACGGGCACTATGTTAGCTATCCACATTGAATGGTGAATAGGATAGATGATTCGGGCCTACAACATCTTTTTAACTTCCCTTAGTATAGATTCTGATACTTTAGGGTTATATTTCCTTAACTTCTGGCGAAAAGGAACAACTCCAAGTTTTAAGGGTATTTGGGGTTCAAATTGACCATTTCTAAAAACTTTCAGATCTTCATAGTCCCAGGTGAAAACATATTTGTACTCCTTCAATAACCTTTTCAAGTCTTCCTTTTTAGATTAAGTACAATTTTGGCCAATGGCAATCCACCTAGGAGAACCCTGGTCACCTATATCAATTTTGTCATATTCCTTTGAATTCGGAACATGTGAGACCTTTTCCTTTACTGTACTCTGAATAGATGCTCCAGAGAAACTAGGCCCTTAGGGATTTTATTACTTTTCAGCTGAATCACCTCTACACTACCAGCCTCATCTTGGTAAATTTCTTTACATTCATTTTTTGAACCTTCAAAATATACTTCAGTAAATCTAGCAGCACATTCCAAAAATTCTTTAAGCTGTGTATCATCATCAAACACTTGCCAGTTCTGGACATTGTCTGGTACCCTCGACTTGTATATCATTTCAATCTGGTATTTTTGAGTTTTAAAATCAGGATGTAGCAAAAGTAAGGAGGCCGATACAGCCAAAGCATCTGCTCTGGTATTCTAATTTCTAGGAATATACTCAATGGAAAAGGCATCAAAAAATTTTGTGTCATCCCACACTAGATTTCTATAGTGCTTTAATTTCTCGTTCTTTATAGAAAACTGCCCCCAAACCTGTTTCATAATCAATTCGGCATCTCCTTTCACAATCAGCTTTTTGATTCCTCTAAACCTACATTCCTCCAGACCTAACAACAAAGCTTCATATTCTGCGGTGTTGTTAGTGTTTTTGAAATCTAATTTGAAAGAAAAGGGAATATACTCTCCATGGGGGGGGAAAAGGACCACTCCGGCACCTGAACCTGAGTTGGAACAACTTCCGTCAAATTCCATTTTCCAAATGTCTTCTTCTTTCTGAGGTTTGATTTGGATAACTTTATCTGAATTAGTTAGGATGACATAATTCCCAAAATTACATTCCTCATACAATATTTGGGCTCTGGGTTCATCTAAGGGTATCACGGTATACTTATTCTTAAGTTCGGGTTCTAGCTTTACTTTATTTTTGCCCACAGGAATTGTGGCTTCAGACCAATCCATTTTTATATCCCCACCTAAGTCCTTACAGAAGCTTCTACTGAGTAACATTCCATAACTAGCCGGGATATCAGCTACTAAAATAGTGAGTTTTAATTGTTTGTCAGGGTATGCAGCTAGGACAGCTTGACAATCTTTGATCTAACCTTTTAATGGTACTTCCTTACCATCCATAGAGTAACAATGACCAAAAGTTTTGGTTATGGGAAAGTCTAAAGCCTTAGCTACAGGGGCGGGCATTATGTTGTCAGAGGCACCAGAATCAATAATACAATTACTCAATTTTTGACCATTCAATAGTAGAGAGACATAAAATGGATTTGGCTTTTTCTCTGCGTACTCATTTTCGGTGGAATTTATAGAATGACATCCTTCTAGAATTTGAGGAGTGTCTTGAGGCTGGAAACCAAAAGGTTCTTGAATAGTGGTGGTTTCCCCTATGAAGGGTTTATCCGCTTGATGACTTGTATAGGTTTCCCCTTTAACATGTTTCACCAACTTATCCAGTTCTCTAGGGTTCATCTTCAAGAAATCAAGAGAAGAGATAGAAACCATTGAAGACTTACAGAAGTCAACAAAATCGAAAGGAGATGGAGGAGTAGTTGTATTTCTGGAAAGAATTTTTACCTCAGGACCTCTTGAACTTATGGGTGTTTCTATGCCGGCAGCTTCCTTTCTTTTTGTGTCTGCGCTTGCCGTGGTTGCACCTAGAACAAACTTTTGAGTTTGTTGATTTCTTGTTAAGATAGCGCAGGCTGGATCTTGTAGGGTTGCTAATATACTTTTGCCTTTCTCTGCACCCGGTACATATTCTAAGTAGAGAGAACCTAATGAACCAATGTCTAGAGAATTCTTTTCCTCATGAATTTGTTCGTTACTCATCTCATCTCTGGCTGCATTGAGTTGTAAGCATCTTAACCAGTTGGTACACATCTCCCCATCATGGTCGGTGGTCAGGTGGAACAAGCACATATTTTCCTTGGGAGTAGGCTCTATTTGCAACCTCTGTTGAGGGCCGGGTAACTGTTGAGCTTTAATTTTCTATTGGAAAAATTGCCTTCGACTTATGTCTTGATAAAGGGGTTGATAGGAAGTAGTGGCCCTATTCTTCTACCTTTTTAGCATTTCTATGTCATTCATAAGCCTATGTACCATTGGATCTATAGTTGTAGCTACTGAAGAAATACTTGGGGCTTGCGCTTCTCTTTTCCACTTGCCAGAAGTTATGAGGGTGTCTTCAAGTTCAATTGCTCTAGTTTGGGCATCTTCAAGATTGGGAACCCCATCATTCAACAAATGGAAGCTTATGTCTTGTGGGACTGCATTAAGAAAGAAAATATTTTTGTTTTTGTCACTCGGGGTGGTGGTTGCGGGAATTCTTTGCAGAGTTCTATTGAATTTGGAAACAAACTCTCTCATTGGTTTGTGGATCTCTTTTTTTAACTGACTGAGTTGTAATAATAAAGAGACTTCATTATCATGGGTTTTGAACCTTTTTTTGAAAGCCCACTTCATAGTATCCCAATTTGTAATGGATCCATTTGGCAAATGACTGAACAAATCAGCGGCAGCATCTACAAGAGTCCTGACAAAAAGTCTCACCACCACATCTTCGGTAGCAACACTCATGATCCCACAAGCGGTTTGGAAAGAATTGAGATGATCATCTGAAAAGATCTTGTTGTCTCCACTGAACTTGGGTAGAATACGATTGGCCCCTTTGGGTAAATCGACAGGTTGGTTAACTCCCAGGTTTAGAGGCCCAATGTGTTGGCCCCAAGGATGGTTTCCAGCCATGGTTGGAAGTTGGAGATTCAAAGGCTGAATATTTAAAATGGTGGGAATTACAGTACCTGGAAAAATAATGGCTTGAAGAGTAAATGGAATAGCTGGGCTTCGTGGGGGAGATGAGGGTCGGCTGACAGTTTGAGCCTTTCTTTTTCGGTAAAAATTTAAATCTTGTTTGAAATTTAGGCTTTCCAATAGTTCAAAATCCTTATCCACCAATCCTTTGCTATGCTCTCCCCTTGTGTACCTTTTGGTCGCTAGTTCAAGTGTCTATTCAAACCTTAGTTCTATTTTTGACCTTGTGCAAGTCTGTTAACTATGACAGCTTCTCTAGCAACAGGAATACCTCTTAGACATTCTCCAATTTCTTCCTCTCTCTCAAGCACTGCTTGAACCCGATGGAACTCTTGGTTTCTTTGCCTAAACCTCCAAGTAGCTGAAGCAAGATCTGAGATTAAATCCTCCTATGTGTTTTCAAAACCCAAATTTGGTTGGAGCACGGGGAACACGTTGTTATTGGGTAGCACCATTATGTGGCATCTTAACAAGAATAAGACTAGCACATTTCACTGGTCTTTCCCGAGCAGAGTCACCAAAAATCTGTTGGTTAACAGATTTCTTCTCCCTAAATCTTTGATGTTTACTTTATAACTCTATGCCCTTGAAAACAAATCCTTAAACAATAGTTGGGTAAGCATTTACTTTGCTTCCCTCTAAATTTTACAAAGGTACAACTCCCTTTCAAATATTTTCAACGAATGGATACTTGTAATTTAAACATACAAGATTTTAACTAAAAAATAGGAAAAAGATCTCCCAACTGTTCTTGTACAGATGAGGTATAGCATAGAAACTTGCAAAACTTTGAAAGAATCAGAAACTATTTTGCAGAAAGCGGCTTAAACTAACTTAATAACCAAGAGACTCAAAACTGTTAAGTATTCATCTATAGAAATCTAAAACTTATAAATCTTAAAATTAAATGACTAAAAAGGAATAACGCATGCAAAGATCCAATATATAACTCTCACAAAGTAGGAATATATATTACTATCTGATTTTCAAAAATCAAAATTCATCTCAACATGAGCATCCAGGTATAACTAGCTCAAAGTCTAGATATTATCAGCCACTTAAACTATCAAAAAACAAAATATTTTATGCTATTCTAAATTCTATCCTGCTCTCTCTTCTATTCTAACCCCTCAAGAGTTTTAAGCTCCAGCATATATAGTTCAGTAGTCCGAGAAAGCCTCCCGAAAAACTCGGCTTCTCGGACACAAACTTGGAAAGAAACAGTTACCAGTTATAACAGAGTTCTCAAAATAAGGCTTTAAAAGAAAGATAATTCAAGAAAATGAAACTGAATCGAGTTTAGTTTTCTTTGGTATCCTCTAACGTGGCCATCTTCACCAGCTTCCATGACTGAAAAACATGAGGCAATTCCTGTGTAGGTGGGGCGTGTAGATTCTTTAGTGAGGCTAACTTGGCGTGCATCACGTTCCTTTCCCATCACATCTTCTGGATTTTTTCAGCTTGTTTCAGCAGTTGTCCTCGGTTCAAGATTAACATAGCTTTGATGTTGGTAGTTCTAGTGAGGTCGCAAACTATTGGCGCCTCATTTTCTTTGAAGGCGTTCAATACATCAAAAAAATATTTAACCATCTCATCAACATCCTGATTTCCATCATCAAATTGTAAGATGCCCGAGGGGTTCACTACTTTTATGTCCTTTAAGGTATCAGAGTGAATTTCCTGTACTTCTTTTTCCATAGCTTTCATTTGAGAAATAGCCGCTTCAAACAATGCATTCTTCCAGCCAAAGTTTTTCTTTAAGACAAACAACATACAAGGATCAACCAATTTCATGGGATTTTCAGTTAAAAACTGCTCTACTCCATAATCCTCAATCTCTTGTACTAGCATCACAATGTCTGCACATTTTTTTGCCTCATTTTCCCATGTTGGATTTAAGGTCTGAATCTCCTCTAAGAGTATTTCGCCATCTGCACGGGTGCTCATGAACTCCCGTATGAAGGTGCTCCCTTCTGCTATTATACCATCAATCCATGCCTTGATCATTTCTGTCCAAGTTCTTCCTTGTTGTACCTATTCGACCAATTTTTAGTTCTTCACCGAGTTGGGGTCAAACCCTTGGGAGGCCTGTGCCATAGGTCGCACACCATCTTCAGCCAGTGATGAGAGAAATTCTGCCATCGTTGAAACTATTTGCTTTAATTCGTGTTTCTCCCTGCAATCTTTTTGTGACTGCCCCAAAATATGGTCAGCGGAAAATTTGAAGATGTGATCATGAGAATCCCTGTTGAGAACTCCCAAATCCATTTTTGTTATTTCATAATCTTCAGGTTCAGGATCCTGCGCCTCTTCCATAGGCTTTAATGTGGCAATTTCAGCAATATTCTTCCCTGTTGACGGATCTGTTGTTAACCTTGCGTCACTTTTCATTCTCTTAGCCTTTGGGGTGTGGGCAGCATACCTTGTGACAATTTCTTTGACTGGCAAAGCAAGCGGTTTGAAACTTTTTCTCTTACTAACAGATTCAGTGAGCCATGGTGGTATCAAACTAGGCATAATTTGATTATCAGGAGTTTTTACCGGTGTGTCTGCAACCTGGGATAGCTCCTGACTCTGCGTGTGAACCTCTTGAACCTTCTCTTGATGATCAGGGGTGAATGAGAGGTCTTCTTCATTGATCTCAACATCAACATCTAAATAATCGGGTTCTCCTAAAGCCATCTAGTTCTTCTTTTCTAACCTCATCCTTACCCTCGATCTTGGTGTTGTAGGGTGTTTTATTGAAGTTGTTTTCTCCTTCAACGATGTTATTTCACCTGCAGTTGGTAACAAGGTAGAAACATTAGCATGAACTTGCTTAACACTTTCAATAGGTGATCCTGTATCAAGGCATGTATCGGTAGGGAGTTGAAATCCTTTCTTCTTTGTTGTAATCCAACTCTCAGTCACTTCAAAAATATAGCGGGCACTGAGCTTAATATCGCTGGATTCTTTCCTGCCCCAATCGATAATTGGGACACTTTCTGCTTCTGAACAGATGGCGGTTGGGCATAGAATCTCTGAACTATCCTCTTCCACACCTCTGATATTGAACCTCAACTATAATAACTTGATCTGAGACATAGTGAGTCTAGTTCGATCCTGCTCCTAGACCATTTTCTCATTACTGAGATTTTCCCATAAATCTTCAAGATGATAACTTGGGGAGGGGCATTTGCTCAGCCCTAGAGTCTGCCTGGCAAAACCCTTACTGTCAAACCCTGTCCTTGATTCATAAAAGGTCATGTGAAAATTCAGAAAATTACTCCCAATAATGGATGCATCTAACATACTATTACAGACCAAATTGCCTAGCTTCACCGGGAACAAAGAATTCCACTTGTCTTCAAGGAGAGCACTTTTAATAACAACAAATAACTGTTTGCAATCTTGCACCAGTAAAAAACAATCAAAAGCATACCGAGGTAACTTCAGGGGTTCCTCTTCAAATCCACCTACCTGAATATATGTGAAGCGAGGAAATTGAATATAGAAACTACCAAATATCTGGACCAATTTCTGAGCATTCTTTGAAATTCTCTGGTTTGGCGCGCCTGCAAGTTCTTGGTGTAGTTTCCCCCAAAACACATCATGTACTTTCCTGTAGTCTTCTAAAACTTTATCTTTTCTTAACAAGGGGCAATATTCATGAATAAACAAACTTTCGCTCCAAGGAATTTTCTGAATAGGAGATAAGTTTTGAGTGCAGGCCAAGCAATACATTAAGTATGAGGACATATAGAACTCTTCTTTGGTCATTTGAGTTTGCTTGAGTTGATCCCTAAGGGATATAGCTATGATCTCGGCCCAGTCTATGTGCTATCTTCCCTCTAGAACAATTTCCACAAAATAGAACATCTATTCGTCAAAGTACAAAGCTTGTTCTAAACCCTTTAAACAGTGAAGAAGGACAACAATATCATGTACTAGAGGGTTCATGTGATCTTTAGTAAGGGACTTTGGTAACCATGACCCACCTCTGTAGTTGGTTTTGGTCACTTTTCTCGCTATATGGCTTCTATTCTTATCAATATTTTCTCTAAATTGAGCCAAAGACTGGGTAGGGGTGAAGTTATCTAGACTCTCATTAGGTATCTTAAAAACTGCTGCAATGATTCCACGATATACTGGTATTAGGGTTTGACCTTCTGCATTTAAAATACACTTTGATTTGACATCATAGTTAATGCACTCCTGTATTAACTCTGGGAAAATGGTAGAAGGTGGGAATGCGGCTGCTTCTAGTAAGCCACTGGCTAAAAATTCTACAATAGACTCTTCATCAATATGAGAAGAGAGCTTTGAAGCCATGATGTCAACTGAAACCCCTAGTAAATCTGTGTCTGTTATGACTGGAGCCTTACATTCTAATTTCTTTACATTTCCAAAGAAGTGCATAACAGACTTCATATTTGCACAAGAAAATGAAGAGTTTACCAGCTCACTACTTGAAATATTGAACTTTAAGAAACAACCAAAAATGAGGAGCAGAGCTTCAAAAAACTACCTGTAAGAGATGAATCCAAACAAACCACCTTCTCAGTGCCGAGAGTCCGCGAATGCATAATAAGGAAAAATAACTTACAAAGCTTCTTTTATTTGCAGTTTGAAGCGCAGAAGAGACAGCTTCATGTGGGCATTAATCAAGCCTTCAATGCCAAGTGACGTGGAAATTAATTCTTTCAAATCAAAATATATCTTCGAGACCTGGCACCTTCCCCCAATCATCATTATTTATTCTCAAATCAAATATTTTTCACCCATGTAAGTGATTTCCCCGATTTCCGTACACTGACTCAACAAATAGAATCGTGCCACCTCAATCGGCCTGTCTTGTTAGATGTCACATCATTAATAATCCTGCCTACATACCTTTCTGAACTACTTTGAACCTGGGTTCAAAAGGGTTCAAAGAGGTTCAACACATCACAATAGGGAAAATGTCGCGTGCTTTCCTGCAGGAACAAGTCATTAGCAATAAAAAGACTTGGACCGTTATTTAACTACTTTGAACTACTTCAAACTAGAGTTCAAAGAGGTTCAAAGAGGTTCAAATGACTTGAAAGCTTGAGTGACCAACTTTTAACAGACTGGAATTGAACCTGATGACGCCAAAGGCTTAGATTCGATAGGCTTGGATAAAAAAAGGCTTTGGAGGAAAAAACAAGGTAGGAAATTGAACAGAGTGAGACTTTGACTATTATAAACAAGTGAACTTATAAATTTCAAATAAAGGCGACTCTTAACCCCCTAACAATGAGATAAAGGATAAGGTTGATGAAGAAAAAATTTAGGACTTAATAGTTGATGAGGGAACACAAGGTTTGAATGTCGAGGAATATGGTAATGAGGCACTCATAATTCTAAATTTACCTACTGAGGCCAACCTTGAAGAAAATGTAGAGGGAGATAAAAGAAAAGAAGAACAAGAAGAGAAGTCTGCATTAGATATCTCCAAATCACTTGAAGAAGTCATAGAGGTGACCAAGACTCTTGAGACCTAGGAGAAACGGGAACCTAAGGAGGAAGAGGCCATTAAAGCATTGGTACAATTACCTAATGTTACTCCTTTGGTATTTACTAAAGTTAAGAGTGTTGATACATCTATTGAGAAGATAGTTAATACTTAGAAGGAGATAGTATCAATCAGCGGTGGTAATAGTATTTTGAAATCTGAACACAAACCGAGTAGCAGCTCACCAGAGTCAATGAAAAAGAAATCACATAAGAACAAGAAGGATAAGAGCTCTAAAGTTACACTTGAAAATTTTAAATTCATTCCAAAATGGGATACTAATAGCTTATCTTATGAGCATATGCTAATCTTGTAGGATCTATTAAATAAGAAGAGGAAGCAAGAGGAATTAAAAGGGAAACATCAACAAAATCAGGTATTACATCAAATAAAATAAATCTTTGTTGATGGATTCAAGTTTCAAGACCTAAATGAGAAGGCACCTATCTTGGAATAAATGATTCATATTGTTCAGAAGGTGAACACTAATGACATAGATGCAAATGAGAAACTCCTGTAGTTATCTGAGAGAAAATTTGAGACCAAGGTACTTGAGAAAGCTGCAACAAAGCTTACCGACAAGCAGGTTGCACTTTATGATCTGGTAAACAACTTAGAAGAAATGATAGAGATTTTTCTCTCTTTGCACAAACAACTATATGATAGTAAATTCTTTAAAAGGGAGAATCATTAGCTTATTCATAAGCTACAAGTAGATTTAAAGTCAATAGGATAGTTATTGAGCACGGATACAAGTTCTAGCTCTTTTCATTCTAGCAGGTTGACACATGCCCAAGGGAAACTAGCCGGGCTCATGGATAATGATGGTAGAAAAAGAGAAAAATTGATTTCAATCTAGACCATGTTAATACCTCACTTGGAGGTTACGCAAAATAAGGTGAAAGAAGCAAAGGAACTAGCACAAAAAGATCCACCTCGGAACATTGAAAAAAGTTTGATTGATCTAGTTGTTGAGCTAGAAATCAAATTTAAATTTGGGATAATACGTTAGCAATGATAATACAGATCCATAAACTGTTTTTGGATAAGTATGGTTTGACCCCAACTACCCCAGCTGATCAATGTGACAAGAGTGAAAAAAAAAAGGGGGAAATGTCATAAGATTCTGTGATGCCCAAAAGTTCAGGTCAAAACACAACCAACAAATTTTTTTATTTTTTTTTTAAGTGAAAAGGTTCCACGTTGAAGTTGCGGGAAAGAAGATTCAACGACGTGGTCACAAAAGGCTCTGGCGATCAACCTCAACAATGTTGAAACCATATGATGCTGGATGGTATCGAAGAGGATCGTTGATCATCTTC
>MU223429.1:718271-737926 GCA_018584345.1 Thuja plicata | reverse complement strand
AAATAAAACAATTAAATTCAAATAAAACAAATTTAAATCAAAGAAAGAAAACAATTAAAGCAGGAAGAAAACAATTTATTGAATTCTTTTTAATAAAGCTTTCTGTTTTTAACTGGCTTTTCTATTTGTTTTATTTTCAAAAAGGAAATTTTCTATTCTGATCCTCTCAAAGTCTATAAAAGAACTCTCGTTCTTCATTCAAAACCCCCTGATTATCCACTTATTTTATGCATTGTTAGAATACTGAATTGTGGTCTCATTTTCTTGCTAATCTCATATAGAATAACTTCATTTTTGCAAATAGCATAATTTTAATTTCTAGAATAATGGCATTTAGTAATCATGTTTAGATTATTTCACATCTTTCATTTCTTAGCATAATCTTGCATTGTATTGCATTCATCATGATAAATCCTTCATTTTTAGATTGGTCCATGGTTGTGAGACTCTTGTCCTGAGAGTAATTTCAAAAACCCCATCTAGATAGAAGGCAATAGGTCAAATCACGCAGGCAGATAAGATGAATAATCTCATATTCAGTCTTGTATGTACCTGGTGAAGAAGGACTATGTTGAAGTGTGTGGTTGATTAACCAAGGCCAAAATTAACACATACATTTCTAGCGCCCACCGTGGTGCAGGTATATTTCTATCTGGCCTCATTTCATTTCATATTTTTCACTTTTTTGCATTTTGTCTGTACTTCCGTACAGGTTCTATTTTAATTTTGTGCAAAATTTCTTTTCATTTTGCGCGAACTTTCTAGTTCTTCGCGTGGCCTAGAAAAGTTGTTCGCGCGATCTAGTATACTCTATTGTGCGAAATTGCAGTCCAGAGTTTCAATTTAATATTTCATTGCCTCGGTTTTCTAACCACCTTTTATTTTCTAACATCTATGATTTTCTGATTTTATCTTTTGAAACAGCATAACAGTGGTTTGCAGGACGCTGAGACAAAGAAAAGCCATAATAAACTTCTGACATGTTTATTGCAGGACGTTGATATGAAGAAAGGCATTACAAACTACTAATGGGTTTATTGTAGGATGTTTGTCGAAGGCCTTGCATGTTTTCACAACTTCTTATATATGTTTTCAGTAGTTAAAACACACTTCGGTTGGTGCTTAAAATGAATCATTATCTTGCATGATTGAAGTGTTTTTTAGATTGTAATCATAAGAACTACATGAATGTATCCTCTCCCCTTGCCTTTATGGATTCTTCTAGAGTGGTTACCTCCCGAGAGCTTTAGCAAAGCCGGTGAGAGTGGATGCCCAACCAGTAACAGGCTATAGCCAAGCCCTTCCAAACCAGTATACCAAAAATGCTATTTTGATTAGTGTCACAATAGACAGGTGTGAATTCATTGTGGCAACCAAAATCTCCTCCAATACCCTAGTGGTGCGTTAAAGTCCTGACATCATTAAGGTGAAATCCTTGCTTTGAAAGGATTGGGAGAGCCCCCTTTATTGGGAAAATGACTTGATCACAACCACCTGAACAAATGACCTTACTACAAACTGTTGTTCTAGTTTTCCAAAAACCCTCTATATGTTGGCGCGGAAGGTCAGAGACCGACTAAGATGCCCCACATTTTTATGACTTTTAGTAGAGATAATAGCCCTTTAAGAAGCAATTCCTTTGGGGTCCGAAGCTTGGTATGCCTGAGAAGTGAGTGCATATGTAAGGAGGAGCCCGTGCTTCCAAGCTTCTAAGTTATCCACTAAGAGTAAGCGTAGCTAAACTTTGGTTCAAGTGGAGATTCAAGAGATATTGTCCTGGCTATCCTAGGGTTGTAATGTGCTTGTTCTGGTATTACAAACATTCTGTTTAATGTGTTTTGCGTGGGTGTATCACTTGAACAATCGAAACTATCATCAAAACACACAAACTGTCAATCTTGAACATGTCTAAAACAATCTGTAAACTAGACTATCTGTCAGAAAATAGCATGTTTTCATCTTGGAAAATGCAAACTGGTCTTAACAGTCTGATTCTGTAAATGTACTTTTTTTCACATCTGCATAGTTTCGTACGAAACTTCCAAAACTTCGCACGATTCGGTGAAAATCTTCACGTGATACAGAATTCTCTGTCGTGCGACATTTGGCAACAGTGCCACTTTCTGTCAGTCATTTTTTTTTTGTCCTTTGGTGTCTTTATTTGCACGAAGAAAGCATTTCTTCACATGGCCCAGTGAGAATCTTCACACAACATAGCATTTCATCGCGTGAAACTGTAGCCTTTTGTCCAAAACAGCGAGCTAAAATCTGCCAATCAGTTATTCTTCTATCAAATCTAGTCTCTGATATGGGTCTATTTTTCTACCATCTATCTCCACACAGTCTGAAACTTAGTTTCTTGGGTTGAGAACTATGTGATTCTTGCTTCAACTGGTCTTGTCTCATGTCCTTTTGATCTCTTTCATCTATGTCGTCACGCCTTGTGTCACAATAGTCATCTCTTGGCTTGTTTTAGCCTCATCTTAGATGATTTGCACCAAGGATACTTCACCTTTTGGCACGTTTTTGCAATCTTTGAGATAGTTTCAAGTTTGATCCTAGTTCACTTTCCTTGTTCAAAACTTTGTCTATGACTGTCACAACTCGAAGTGGAAAAACATTTCCTTCAATCAATCAATACGAATCTATACTTTCCACACCATTACCAGCTACATCTAGTGAGGAATCATCTCGATCTCCTTCCCTGGTTTGAGGACCTTCCAATAAATGGTCATTTCCTGTGGATCTTAGTAAGGTTCGAAATCCTTTATTCCAAGAAGACTCAATTTCAGAGAACACTCAATCTTTTCATATCAAATCTTTACACCTTGAATCCTTGCATTCTAGCAAGATGGTAGATCATAACCAATTAGGTGTTGAAGTTAGTGGAACTGACCCCTTTAAAACTTGGGGTAAGTCCCATTCTGAAGACCCCCCTAATAATGTAGAAGTTAAAATCACTCAAGAAGATATTGCAAGAGATCGTGCTAACAAAGATTTCTGTAAAATGATGAGAATTCTACTAGCTGAAGAGAAAGAAAAATACATTCTTGAACTAGCCAATCAAGGGGCTAAGTTACCTTCTAATTATGTTGTAGAAACACTTGTTGATAAAGAGGAAGAAACTAGAAATTCCCACTTGCGAAAAGAAATGCAAACTATGCGAGAGCAACTCTCTCAACTGTTGAAAGAGAAAGACAAACCTATCACACAATTCACATTGGAAAGCATATGTCCTTTCCCATTTGATAAAAGTCTTCACATGCCTCCTTTTCCCAAAGGAGTTGAACTTCCTAAATATGACAAATACTCGGGTACATCTGATCCTCAAGACCATTTGAGAGAATTTGGTGCTCTCTCCATGGAATTCATGCATGACATAACCTATCTTATGCGTCTCTTCCCAGGTAGCTTGGGAGGATCAGCTATGGAATAGTTTTCTAGACTACCAACTAGCATCAAGACCTTTGATAAAATTGCCAATTTATTTCTACAACATTATTCTCACAACATCCAACATTCGGTTCATATTTGAGATCTTTGCAACTTGAAAAAAAATAATGGGGAATCATTCTTGGCATTTATCCAAAGATGGAGACAACTCTATACACAATATTCTCACAAGGTACCTGAATCTGAAAAGTTGGACATCTTTCTTGATAATCTTCTCCCCAACTTTGGGTATCAAGTACAGCTACAAGGCCCTCTAACCTTTGATGACATGATTAAACAAGCTGTAAGAATCAAGACATTTATGATCAGAAAAGAGAATTGACCTTACACAAGGAAAATAAACAAGGCTCTTCTTCCTCAAGCAAAGATTAATCCAAATTTCCCAACAAGAACCAAAATTTTGTGAATGATGGTGTTGTAGACAATGTGACTGCTAAGCCTTCCAAGGCTGCCTTTAATCTCACTACCACGATGCAAGCAGCCAAAGCCACTGAACAGGCTACAGCAGCGTCCAAACCAAGCACTTCATGATTTTTTGGACCTAAACCTTGGGCTCCTAGAGCCAAGTGAGAATTCATGCCTTTAGGAGAACCTCTCGAGGCAGTTTACAAGACTCTTGTAGACAACAATTTGCTTACTCCATTGGCTAATCCATGACCTTTTGATCCACAACCAAGACCTCATTGGTGGAATGAATCTTCTTATTGTGATTTTCACCAAAAAAAAGGCCATAACATATCTTCTTGTAAAAAATTGTGACATACAATCCAAGATCTCATTGATAGTGAAGTCATTGCTGTGGGAAGTCACAACAAAAATTTTTATCACCAAGCTTTCAAAGACCCATTTTCTCCTCATGTAAAAGGTGAATCATCTAAAGGCAAAAATAATAATGCTAAGGTCAACTATACTTACACCAATAACGACAATGTCATTAATATGGTTGAACTTGTTGACACTAAATACTGTAATGTCCTCATTCTTAAGGGAAAGGAAGATATGTCTAAGTCCAAAACACCTTTCATTTTGCGAGGCTCTACACCTCAATCTTCTGAACAAGGATAGTCTCAGGTGAGTGCTAATTTTTTTACTCAATCTCGCGCTAAAATCATTCTCAAAGGCCATGAGCCTTCTATATCTATATCAACTCAACCTTCAGATAAGGCTAAGGTTGACTCTATTACTAAGAATCCCAAAGTGGGTTCCTCATCTAATGCTGCCAATTACAGCATTCTTGATCAATTGCAATGTACTAATGCTCAGATAACTATTTTTGAGCTCCTAAAAATCTCCCCTACTCATAGGGAAATCCTAGACAAAGCCCTCATTGAGGCAAATGTCCCAAAAGATCTTGATCTCGATCGGTTTCAATCCATGGTAGGTCACTTGACCTCCCCACATTACTTATCTTTCTCTAAGGAAGATGACCATTCTTTGAGTCACCTGCATAATAATCCTCTGCACATTGAAGTCATGATTGGTCCCAAGTGTGTTCACCATGTTCTCATAGATAACGGTGCTGGCCTAAATATTTTCTCTGCTAGTTTCCTCATTGAGTTAGGCTATGGCGAAGACCGTATTGATGGTCACAAAAAGATAACCATTAAAGCCTATGATGAGGAAGAACGTAAATCCAAGGGTTTAATTTTTTTGTCAATTAGAGTTGGTCCTATTGAACACGATGTTATCTGTCAATTTCTTGACATCCCTTTGGCATACAACATCCTACTAGGAAGGCCATGGATTCATGAAATGCAAGCTATCCCTTCTACATATCATCAGTGCATTAAGTTCCCATTCCAAGGCTCTAAGGTGACTATACCCACGAACACACGCTATGATTGCAACACCCTCACTTAATATGCTGACATCCTTGTGCCTACCAACAGGGAATCTGTTGAAATCCTTGAAGATAAACTAAAAGAAATGGAAAAGAACTTGACTCTCAAATAAACTGATATGGGAGGATATCAGATTGGACTTGTATTATCCATCACATCTTTGCCTTTGTCTCCCCGTTCTCTTGGGAGACCTTCCGAGAAAACTAAACCTTCTATGGCTTCCCCTCCAACAAAGTATGGTTCTACCTTTGTACAAGCCATAGTACCATTAGAAGAAGAAGCTAAAAACAGAGCCATCAAGGCTTGGATCTACAAAGGAGAAGACAAATTTGAAAGTATTCCTCCTTATGACATGAAAACTGAGAATTATGGCAAGGGTTTATCTATCATCCAACATTTTGGCTATAAAGGAGATGGCCCCATAGGTGCAAATCATAAGGGTTTGATTGCACCACTTGAAGCTATTGGTCACAGAACACACAACTCTATAGGTATAGGCTTCCAAAAACTCACATTCCAATTGGGAATAAATAAGTTTGTACCTCGAGAAGATAAGAAACCAATATCTAAGGAAATAACTCAAATTGCAGAACTAGAAGATAGCTCCAATGAGGATACATTTTCTTATCCTATTCCACCAGACCTGGAAGCATTCTTTGCTAAACTAGATAGCTTTGTACCACGTGTCAGTACTGTAGACACTAATAGTGATTCTGACACTACTACTTCAATCACTCCATTAACTTATGAAGACTGGAAAGATATATATACTCTGAACCCTAGTCATCAGAGTGATTTATTCATACCACCACACTTTCAAGAATGGTTTGATCAAGAATTCCAATCACTTCTCCTTACACAAGAGGCAAGTGATGATACAAACACTACTGAAATATCTAGGTCAACAGGTACTCATTTGACCATAGCAGAAGTTCTAGGAAGAACTCATCCCAACTGGGGACAAAGAGTTGATTTTACTCACGTCCTGGGCATGAGACCTAATGATGAAATGGACTCCCATGAATATGAGTTTGACAGCTTATCCTATGCCACTTCTGATAGAGATAAAGATGCAACAAATGCATATGAAAATCTTCTCAAAGTAGGTGAATGGTCTAGTGTAGGGCCGCATGAGTCTGACTCCCTAGGTGTTGACATGTCATCTACTATGGACATTAGGAATCAAAGGGATTTGACTATACCTTTGGAAGAGATGGCTTTGGGTCTCAACTTACTTGTACATGCCTTTGATGATTACACCGTGAATGCACTTGAACCCGTTGCTCCCCTTTCACTCCACCATCCTGAGCTTATATACTGGAACTCTACTTCCCCATCTAGTGAAGTCCTTATGTTCTAGAATGATTATGCTCTTGCTTGTTACCTACACATCGTCGAACCTGTAACATCTCCTACCAATGAAGCAAGTGTCAACATGACTAAGGCTGACATCAAGTATCTTAATCATAAAATAAAAAGAAGAAAAAATAGGTGCTTTGATGGTGAAAACCACCTAGTGGCAGTATCAAAGCCAAAAATAGTCAAAATAAAAGATGTATCCAAGGGTGAAAACCTCTTTGAGGTGCCCGAGGATGAGATACTTGATGCGCTTCCTAGTCATTTTTAGGAAAGATCATCTGTCCTTATTGAACCAACTCAACCTATCAACTTGGGTACAAAGGCAGAACCTCAGATCATTCACTTGGCACAATCCCTATCACAGGCAGAAAGAGAGGAATTCATCACATTCTTTAGAAAGAAAAAGATTAACTTTGCATGGAAATATTTAGATATGCCTGGATTAGATCCTAATCTAATCATGCATCATCTATCCATCACACCAGGTGTTAATCCTATCAAGCAGAAGCTTCGCAAGATGCATTCACATGTAGCTCTACTTGTCAAAGTTGAGTTAGAGAAATTGCTTAAAGAAGTGTTTATCATAGTCATTGATTATGCAGAATGGATCTCTAATATTGTTCCAGTGTCCAAACAAGATAAATCTATCAGAGTTTGCACAGACTTTAGAGACCTAAATTTGGCATGTTCGAAGGATGATTTTTCATTGCCTAACATCGATATGATTGTAGATATGACCGCTGGGTATGAAATGTACTCATTAATGGATGGTTTCTCTGGCTATAACCAGATAAAGATTGCACCAGAGGACCAAGACAAAATAGCTTTCACATGTGCATGGGGCACCTTCTGTTGGAATGTCATTCCCTTCAGACTCAAAAATGCTGAAGCTACATATCAAAGAGCAGTTACCACTATATTTCATGATATGATGCATAAAACTATGGAAGATTACATGGATGACACTTTGGCTAAGAATATGCACCGAAATAAACATCTTTCTAATCTAGGACCTATCCTAGACTGTATGGAACAATTCAGTCTGAGACTCAATCCTAAGAAATGCACATTTGGCGTAACATCTGGTAAGCTACTTGGCTATATCATATCTACCAAAGGTATTGAAGTAGATCCTACAAAAGTACAAGCTATTCTAGAAATGCTGCCACCTAAAAATATCAGACAAATGAGGGGACTTCAAGGCCAACTACAGTCTATCCAGTGTTTTATCTCTCAACTGGTGGATAAGTCACAACCATTTACCAAGACTCTGCACAAGGGGGTGACTTACTAGTGGAATAAAGAATGTGATGAAGGGTTCATGCAAATCAAGCAGTATCTTGCCAACCCACCCATCTTGATGCCTCCCATTCATGGGAAGACACTTATACTTTACATATCTACTACAGATACATCATTGGGTATCCTATTGGCTCAGGAAGATCAGCACAAGAAAGAAAGGGTTTTTTATTACATTAGTCAGACTCTGGTCTCCTATGAAACAAAATACTCTACTATAGAGAAGGCTTGCCTTGCAGTGGTGTTTGCTTCACAAAAATTGTGACACTATATGTTGGCTCATACTACACATCTGGTTGCTAAAATTGACCCTCTGAAATACTTGCTCAGTAAAGCTACCCTCACAGGTAGACTAGCTAAATGGGTCATGCTTCTCAGTGAGTTCGATATTGAACATGTTGAAAGGAAAGCCATTAAGGGCCAAGCAATAGAAGTTCAGTTAGCGGAAGCACCTCTAGTTGATCATCAACCATTACACATTGAATTTCCAGATGAGTCCATATTACTTCTTACACATCACTCGTGGACTATGTTTTTCGATGGTTCATTTACCCAACAGGGGTCAGGTGTTGGGATCCTGTTCATTACACCTCAAAGATACTCATTACCAAAAGCATACAAAATGATGTTTCCTTGTACAAACAACATTGCTGAGTATGAAGGTCTTATCAACAGTATGAATATCGCACTTGAGTGGTGCATGGATGAATTGAATGTTCTTGGAGATTCCCAATTGGTCATCAATCAGGTCAATGATATCTATCAGACAATGGATGACAAGTTGATACCCTACAAATGGATGGTTGATGATCTTAAATAGTATTTTACTCACATCACATTTCAATAGGTTCTGAGGGCAGATAATAAAGTAGCAGACACCATGGCTACTCTTGCCTCTATGCTGCAAATGCCTGAAAATGATTTTCGACATGAATTCCTGGTGGAGACGTTATGCTACCCAGCCTATGACTCCCCTGACTCCTGGATGATCTGTTCTATCATAGGACATGACTCGTCCTTCTACCATCACATATTCTCCTACCTACATGACTAGATCATTCTGGACACTTACTCCCAGAATGAGAAACGTCACCTAATCCATAGTGCTTCATGGTTTGTCATCATTGCTAATGACTTGTATAGACGTGGTCTAGACGGTACCCTCCTTCGGTGCTTAGAACCTGATGAGTCCAAACAAGCATTAGTAGAGGTGCATTAAGGCATCTGTGGGTCACATTCTAACGGCCTAACATTGGCCCACAAACTTATTAGAGCTAGTTACTACTGGCTAGACATGGAAAAAGAAGCAACGCAGTTTGCCAAGTCCTACAAACAATGTCAATTACATGGAAACCTGATTCATGCTCCAGCCAAGGAGTTGATTCCATTCATTAATTTTTGGCCATTTCAATAGTGGGCCTTTGATTTGGTGGGTCAGATCTACCCCTCGTCCTCCAATGGACATAAGTTTATCATTACAGCTATGGATTATTTTACTAAGTGGGTGGAGGCAGTCCCTCTCACCGTTTCCAGTGGCAAAATAGTAGCAATGTTTATTCTTAATTACATCATCTGCAGGCATGGTGTACCCTCAGTGATTATCATAGATAATGGGAAACAATTTAGAAATAAGGATTTGACAGAGCTCTGCTCTAAGTTCAAAATTACTCAACATTGGTCTTCCATCTATTATTCTCAAGGTAATGGACAGGCAGAAGCTTCCAACAAAACAATCCTTAAGATCCTGCATCGCACAGTACATAAATCCAGACGAGACTAGCATCTCTAGATCAATCCAGCTCTTTGGGCATACAGGACAAGTATAAGAACACCAACAGGGGCTACACCCTATGCATTGGTTTACGGGACAGATGCGGTGCTAACTATTGAGGTCGAGATTCCTTCTTTGCGAGTCTCTCTGAAAGGCCTCATCACTAATGAAGATACTAGAATATCTCGGCTACAAGAGCTGGAATTACTTGATGAACATCACCAAGTGGCATTCGATCACCTGAGAGCATACCAAAAGAGGATGTCTAAAAGCTATAACAAGAAGGTCCGACCAAGAGACTTCCAAGCGGGTGATCTCATTCTGAGAGAGAACCCTAAGAATTAGCAACATCGGGTCCAGAAAGGTAAGTTTGAACCTAATTGGCTCGGTCCATATATTTTTACTGTAGTGTTTGGGTCTAGTACCTATCAACTCTCTACTACTAAAGGAGAACAACTCAAAGAGCCCATCAACGCTCTTCATCTGAAGCAGTTCTACAGCTGAGACATCTTCAGTATGCTCATGTATATACTAAAGTCCTGAAAAAATTCTAAAAATCTGAAAAATTCCTAAAAAAATGATCATATTAGTGAAAACCTAGCAATAGGAACTTTGATGTATCTCCACAAAAATTATATATTCCAAAAATACAAAAAAAATTAAAAATTTGAAAAATACAAAAAAAGAGAAAAAAGAAAAAAAGGTGCCATTGATGAAAACCTAGCAAACAGGTGTCATGGTAGCAAAAAAAAAAAGAAGAATTTCTACCAAGAAGGTGAAAACCTGGTAAAAAAGGCGCCTTTTATTCCACAATGCTATATATATCGTAGCCCTGCTTGGCTTTATGCATTTGCTTTCCCGCATTCCTGCTTTCATTTTCTTTCAGTTCCCGTCAAGACACCAACTCACATGGATTGAAACTAGTCATACTCTCAGGGAAACCCTCCTATTCTTGGGGGCATTGTCTTATTATCTTTTGGATCTACTTTGTGACAGTCACCAGTGATTCTCACTGCGTCTGCCTACTGTCACTTAGCTTATACAGAGCTTTCTCTTCTAGAGAATCTCTCTCACATCAGTCACCAGTGGTTCTCACTACGTCTTCCTACTGATGTATAGCTTATACCATGATCACTTCATTTTTGAGCATCTCTCTCACGTCAGTCACCAGTGGTTCTCACTGCATCTGCCTACTGTTGCTATTCTATCGAGATTGCTCACATTTATTACATTTGGAATTATACTCACATGCTCTATCTATCGATACTTGGTCTTGATGATTCTATGCTTTAGTTTGTACATATCTTTTGGTCACTTTTGTGACACCCTGGTTCCTTTGTGAACCCTCCTAACTTGTCATCAATTCAACGCCATACGCTTGGGGGCAATCAAATCTCATTTGTCCTCGCAACATACGTTAAGTCAGTCATCATTACTTGGGGGCATGGGCCCCCCATTCAATCACATCTTTGGTTTACACCTGAGTCAGTAATCTTGTCACTTCTTCAATGACAACTCTCTACTGACACAAATTGGTGTTTTTCAACACCACCATAACAGTGTTTTTTAACACTATCTTTGGACACATCTATGTTTTTCAACACATATCGGATATCTCACACGTAAACACCTATCGATAACATTCAAACACAATGCATTCATAAGCACAACAGTTTTTTTCAACACCTCATACACATCTATATTCACAGACTTTGAAACAGGTTGAGCTATGCTTGAATATTTCTTTGTATGTTGTCTATTCTTATGGATTTCATTGACATTCGCTTTGTCTACTGCTTGTTGGCATAGTCCTGATGATCCGGCAACGTAAAATAAGTAGGGTGTATGTGATAAGAGCTCTTGCAATAAGGTGGAACAGCATCACATCCCTCGATCTTATTTATTTGTACGCCATGGTGCGGTCGGTACTATCTCCTTACTTGTTATTGCTCTGTTTGTTATTACTTTGTTTGTTATTGATCTATTTGTTTGCACATGATTGCACTCATGGTTATCTTGGCTTTGAATACCTCGATACTAGTGTACTCTTGTAATATTAATTAGAAACAATGTTCAGGTCATCTTGGCTTTTGTGCCCTGGTGCTTACGTTCATTTCCTACATTTTATTCGATGATAAGTCATATTCATATCCTTATGGTTGTATTGTGGTGCCAGTAAGGGTTGTATCAACTTTGATGTTCCAAAAAAAAAAATGCTCAATGATGATAAATATACAATGGGTCTCACAACCATGTCTTTGAATTGCATTTTCATATTGCATCTAGCATAGGATTGCATTTTCATTCTAGACTTGCATTATGGCAATGATTCAGTGTTCTCTTCTTTGCATTCTCCTGGGTTCATACATAGGGGAATTCTTCTTCATTGTCCTGGTTTCATCAAGACTGACCAAGTGTTTGATCCCCATTCTCTATCTTCAACTATATGCTCAACCCATTTTCAGGATCGAAATTGAAATCTGACACTTCTATATAGCTCAAAATCGCATTTTAAAATTTTTTTGGGACCGACGCGATCGGACGCTTGTGCAGTCACCCTTCTGACATCGCTTTCTTGTCAGAATCTTATTATATCATCATTTTCTGAAATCTTTGACTTTTTTCTCAAAAGTCAACTCTGGTCAACTTTGGTCAACCCCAGTCAAACTTGGTCAACCAAAGCTCAAAATCACTCAAAATTGACTCTGAATCTTCTGAATTCTTCCATAATCTATTTTGAGTTCTTCTTGATCTTTGAATCAACATCTATCTACAATTTTTCGCTCTTCATCATCATTATAACGTGTCATCTTTCAATTTCGCTCTTGAGGGGGCAGGATGATTACACCATTGAATCTATTCCAATCAATCTAATCTGATTTTCAAAAATCCTCATCACTTGGGGCATGTTCAGTTTTTCGTACCTCACGGTCAAAACTAGGTGTTCCATGCTTTTTAACCACTTGGGGCATGTTTAGTTTTTCATACCTCACGGTCAAAACTAGGTGTTCCATGCCTTTTAACCACTTGGGGCATGTTCAGTTTTTTGTACCTCACGGTCAAAACTGGGTGTTCCATACTTTTCAATCACTTGGCGCCATGTTTAGTTTTTTGTACATCACGGTCAAAACTGGGTGTTCCATGCTTTTCAATCACTTGGGCACCATGTTTACTTTTTTGTACCTCACAGTCAAAACTAGGTGTTCCATGTTTTTCAATCACTTGGGGCATGTTCAATTTTTCATACCTCATGGTCAAAACTGGGTGTTCCATGCTTTTCAAATCACTTGGGCACCATGTTTAGTTTTTCGTACCTCACGGTCAAAACTGGGTGTTCCATGCATTTCAATCACTTGGGACATGTTCAATTTTTTGTACCTCACTGTCAAAACTGGGTGTTCCATGCTTTTCAAATCACTTGACACCATGTTTAGTTTTTCATACCTCACGGTCAAAATTGGGTGTCCAAAATCCTTTCTTCTGTGCTTCAGGCATCAGACTATTCTTTGAATCAATGTGCTGTTCGCACATCAGTTCAAAGAGGGGCAAAATGTAACACCCCAAAATTGGCATCTTGCAACCCTAACCAGTTTTTTTGCATTTGTCACTCTTCTAAATCATCAAAGTCCTATTGTACTAGGCAATTCTAAGTTTTCACTAACTCTACTCGACCTGAGTGTCAAATGCAGAAAATCCTAAATTTGTATTAATCATACATCATATTTAATTCCTAAATATCTATTTGGCTAAACAAACCCTATGATCGAAATAATTTAATTATAAAGTCCTAGCACTTTAATTAAATTAAATTCACCCTCTTTAGCTGAGACACATGAAAAAGGAATTAAATAATATTTAATTATTAAATAAATATCCTTATTTTCAATAATTAAATTTAATTATTCAAATAATTGAGAAAAAGCAATTATGAGGTCATATTTATTTAATTAATTGGATATTCTCTCAAAAATCTTATTTCTATTCAGAAATGGAAACTTTGAATTAATTGTGCTTTAAAGAGAAATAAAATAATTAAATTCAAATAAAACAAATTTAAATCAAAGAAAGAAAACAGTTAAAGCAAGAAGAAAGCAATTTATTGAATTCTTTTTAATAAATCTTTCTTTTTTTAACTGGCTTTTCTATTTGTTTTATTTTCAAAAAGGAAAGTTTCTATTATGATCCTCTCAGAGTCTAAAAAAGAACTCTCATTCTTCATTCAAAACCCCTTGATTATCCACTTATTTTATGCACTGTTAGAATACTGAATTGTGGTCTCATTTTCTTTCTAATCTCATATAGAATAACTTCATTTTTGCAAATAGCATAATTTCAATTTCTAGAATAATGGCATTTAGTAATCATGTTTAGATTATTTCACATCTTTCATTTCTTAGCATAATCTTGCATTGTATTGCATTCATCATGATAAATCCTTCATTCTTAGATTGGTCCATGGTTGCGAGACTCTCATCCTGAGAGTAATTTCAAAAACCCCATCTAGATAGAAGGCAACAGGTCGAATCACGCAGGCAGATAAGATGAATAATCACATATTCAGTCTTGTATGTACCTGGTGAAGAAGGACTATGTTGAAGTGTGTGGTTGATTAACAAGGCAAAAATTAACACATACAGTAACAAGACTAATGAAGGGTTTTTGATTAATGAATTTAATAATATAAGGAAGAACTCAAATGAAGAAGTAACAGAGTTCAATACAATATTTTAGTGAGCTATGCATAAGTTGTTCCAAAAAATGAAGTTAATTCAGAAGGTATGTCTTGCTACTTATCTTAATTGCTTTGATTCAACAATGGGCTATGCACTAAGAGATAAAAATCCTAGAACTTTAACACAATCCTATAAAATAGTTGTCAATATAGATATGAACAAAAAGATATCAGGGAAATTGGGTAAAAGAGAGGATCCAGGCTTTAATAGATGCAATCAAAAGGAACCTAAATACAAAGAGTATAAGGCTCCACTGAATAATAAGCCATCCTATAGTATCAATTACAATCCACAAAATAGGATGAAAATCTACCCCTATGGTACCCAATTAAAAGATGGTAAGCCTATTTCTCCATTAAGGAAAGAGAAACCTAAGAATAGGACTCCTGATCCATTACACAATAATACTATTCACATGTGCAATGATGACTTTTGGTGTGAATCCTGTGAGGTACCAAACAATCCTGATTTTTGTATTGTTTCCTTATATTTAAAATCAAATGATGAGAAAGATAAGGATGAAGATGATTCATGTGATTATATTATGAATAATGCATATTCTTGTCATGATATGGATTTTGACGAAGAAATTGAAAATCATAACATATATGGCTTGCAAGGAAGAATTGAAATTCATCAGCAACAAATTGTGTCAGACAGTGAAGAAGAAGAAAGGGATGACTGCATAAGGTGTTATGCCCAAAATAGTTAGGAATCCCCAGTAGTGAGGAAAGCCTCTGATGAGGAAAAAGCCAGAATCACTACTAATTTGGTAAACAAAGCTAGAAACAATTATCACCTAAGAAACAGAGTGGTGGGTAATGTTGGTAGTCAACCATCAGGCGTCTTTATAAAAGAAAACAAAATAGATGTCAAATATGTACCTAAAAAAGATGGACCTGGGGAAAATGTAAATAGACCTAAGGTCAAGATAGTAAACAAAGCCAGTGAACAAAAGGATGTACATGTAGAAAAGGCTAAAGAGCCAGAAGCAAGTTCTTCTTCCCCTAAAATGGAAAATAAGAAATCTAGGAGGGAAAAAACTACTTTGGATATTCAAATAGAAGAGAATAATATCATTGTAGAAATTCTAAAACCACTGATGTAAAGTATACTCTAGTAGATATGGGACAGTGCTTAGCTCAGATGACTGTAAAGGTCCCATTCCTTGAGATGATGAGAATAAAAGAACATAAAGATAAAGTTCTTTCAGTATTTAATAATGTATCACTGATAAAACCTCAGAAAATAGAGCATATTGAAAAGAAAATAAACAAGGAAAAGGAACCTGAGGGGATGATCTTGGAGAACCCTTAGATTTACTTAAATACAAACACTTATGCAGGGTTTGTTGACCCCTTTTTTCTTGACACTGGTTATAAATGGAAAGATGTTGAAAAACTGTATGATAGACTCAGGAGCATATAATACAGTCATGCCTGCAGAAATTATGAGATACATGGGTTTACAAGTAGAAAATCCTCTTGGGAAATGTCAAGCAATGGACTCAAGAGAAATCCCTGTTGTTGGAACTATTAAATCCCTACCCTACAAATTAATCGTGTGCCTAGATACAGTGTTAACTATGAGTGTATTGGTGGTTGACATACCACCACATTATGGCATGTTGTTATCTAAAAAATGGAGTGATTCAATGGGTGGCAGTATACAGTGTGATATATCCTATGCCACTTTCAATATAGCTGGAAATAATGTAAAGGTATCTAGAGAGGGAAGAACACCTCGCGTGATAGAATTACTTGAGGATACAGATATTAATTATTGTGTTGACATTGACATGGAAAATTTCATAATCAAAAGGAGTACTCACCAGTGTGAAAATGTTGATCCTTTGGTGACGGAGTTATCTGTACAAACTGATGGTTTATGGAAAAAGTACTTTGATGGAGCATATTCAAAAGAAGGATCAGGAGCTGGAGCTCTACTCATATCTCCATCAGGTACCACATTCAAATATTTGTTTCTACTATATTTTCAGTGTACAAATAATACAATAGAATATGAAGCTTTGTTTCTAGGGCTAGAAATTGCTACTAAACATGGTATTAAATGTTTAAAAGTCTATGGTGTCTTGGAGTTAGTAGTGGCCCAAGTAAGGTCCAAATATGCTATAAAGAAAGACAAATTAAAAATGTATAAACATGCTATTTGGGACCAAATAGAATTTTTTGATGCCTTTAATATAAATTGGGTAGAAAGGTCTAGAAAGATTATGTCAGATTTCTTGGCCAATGTGGATTTGAAAACTAATGATATGACCTTAAATGGGGTATCAATTGTTGAAGTTAAAATAAGACCAGTTGTCCCAGAAAAAATTTACAGCTGACAAGTCTTTGAGGATGACCAAGATATCCTTATATTTCTTCAGTGCCTTGATCATTATGAGGACCAGCATATAGATTGCAATAATATACTTGAGGTCATTGATGGTAAGGATTGTGTACTGGGAGATGAGGTTGTCCAACCCAGTTCTAACTAGATTCCTAAGGGATTGGTATAACTTGAGGCATTGTTTACTAATCAGAATGAACATATAGTAAAGGTAAGCAATGCCAAAATTGAGGATCTAGAGGAGATAAATTTGGGTTCACGGACCACTCCTCAAATAGTTTATATTGGAAAAGAATTAGACTCTCATGTTAGAACCAACCTGATAAAACTACTAATAAAGCATAAGCATGTTTTTGCTTGGTCATATGAAGATCTTAAAGCTTATAGAGAGGATCTTTTCCAACATAAAATCCAACTCAAAACAAACATGAAACCATTCAGATAAAAGCAGAGACCTAGTAATCCCCTATTGGATCCTAAGATGCAACGGGAGTTGATGAAGTTAAAGGATGCTAGAATTATCCATCCTAGCAGACACTCAACTTGGGTCTCAAACCTAGTGCTAGTAGGAAAGAAGAATGGTGATATAATAATGTGTGCAAATTTTAGAAACTTGAATATTGCTTCTCTAAAGGATAACTATTCTCTACCAAATATGGAAGCAATGTTGCATAAGGTAACTAGTTGTGAGTTTCTATCAATGATGGATGGATTCTCTGGCTACAACCAAGTACTTGTGAAAGAATCAGAGAAATTCAAGACTACTTTTACTACTCCATGGAGTACCTATGTTTATGTTAGAATTCCCTTTGGATTGATAAATGCAGGAGCAACTTTCCAGAGAGTCATGGATGTGGCATTTAAAGAATTTATTGATCTGTTCATGGTTATTTATCAAGATGGTTTGACTGCATATTCTAAAAAAGCAAGGGATCACTGGGAGCATCTAGATAAAAATTTTAATAAGGCTTTAGAATATGGTGTTTCACTAAACCCTAGAAAATGTCATTTTGCAGTTACAGAAGGGAAGTTGTTGGGACATATAGTGTCCAAGGATGGAGTTAGGATAGAACCTGAGAGAATAGAGGCTATCCAAAAGGTCACTAATCCAAAAAATATAAAAGGAGTACAATATTTATTAGGAAAGATAAATATTATCAGAAGATTCATACCTAATTTTGCAGAAATTGTCAAACCAATTATCAAATTCCTAAAGAAAGATGTAAAATTTCAATGGAATGAGGAAGCTCAAGTAGCATTTGAGAGAATAAAGAAAGTAGTACAAGAGGCACCAGTTTTTAAATCTCCAGATTATAGTAAGCAATTTTATTTATTTTCATTTACATCTTTTCACACTATAGCTGATGTTCTGTTACAAAAAGATGAAGGGTTTGAACATCCAATAGCCTTTTTTAGTAAATCCCTTCAAGCTACAGAGATGAACTATGAAATGATGGAAAAACAAGCATATGCCCTGGTAAAAGCTATAAAATATTTTAGACCATACTTATTTTGTGCTAAGGTGTTTGCATATGTGCCTCATTCAGCAATGAAAGACAATCTTACCCAATCAGCGGTAACTGATAAGAGATGTAAGTGGAGTAATCGAAATCAAGAATTCAATTTAGAAATCCACATTAAAAAATTGGTAAGAGGTCAAGGTTTGGAAAAACTTATGACAGAGGAGAACTTGGATTTAGTACAATTAAATAATACAGAGATACATGATCAGACAATTACAAGTATAGAGAAACAACCATTTTATGTTGATATTGTATATTTCTTTAAAAAAATACCGTGTGTCCTAATGCTATGACAGATAACCGAAAGAGAAGTCTCAGATTACAGGCTCAAAGATACACATTAGTACAAGGAGATTTATATTGGAAAGATAGGAATGGTGTATTATTGCTATGTTTAGATCAAAGCCAATCTGAGAAGATGTTAAATGAAATGCATGTTGGGGTATGTGGAGGTCATTTTTCTACCAAGACTACTGCCCATAAAATTTTAAGGGCTAGATATTTTTGGCCCATCTTATCAAAAGATACCCATGGATTTGTCAGGAGATGTGAGTCATGTCAAAGATTCACAATTAAGTTAAAATTTTCAGGAGCCCTGTTACTTAGCCCTGTGAATGTTGAAGCTCCTTTTGCTATGTGGGGAATTGATTTTATAGGTGAATTTTCAGAAAAGTCTAGTGGTGGACACATTTAGATACTTGTAGCCACAAATTATTTTACAAAATGTATTAAAGGTGTCCCCACAAAAAAGGAAACAAGTAAGGGGTAAAAGTACAAAGCTGTGTCGCACTTGAGGACCATTTACGTAGTTCCAGCCGAACTTGTTTCGGCTGGAATTATTTCGGCCGAAACATTTTTGGCCGAACATACATAGCGCAAACGTGGCGTCGATGTGGCAAATTAGTTCCGGCCGAAACATGTTCGGCCGGACCATTTTTGGCTGAATTTTCATGAGTAAATATAAGCCAACTATGTTCTATCGATGAAGAATTGGCTTATATTTATATGGGGAGGTTCGGCCGAACCTGGTTCAGCCGAACCAGGTCCGGCTGAACCAGTTCCGGCCGAAACTGTCTGTGTGGCATCCTATGTGGCAGCCAAATAGGCAAAAATTTCAAAATTACAGAAATTCTCACTTTGACAACTGATATCTTCATCAAAAATCAACCATTTTAAAAATATAAATATACCCTTTTATAGATCTCGGAGTCTAGATTATGGTAATATAATTTTTATTGTGTTTTGATTACATATAATATATTATAATTTGAAAAAACTCCAAGTAGGTATTTTAACATTGAAGAACATGCTCGTTCGAAAAAAT
>MU223429.1:688947-717918 GCA_018584345.1 Thuja plicata | reverse complement strand
TCATTAGTTTACATCATTTTTAAATTATAAACACAAATGCCACTTTTATGTCATTAAAGTTTAACAGTTTTGCATGTCATGGTCCTCTTCCTTTGTAAAAGTGTGACACAGGTTTGTACTTTTACCCTAAGGTTGTTACTGAATTTTTAATGGAAAATATTTTAACCAGATTTGGTATGCCTACAAAGTTAGTAATGGATAATACCATGTGTTTTAGATCAGATGAGATAAAATATTTCTGTGAGAAGTATGGGATAATGATGTCATATTCATCCCCATATCATCCTCACGAAAATGGACAAGCTGAGTCTAGTAACAAAAGTATATTGAAGATCCTGGAGAAGACTCTTGAAAAGAACAAGAGAGTGTGTCACACAAAACTGAAATTGGCACTATGGGCTGACAGGGTAACAGTCAAGAAAGAAAAAGGCAAATCACCATTTGAACTTGTATATGGTATGAAATCAAGAATTCCAATTAATAATTTGTTACCTGTATACCAGTTCATACAAGAGAAATAGTTAGAACTTTCTAAGAATATGCAAAATAGAATGATGCAATTGGCAGAGTTGGATGAAATTAGAAAGGATAGCCAAAAAGAGAACATAAAATTACAGAAAAAAATGAAATATATTTTTGAAAAAAGGGCTAGCAACATGAAATTCCAACCAAATAACCTTGTTCTTTAGTGGAATGTGAGAGCAGAGGATAAAGGGAAGCATAAAAAAATTGAGTTATTATGTCTTGGACCCTTTATTATTACTTAGAAATTTGGCAATGATTCTTATCTTCTGAAGAATATGGATGGAGAATATTTTGAGTTGCCTGTGCATGGGCAATTTTTGAAACCTTTTTTTCAATTGAAAATAATTTTTTCATGCACAAGTAAGTATGTACCATATGTATATAAGTGTGCTTCTTTTCTATTGTCTGTTTCTTTCCTACAGTAGGTTAGTTAGCGTCGCCTTCATTTTTTGAAGAGGTCTACAACCAGAGATTCTGTGGTTCTTGTCATAAACTTGTGTTTAGCCATCCTTAGAGACAACCATTATTGGTTGTATTTCCTATTTTTGGCTATGCCTTGTAAAATTCTGAATTTTCCTATCATGCCTATGTTCAAAAGGTTGAAAATAATGGTTGAAATTTCTCTTATACCTCTTCAAATAAATGTTTTATTCCTTAACCTAGCCAAAAATGCCAAAAACCCTAAACCTTAGTGTCATCTCTGCTCAAAAATGTCAAAAAGCCTCAATTCTGTGAAAACACTTCTATTTTTGAGTTACTTTATCATAACTTAAAACCGTGTAAAAGCATGTGTTATATTCTGTGGTCACCAAGTGTCTCTATAAAATCTGAATATTCTTTTCCATTAAGAGACTTAGTGATTTCCCTTTAGTCAGGTTATCTCTGTAAAACAGGAATACGCCATCAGTGATTTGGAGACTTAGAGACAATCGTCCGATGTAAAGTAAATCTAATGGTGGTCAGATTGTCTCTAGATGAGATCAAGGTTAATGATTTTTTATGGAAACTTTGAGTTTACTTAGTCATGTTATCTCTAAAAGTGACCTGGGGTTATGAGTTAAGTTGAAAAGTTAAAGTTTCACTGCAGTCGCTTTGTCTCTAAATAAAGTGTGAGCTAAGTTAAAAGACACAAGACTTAGAAAGAACCATTGATCAAATTTAAATTTTATGGTATTCAGAAGGTCTCTAGATTAACCCCACAGTTTCAAAATTATTAATTGACAATGAGTTTGTACAATCGCAGTGTCTCCTGAGAAAACTAAGGTTAAAGTTGAGTTTCAAAGTTTATGTTGTCACGGAGTCTCAGTATAAAGTGTGAGTTAATTTTAAAATTAGGAGATCTAGCGACAGCCCTTAGATCAAAGTGAATCTACTAGTGGTCGTCAAGTCGCTAGAAAAAATTGAAAAGTCAAATTTTTTACAGCCGATTTGGAGACAAGGTTTATGATGAGACACGTATTCAAAAGGTATGCATTAATTATAAGTTATTCAGTCGCATGGTCTCCAAATAGCATCTCGTGACTTGGAGATAATAGTCACATTATCTCATGATATATTAGGGTTTTCATTAATAATCATGAGACTTGACGTAAACCCTTGGATGCAAATAAAAGATCTATGGTAGTCGGGTGATCACCAGAAAAAGTTTGAAAAGTCAAGATCATTCAGCGATAAAGAGATAAAGGTGTAGTCTCCAAGTCTCTGAATGGAAACCAAAGGGTTTAAAAGGAGTTATAAAAGGCTTTAGTCATTGAATCTCATGAAGTAACCACAGTTGAGGGATTTTCCTAGCGGTAAGGAGACATGCAAACGCAAGGTCACTAGAAAGGTAATCAGAGTTAAAGTTGTGACTTTTCTTCAGAGCCAAGACATACTGTTGCTGGCCAATGAGAAGTAAGAGATAAATTCCACATTGGAAAAGGTAGTTGAGCTATATTCATGAAAGCCAATTAGATTGGATTTTGATACTTTGTCAAATATAATAAGGGTTTTTAATAGAAAGCCAATCATTCAAATTTGATTTCCTATCATTTTCAGTGGTTATAGCTATAAAGGAAATTAATTTCATGGCACAAGGAATTGAAGCTAGAAATGACTGAATTTGCATAAATGATTTGTGCATTGATGATTCTGAGATAAATAGAGGTCATAGTTAATCATTTCACTTCACCAGCTTTCAAGTTTTTAGAGCCTAAGTTTTTACTTGTGATCAGCATTTTCTAAGAAGAGTAAGATTCCCAAGTAGTAAGTGTTGAATGAAGTGATTGTCTGGTTTAGAATTCAGAGAGAAGTATAATTGGTGGTGTTTGCAGTGTTTAGAATTCCTAATTACAGAAATTCACAACTGGTGGTGAGGGTTTGCAGAAGATTTGTTTTAATATCGATGAAGAAAAGTGTGATCAGAACAAGAAATAAAAAAATGAGTCAAGCACTTAGTGTAGCTTCGACTAGTGGGAGAAGTGGTGATGCCGAATATGATACAAAAGGGAAACAAAATTATTCATATGAATTTCTCACATTACTGCCAGGTTCAACCCGGAACTGAAAGATAAGTGTTAATATCTTCACTGATGATTTGAGTTTTATTAGAGATGCAAAAACCCCAGGCTCATCCAAGTATTTCCTATTCAATTAATTTTTTAATAATAGTGATGAGGCCATTCTAGTTTCAAACCCATGGACCTATGGATTAGCCAGGTTAATAGTTCCTGACATCTTTGTAGATGTTGATTCTATTTTAGAATTGGCTATTAGGTATGATGTCCTCACTAAGATCATCAAAAAGGCTGATGGAAATCCCTTAGCAACTTTAGACAGGAATTCATTTATGAAGGTTTTCAATGTGTACTATCCCATGCTTACTGAGATAAAATTGAAGATTCTAGAGAATAGGTATATCAGAGAGTCTGGCATTGCAGCCAAATTGATCAAAGCACATCATGAACCAAAGAAAATGAAGAACTACATAGCACCCATCCCAGGGAATACCCCATACTACTACAAGGACCTAAACTTCTACATAAAGTACATCTCCTATGCATTATGTAGAGTATTGAGAAAGGATGTAGGAGTAGAAGGAATTACTTCAGACATTCTGATTATGGTACTAGATATGTAGATCCCTCATACCACTTCCAAATATTCAATTATATCTAGTATATCATATATCAAATGCATCAGGGGTTTGTTGACATACAGAAAAAGAAGGACCATCCTAGATTTATGCATTATTCCATTCTTATACATTTAATCTTATATTACAACTTCCCCATAATGAACTATTAATGTTTAATACCATAGAGGTTTCATCAGGGCCAGCCTAATCCCATTCAATTTTGGCTAAGAGTGTGGAATTACACCTCTAGAGTATTAGGAGTTTTGTGCCTTTGATAATTAGATAGTTTATCCAATACTTAAGTGTTTGGGTATGAACAAGATCATATTTCCAGTAAAGGTACTATAGCTATTAAGGCCATGCCAATGTGTGGAAAAGTGGCTAGGAGATCATAATTGGGGAGAATTCTTCTATGAGAAGAATTATACTTTGATAAGGGTGTATGGTTGCAGTTACTCACCCCACATTCTCCCATTCTATGTGCCACCCAGAATTGCAGCCATATAATTCATTAGGCAGTTGATTTTGATAGATAAAGAACATTTATCTCCTCATAGAAAGGTTACCTTCAACCCAAGACAATTCAAGATATTCAACTTCACAATTGGCAAGAAGGTAGAAGAGCCAATGAATCAATGGATAAGTCATTACAGAATGAATGCTGCCTTGTGTAGATTTGTAGACATAGAGGGGTTTATACTAAGTGCTAGGAAGCTTTTGACTCCTACCATTCCATTTAACCAAGAACATGAGCAATGCATGGAGGAGGATCTCCTCAGAGATATGATGGATGATGAGGAAATTGATCAAAGGGAAAGTAAGTTCAATGAATCGATGGACTTAGAGAGGTAGGTTAAGAGAAAGGGTCTTACTTTTGGGGATTTCTTCCCAGATATGCCATACTTGAAGATGCTAGAGGCCATGGTAAATTCACATACTCTCATGTGCAATCAATTAGAAGATGCACTTGTAGTCCTTGAGAAGGGCCGCAAGGGACATTCATCATCAGAGTATGATGATGATAGTGAAGGAGAATACTCAATACCTAGCCCCCTCCAATGGATCAGCTATTGATTGAAGGATAGCCAGAAGGAGAAGTAGAGGGAGGGAAGGGAGAAAATATAATTGACCTAATATAGGTCTCTGAGGAAGAAGTCACAAATGAGCCCCCACCAAAGAGATAAAAGACTAAAATAGGGGAGCCATCCCATGAGAAAAGGAAAGAGAAGAAAAAGTACAGAATTGTTGCCCTTATCACAGGAGATAGGCCTTATGACCATGATCTTAGAAATAAAATATGGTAGGGTAAGAAACTACAAAAGGATAGTGAAGAGGAGATTCAATTGTCTCCTCTAACTTGCACTGATGAAAGAGTGCTACGCCAACAACCATTTTTAAATGATGATAATTTCATTAAGACAAAGGAATTCAAGGACTTCCTTATTTGGAATAAGAAACAATAGGTGAGTACAAAGCTACAATTGGCAGGAGGAGACCCAGTAACCAAGGAAGCTTTGCAAGAGTTATAGGACTATGATCCTAAATTAGAACAACTAACTCCTGAAGAAGCCAGACAACTGGTAAAATCTAGTGGCATACTATTGGTAGAAGGATGGGATTTATCCATAGCTTTCATAATAGACCAGATAGGGAAGTATTATGATGTTAAATTATCATTAGAGATCCAAGTTTGTGAGATGATCAAGGGATTTGGATACAATCCAAACTCCCAAGAACTGGCGATGTGGAGTTTAGCTCCAAAGGATCAAAAACCATATGTCTTGGATATACAAGAAAAAATGGATGGGGACAAGATCATTTGATCTGTTTAAAACACAGGGGACTTAGAGATCTCTCAAGTGCTAACACATTTTGAATAATTAAATGAGGAGAATATTTCCCAGTTATCTGAGAGATTCAATAAATTGGCTGGTGAAACAAGTGCCATTGTCAAAGACAGAGAATTGTGTCTCATCAAGATCAGTTCATGGGAGAAATTAATTAATGAATTCACACAACAATTGTTGGAAAAGCCTGAGGTTGCCCCTACTAAACCTAAATAGGTAATGGATTGAGATCCAGACAGAGAAAATAGAGTTTGATATAGTGGGAATAGAGCAAGGGGTCAAAGAGAACAATGAAGTTGTATTAGGTGAATTAACAGAGATATTGCAGCATAGGATAAAGATAATAAAGGATAAAGCTGATGTGGTGTATGATGCATATGGTAAGTTGCTAGGTCTCCATGCTGAGGTTAATAATTTTTTTGGAATTTTGAATCCCTACTATGCTACCTGGTCATTAAGAAAAATTATATTTGAGAGGTTAACATCCCTACAGACCTTGAGATCAGATCTACCAGAGACAGTAGTCCAAGTGTCAGAAGAGATAGAATAGATAGGATTTAATTTATCACCTTTTAAGGGAAAAGTAAATCAGATTGAGGCCAGAATACAGATGTTTGGGCCAGATTTTAATAAATTTGTGCCATCAATAAGGGCAGAGGAAAAATAGATTAAGCCACTAGGAGCATGGATCTCAGAGTTTGATAATGGTATGCCTAGTAAAGAAGTATATATCTCTTACAATGGTGAGTTAGATATGGAGAGATGTATTAAAGTATTGGATGAGGGCTTTAAGGTAGAGATAGACTTTAATAGGTTTGTAATAGATGTCAAGAATATTACAGATACTAGGTGGGATAGATTAATGACAAAGATGTAGAATATTCAGAACTTTAATTGGCCAACTGATGCAGAGGTCACAACATGGGATACATTGACAAAACCAAAGAAGAGGAAGGTTGTTGACATTGATTTAGACATCTTGGATGTAGAGTAGAGGACACATGGCACTTGCTCTTTGAGAACATGAAGGTTAGCAATCTTAAAGACTAGTGTAAGTTATCCTGTATTGGTTGTCACTATATGTCATTACAAATATCAGATGTTATCTTGAATATATACAGACAAAGTTGTCAGCATCCACAAACAAAGGAAGATCAGATCTTACTCTTCAGTTTTTTCCTTCCACTGCTTGGAGTTTTCCTATCTTTTGTCTTTTCTATTTTTTAGGGTTAGGTTTTCTAAACCATCTGAAGCTTGTTGCATCCTTTTCTTAAGGATTTTAAGATGGTTTAGGCCTATATATAGATCTTTGTATCATTTTGTAAGAGAGTTGGAAATTTATGAAATAGAATTACAAGGCGGACTACCAAAATTTGTCTGAGCCTTTGTACTATTTGTCTATATGAATGTATTTGAATCTTTAAGACATTAATGCAAATATTTTGCAATCTCTTTTCTGCATCTTGGTTGTCTTTTTTTTATTATTGTTAAAAGCTTTTGTATGTTTACTTGTAAGGCATTTAGACATACTAATCATAAGGTGATTGTGCAGTCATTTGTGAGCTCCTTCAAGGAAGGATTAATTATTTCAAGTGACCCCAGAGAGCTTAGCATTAGTTTAAGGATCTGATGACATAGTAGTAGAAAGAGGATAATTTGTAAGGCATTTTATCTTTGTTGCAAGCATTTTATTGATCACGTTACTGTGGAGTTATACAAGATATTGACTCATAGCCTAAGGATTAGGCACTGGTTTATAGTTGGCTAAGTAGTTGTTCATATTCCAACCAATATTTAATTTATCAAATCATTCACATTTTAAAATACATTACATTTAAGTAATTGTGTTTAAGGAATACAATTCAGTTTGCTGATTCCTTTAAGAGAGAATCAAAATAGGTTATCACTCCTGAAGTTCATAAGGACTGAAAAGAGAAGAAGGATGAGAATCCTTATTTTATTACTACTTGTTGTTGTCAAAATACTAATCTGGATTATTAAGCTCTGTATTAGGATTTTCATATTTATTTGTATAGTCATTTACTTGTTGATCCATTAAAAGACATTTCAGCAATTTAGTAAGAAGATAATCCACTTAAAATATATTGTCATTCTGTAGTCATCCATAGGTAATACCTGCCTGAGTCAGTGTATCTCAAAAAAGAAGGAGGTAATAGTTTTCCCAGATGTTATCTAATACCCTCATCAATTAGCCTTTCTCTTGCATAAAATAGGAGTTTGCATTCAAGTGTACAAGTATACTATCACATTAAAGATTGTGCTGCAAGAAAAAGAGCTAACACATGGATCACATATGAGATTTAAAACAACAGTTAGCAAAATCATTTTCTATGGAGGATTTGGGGGCAGAAAAAAAAATCCTTGTTATGAAAATTTGTAGTAATAGGAAGAACAAAAAATTGACTCTATCTCGGGCTGATTATGTTGAAAAGGTGTTTCAAAGATTCTCCATGGAGAACGCAAAAGCTATCAGCACACCTTTGCCTAGTCATTTGAAATTGACTAATGAGATGTGTCCAAAGACACAAGAGGAGGAGGAAAAAATGTTCAAGGTACCCTATTCCTCAGTTGTAGGTAGTTTAATGTATGTCATGGTATGCATTAGACCTGATATTGCACATGCAGTCAGATTTCTTAGTAGGTATATGAGTCATCCTTGAGTTGAGCATTGGAATGCAGTCAAATGGATTATCAGATACTTGAGAGGTACATCCAACAAATGTTTATGTTTTGGGGGATCTAGTACTAATTTACAAGGATATGTTGACTCTGATTTGGCAGGAGACATTGATACCAGGTGGAGTACAACAGGATGTGTTTTTACTATCAGTGGGACAACGGTGAGTTGAATCTTGAGGCTGCAAAATGTGGTTTCTTTATCCACCATAGAGGTAGAGTATGTATTTGCAACAGAGGCAAGAAAGGATATGATATGGATGCAATCCTTAATGGAAGAATTGGGAAAGACATAGGTTAACAATTATTTGTTTATGGTTAGCTAGAGTGTCATTCATCTTGCAAAGAATTTTGCCTTGCACACCAAGAAAAAAACACATACAAATATGGTATCACTTCATTCTTTCAGTATTGGATGATAGAAGATTGAGGCTGGAAAAGATACATACAGATGAAAATCTAGCGGATATGTTTACAAAGGCAGTAACAAGGGAGAAGTTGAACTCTTCTTCAGCTAGTTCTGTTGGTCTTCAAGACTAAAACAATAAAACAGAACAACATAGTCCAGGGTGTTTCTTTTCAGTGGAAACTAAAGGGGTAGTGGTATTGCTACATGATCAGTTTCCAAGTGGGAGATTGTTTACTAGTCTGGAGCCTGATCAGTCTCCAAGTGGGAGATTGTTGACTTGTGGTGACTGATCAGGCAAGTAATGTACACTTTTCTATAATTTGTGGGGTTTAGGGCATTTTTGGTTAACTCGTCAAGCATTTTTTAGGTTGACTCGTCAACCATTTCCCTAGGTTGACCCGTCAAGCAAGTTTTAGGGTTAGGATTTTTCTACAATAAAAATGGTCTTAGGGTTATGGCTTGTTAATGTGAATAAGTATTGTAGCATTTTGCGGCTGTATTGAGCTATAAGGGATCTCTTGTTGTAATATGTTGAAATTACTGAATAATAATATTGGGCTCTCTATTTGGTGAACGTAGCCCAGGATTTGGGTGAACCACGTTAAATCTTTGTGTATTTTATGTGTTTTATTTCTCTGTTGTATTGGCTATATTTGCATGTAACTATCAATTTTTTGTCTTTTAATCCTAACAATATGGTACAATTTTATGCAGTGTTAGTCAACATAAATTCTTAGTGCATTTATAAAGAGTTATTAAATAAAACCAATAAAAAAGAAAAAGAAAATTTGAGATAACAAGAGCTTCTCACATACACAATACAAACTAGTCTACACAATATAAAATAGTCATATAAACCAACAAAAATTCTAGACCAAAGACCATTTTAATGTAAAAGTTATCATACATACAAAATTAATATATTAATAACAATTAAACAAGGCTCTTTTTCTGTAATGGGCATCTTATTTATCAACATACAAAAACTATATATTAATAACAATTACAAGGCTCTTTTTCTTTTTTGTGAAAATTTTGCGATGATGACTACATACCAATTCTACATGTAGGTTTTTAGTATCCTAGTTTACTTAGTTCATAATTGTAAACACCAAAAAATGTCGTTAACTAAATAAATATTTAATTATTGTATAAAAATTCCTCAATTAATTAAATTAATATTATTTCTTTAGTTAATTAATTTGTTAACCTTTTTCTCTATTATTTAAATGAATGTTTTTATATATTTAATTCATTAGTCTTTTATCCCATAATTAAATGAATATTTATTTATTTAATTATCTAATTTCCACATTTGTTTTCTATGATTAATTAAATAAATATTACTATTTATTTAATTATTTCCTTATCTTTTCCTTTCTAATCTTAACCTTCCATTTAATTTATTCATGGGGATTGTAATCTATATTTTTAGGCATATGAAAAATATCACTCATCTCTTAATTTACATTTTGCATTCACATCTCCCAACATGTTTAGGTACATTGAATTCGAAGATGTGTTACCAAAGTCATCATTTATACCTAATCTTTACCTATCACTCAATCTTATCCTTCTATTTCAAATCAACCTCTTAATTTTATTAACTCCTACCTACCCTCTTACCTACAAATTAATATAATATCTTTAGTCATCTTTTAACCTCTTCATCTCCATGCTTGATTCTCTTGAGAAATTCTATAAAGGAATATATATATCTTCCTCATTTTGCAACAATGAGTGTGAAATAAAAAAATGAAGGCAGTGAATGTAAATACTTGATACTTGCAATTTTGGAGAGATCTTCCTTACTTGCGATCATATCACAATCTTGCACCATACCTTTGCATTTTCATCAACACCATTCAACCACACTTCATTCATTTTATATCATCTTGTGCATGTGTTATATAGTTGAGAGAAAACACCATTTTTACAAGAACTTGAAGGATAAGAGAGAAATGGATTCAAATGTTTCATGTATGTAATGGCATATCTTTCCTTATTTTATAATTTATATTCATGGATAATCACTTCATTGATATGTTGTTAAATTAATATGTAGACCTTAGACTTGTCATTTGGCTGACTAGGATTTATAAATAGTTGTTCAAAATTCATCATCATCAGTAATATTTATAGGTAAATTAGATTCAAGCAATTAATTCAAATTTCAATAATATTGTATCAATATTTTTGTATGTTGGATATCATTTTAATTTATATGCATGTTTCTTTCATTCTATTCAAGATGCCTAGTCTAATTCGTTCGTAATATTCACTAGTCAATTAGATTCAATTCCTCAATTCAATTTTCATTAAGATTGTCTCAACTTTTTCTATATGGTTTCTATCATTTTATTTTGTCTTCATGCTTCTTTCATTCCATGCAATATACCTAGTTTACATGTTCATAATAACCACTAGTACATTATATTCAAGAACTCAATTCAATTGTCATTAAGACTATCTTAATTTTTCTATATGTTTGCTAGTATTTTACTTTATATGCATACCAATAGTGGCATGGTGTGCTGGTTAATTTGTTGTGTCATTGTTCTTTCCGTCAAGGTTCAAATCCATTGGGGATGAGGTCCCCCATTTGTGGCCTCACCGGTTCATAACTCTGATTCAAAGCATTTACCCTTTAAAAAAAACTTTCTATGCATGCTTCTTTCTTTTAATGCAAGATGCTAGATTTTTTTTATCTCATACATGCATGCATGATTCCTATGTATTCACTAATTCAAGACTCTTTCATTTTCTTTTCTATAGATAACCATTTCATGATTTATTTGTAAGTAGCCTTTATATTGGCATGAACTCACCATTTATAAAAATGAATAAATGCATACTTGCAATTATTTTCAAGAAAAACCTATGAAAGTACTTAGTAAATAAGAAAACTATTTTCTAAGAAACATCTAATCTTCAAATTCCTCAAGTGACTCTCTTATAAAATTATTGAAAATGGTGGAAACCAACATGTATGAAAATTTGAAAGTGAAGATAAATCATGTGAAAGAAATGGTTTAAATAATGTTAGATAACATAAAATAAGTACTGTGTGTATGCTATTTTTTATTTTTTATTGCACGTCTAAGAAAGGTAATTGACCTTTGTTTGGCACTTTGATAAAAAATTAAAAATATGTAGTACAAAAGAAGTTTCAAGTATAAATGGGAACAATTGGCTAGTTCTTCAAATATAGGTTTTAAGCATTTGACATGTCTAAAATTTTCTCACATTTCTTTATTTGTGTTTATTTATTCATTGGAATCCCATTACTTTAGTCATTGATCGGTTCTATTAAGGTATCAAATACTAGGAAAGTACCATAAATTAGGGATTGGACATCTGACTGAGCAACTATCCTCCTTTATAGAAACTCATTTAATTTATCAACCCAGGAACGTACTTGAAACAGATCAGCAAAGTATATGCACCAAGTATTCTTACTCAAACCATGCTATGGCTGCAAGAAATAAATTTCTTTTGAAAGGAAATTATTCTATAGCTACAGGAAGTAAATTGCTTTGAAAGGAAACTATTCTATCACTGTAAAGAATGTTGGAAAGGAAATGCAGAAGTAAAAGCGCTTGAGGGAACACTACAACTTGAAAAGAATGGAAAACATAATCATAATGCTTCAATAGTTCTGCATCTTTGGCTGCAAGAAGTGTTGGACTATCCTGTGGCTTTTGGCTGCAGAAACTGTGTTAACACCAGAATTACAAAACCAAGATATAGGAAACTTAAACTATATGCGAATGATACTATCTAGCTAACACGGATTCCTAACCAAGTGGGCCCCCTTGAGTGAGTATCCAAACTCAATTAGACTAAACTGTAGATTTAAAAATTCATTCTCTATTGATCAAAATGTATTACAAATTCCAACTGTAAAGCAAGAGAATGTAAACTATAACTGATAATGCCCTCTTTCTCACGTAGGAGTGGGACATAATTTAAAGAAGGAAAACATCTAACTGCTATCTAGTCATGCCATAAAGATAGGCAAAGCTTTTATTACAACCCTATTAAACATGAAAGAAAACTATAAAACTGGAGATTGAATAGATCCATCAAAGAGGAAAGAAATGTTTTTGACAACAATTCCAACTTCCCACTCTTCCCTATATTTCCTCAAAGAATTTATTAAGATATCGGGGTCTTTGCTTGTCCACTTCTACCTTGATCATCCTGAATCCATCTATGTTGTGCCTGAGATTTCTTCGTGTGCACCTATTGTAAGACTGGGTCGAGCGTCCATCACATGGGAATGTTTTACCTTGTCAATGTAGTGGTTTCTAATTCGATGCGGTGCACTCCAGATGTGAGAGACATTTATGATAACAGACATCAAGATACACATACATCATTCATGTTTAAACAACAAATTCATTTCAAAGATACATAACCATAATTCGAAAATAAGTAATATAGTATTTTCATCCAACCATAGCGTATTTAAGTGTTTTTAACTACAAAATAGGTTTGTTGGTAGCATGCCACATTATAGAAAATCTCAGTAAAAGTATCTGGAAAAGTTTGATGAAAACAAGGAAAAGATCTTAGAAAAAGTTGTCCTAGGGCTTCTAAAGTATGGCATTAATATGCCCTATCATTTTTGCCCCCTACAAATATTAATTCATGTCCTCAGGCACTAAAACATTCCTGATCTTTACAAGTACATAAATATCTCCTTCCTATGTCTCACAAGTAATGGGGGTACCTACATGCCAGTAATAACCATTAGTGCGCTCGATTTTAATTCATCTACTCATTTCCAATTTATCATCTACATCATTATCAAAATAGCTATATAGTGGCCACGGGAGAAGATGGGGTTGGAAGGAAAGTGGAAGCCACTTCTTAGGCCAAGGTTGCCTGCCCAGGTGTATGTACCATTGAACTCTCTACACTTCAGCTCTTAGGTTGATAAGGCTGTGAGGTTCAGCCTTCTATAATGCCAATGGTAATCTTTCCCATATCTATCTCAATCCCTCTGTTTCCCTATGTTGGAGATTTGCTTCTGTGCAAATAGTTGATTGTATGTTTGTCATTGATGACAACATATAATATACAGCAGTATCTTGTATGCAATTATTAGTATAGATATTTTGGAGCCTTGTGCATTTACATATATGTTGTAGACATGTTCTGGATGCAATGTTCATACACACAGATTTAGATATGCAGTTTTAGTTGAGTTATGTTAATCTATTTTGGCAGTTACAGTTTTTGGAGATTATCGTAGGCAGTCATGTTTGCAAAAATTTTGATCAATGGAGAGATGCCTGTCTTATTCTAAAGGTTAAGTCCCTTACTATTATATGCAAGAATGGTCACTTCACCAGTCATATGAGTGGGTGGGTGGTTATGGTTTTGAATGTCAAGATGCAACCAATCCTGTGTCGTGAATAGATGCCCTACCCCTTCAAAATTTGTGTGTGGCCGCATCCTAGAGAATAGTAGGGCTAGAAATCCCACCCTGGCCCCTATCCCTTTAGAATAGTAGGAAAGGGCAGATTATTGGTTGGGCCCTACTATTATAAAGGGAAAAATTCTATGGCATGCCTTGTAACTTTATTAGTTTAGGGTGGCCCCGCCCTATTCTAAGGCTCAGGTTCCTAGGGAAACTATTAAAACCTTGCAGGGTGGGAGGTTAAGTCCGTAACTTCACTATCATGGAGGTGAGGGTCTAACTAGAATCCCCTGCATGTGCCCATCTCTACCTTTGCGGTGGGGCCTTTCACGAAGGTATGCATCTCGATCGCTAGTCGTAATGTCTGTTGGTCAAGCTTTTGATGTTGGATCTCAAGATGGAAGGTATGCTACGGCCCGTGCTACTGGCTAGGACTATGTACCAAAACCCAAAATAGGGTAAAATGCTATCCCTACTATTCGCCAAGGGCCCCTACAATTCTATGGGAGGGTTTCACTTACCTGAATGTTGACATATTTACATTGTTTCTTGAGTTGCGCCTATCTTTGGGATATGTGTGTTTGTATTTATGTTTAGTTATGAGTTAATGATGATCATCCAAAGGTGCTAAACATGTTTTAACAGAAGCATGATGTTTGAGTTAATTTGGTAGAGCCGACTATGTGAAGCGACGCATCCACACATTTTGAGTTGCACAGTCCTAACTTTGATTGTGTGCTTAGTTAATCTGACAAGGAAGTTGCTGAAGTGTTTCCTATAGCCATCATGACCTTATCCTTTGGGGAAGATACATATAGCAGTTCAAATGTGATCGCTAATAGTGGGAAAATGAACTGAAAAAGAAAAGACAAAGCAGAGTAGAAAGTTAGATAGTAAAGCTACATCATTCATTAGTTGAAGATCTATGTGAAGAAATAGAAGAAGATTACAATTCACTAGAACTGATCAAGATAGTAGGTCTACTCAAATAGTTCATTATCGAATATAGTGTATATCTACCTTACAAAAGGTTGCATCCTACACCATTTGAGCAGTGAGCTCTTAGACAGTATGTCCTCACCCCTAACAAGGTTATTTGTAAAAGACTCCTAACAGGGTCTGACCTTTGACCAGGTCTCTGTACTTATTTCATTGTAAAGATCAACTCCTAATAGGGTTGCAATATTTTCTAACAAGGATCATTATAAACTAGTACAGTTATTTGTGGGTGCCAATTCCCACTGAGGATTTTACCTAATTTGGTTTTCCCCACTACCAAAATTGTGTTGTTCAATTTTGTGTTATCTTTTTGAGTTTATGTTTAAAGTTGTTCTGTACTTAATTGAAAAAGAATTAAATCCTGTAGATAACTGATTCACCCCCCCTCTTAGTTATCTCTTGGGACTATTTCTAACAATTGGTATCAGAGCCATGTGCTTTGGAGAGAAAGCTTAATATCTTAAGGTAGATCAAATGGTATACTTTAGAAAAGAGAGTCCTAAGTTTGATGGAGAGAATTATCTTGACTGGAAGAACAAAATGATAACACATCTATAGTGCGTTGGTTTTGAGATTTTTGAAATAGCCACACAAGAAGTTGTTTTTCTCTCTCTAAAAGACCTTGAAAAATATGATGCTACTATTAAACAAAAGGATGTATTCACCGCTAATGCAATTGCCAAGGAATCCCTTATAAGTGCATTATCTGACAGTGAATTCTCTGAGATTAAGAAAGTAGACAAAGCCTACACCATATGGAAGTATTTAGAAGATTTGTTTGAAAGAGATATTCAAGAAAAAAAATAGCGGAGAAAGACATGGAAAAAGAATTATAACAACTTCAAGATGCTACCTGATGAGAACATCAAAGCTTACAATCAGAGGATTAATGAAGCAGTTTCAAGAATCAAAAATAATGGTGGAGAAATTTCATAGGAAGACATAATGGACAAACTGATGACTACATTGATAGAAGACTATGAGAGAAAGATAAATATCTTAGATGAGACTATGCAATTTTCAAAAGACTTCAAGAGATAGACTTTGATCAGCAAAATCTTTGCATTTGAGATATCAAGATTGAAGACAGAACCCAAAAGTGAAATGACTTTCAAAGCCTCAGTCCGTGGTAAGAAATCCTTGGGCAGCTCTAGTAATAATGAGAAAGAAGAAGTGGATACATAACTAGAAGAAATCATTGCTATGATTGCCAAGAAAGAAAGGAAAGGTAAAGGAAAATATGAAGGAAAACTACCAGTCAAATGTTTTTCATGCAACAAAGTTAGCCATTTTGCATCCAAGAGTCCTACAAGAGTCAAGAAGTTTAGATCAGATTACAATCCCAAATATATTAAGGAATGCTATCATGTTGAAGATGGTGTAACTGATGATGATTTAGGAGAAGATGAAATTGGATTCATTTCTATTAAAGACATTGATAAAATGCTTGAGGAAATTGACATTGAAGATGAAAAGAAGGCCGAAGATTTAGCATTAGTTTCCAAAGCAGACATCAGGACCGACTGGATCATTGACAACAAATGCTCACATCACATGACAGGAGACAAAGATAGATTTTTACATCTGGACAAGTACAAAGGTGGTATGGTTATATTTGGACATAACACTCCCAAACCTATCATAGGCATAGGTTCTATTACCTTAGATGGAAATAACAAGACAGGTGATGTTCTTTATGTTGATGGTTTACATCATAACCTACTAAGTGTTGGACAATTTCTTGACAAAGGACAACAGTTGGAATTCAAAGACAACAAGTGCCAAGTGCATCATTAATAACAAACAAGGAGATATGATTGCATCAGGATCTAAGACTAAAGGTAATGTCTTTCAGCTCAATTCAGAAGTAAGTTATTTTATTGCAAAAGTAGATGATAGTTGGCTATGGTGCAAAAGACTTTGTCATATCAATTTTGACAACATAGTAAAGATAAGAAATGTAAAGGTAGTAAGAGACCTTCCTAGTATTCCAAGACCAGTTGATACTATGTACAAGGAATGTGTGATGGGAAAGCATTTAAGGATCTCATTCAAAAGCAAGCAGAACTCAGCAGAAAACAAATTAGATCTAGTGCATACAGATTTATGTGGTCCTACTCAAACAAGATCATACTATGGAGAAAGGTATTTTATTTTGTTTTTTGATGAATTTTCAAGGATCATGTGGGTTGAGTTCTTAAAGGATAAGTCTGAATATTTTGAGAAGTTCAAAATATTCATAGCTAAAGTTGAAAATGAGTCTAGATTAAACTAAAGTGTCTGAGATCAGAAAGAGGAGGATAATTCACCTCTGACCAATTTTATTAGTATTGTGAATAACATGGGATCAAAGGCAGTTGAGTGCTCCTAGAACCCCTCAAAAGAATGGGAATGCAGAAAGAAGAAATAGGATCATACTTGACACAGTGTGCACTATCATGATAGAAGGAAAAGTTGCACATACCTATTGGAGAGATGCAGTCTATACTATCAACAGAATACAACTAAGGCTAGACACAGACAAAACACCTTACAAACTTTGGTTTGGTAATGTACCTATAGTAAAATACTTTAGAATCTTTGGAAGCAAGTGCTACATCAAGAGAGATGATGGTGTTGGTAAGTTTGATGCCAGAAGTGATGAAGGTATTTTCCATGGTTACTTTACTAAAAACAAAGCATATAGATGTTTTAACTTGAGATTGAAGAAGATAATTGAAAGTACACATGTGAAGATTGATGAGAAGTTTATGATTCAAGAGAGGTATTATGATTATGCACCTATGATTGAAGATGAACCCAGGCCTAGCAGAAAGGAAATTGTTATTGAAGAAATGTTTGATTGTATTTATGTAGCATGCAATGACCATGAAACAAGAAAAGAAGAATCACAGATAACAGATGAGGATGTCACACCTAAAGTTCTGAAATTCACAACTAGATACCATTCAAAAGATGATATCATTGGAGATCAGAGAAGTAGAGTTTTGACAAGATCTAAAGCAAAAGGTTTAACAGTTGATGAAGAGGCATGTTTACTTTCACAAATTGAACCCTTAAGTGTTGAAAATGCATGTAATGATTCATATTGGCAGAAAGAAATGGAAGAAGAATTAGATTAGATAATCAAGAATGATACATGGGAATTGGTTCCTAGACCTTCTAAAAAAAATGTGATTGGAACAAAGTGGATATTCAAAAATAAGATGAATGAAGAAGGTACCGTGGTAAGAAAAAAAGCAAGACTGGTATGTAAAGGATATGCGCAGAGAGAAGAAATGGACTACACTGATACATTTGCCCCTATGAGTAGAATGGAAGCTATTAAATTTTTTTTGGCCTATGCAATATTCAAGAACTTTAAAGTATATCAAATGGATGTCAAGTCAGCTTTTCTGAATGGTGACTTGAAGGAAGAAGTTTACATAGAACAGCCTAAAGGATTTAGTTTATCAGACAAACCAGACATGGTATGTAGACTAAAGAAAGCCCTTTATGGACTTAAACAGGCCCCAAGAGCTTGGTATGAGAGACTTGATGGTTACTTGAAAAATATTGGATTCAAAAAGGGAGTAGCAGAATGCAATTTATTCATAAGAGAGACACCTGATGGACTACTACTTGTTGCTAACTTTGTTGATGACATTATCTTTGGAGGTAATGACAAGGTTAGTGCAGAATTTGGCAAAGAGATGCAAAGTAAGTTTGAAATGAGAATGATTGGACCTATCAAATATTTTTGGGATTGAATGTAAAACAAACAAACAAAGGCATATTCATAAATCAGTCTAAGTATGTGAAGGAGATATTGGAAAATCTCAAAATGGAAGATTGCAAACCAGTAAGCACCCCCATGATAACAGGAAGAAAGCTTTCTAAAGAGGATGATTCCACAGTAGTTGAAAAGACACTATACAAGTCTATGATTGCAAAACTCATATATCTTACTCAATATAGACCAGATATTTCTATTGCAGTTGGAATTGTTGGAAGATTTGCAACTAAACCTAAACAAAATTACCTAATGGAAATAAAAAGAATATTCAAATACTTAAAGGGGACTATAGACTATGGTTTATGGTATCCAAACTCAGAGAATATACAACTTCATGTGTATACAGATGTAGATTGGGTAGGTTGTGTTGATGACAAGAAGGTTACCTCAGGAGGAGCAGTATTTCTTGGAGACAGGTTGGTCACTTGGACAAGCAAGAAGTAGAATTGTATTTCTCAATCAAGAGCTAAGGAAGAATATGTAGCAGTAGCATTGAATTGTTCTACAATTGTTTGGATCAAATAGGTGATAAAATACTTTGGAATTTAGATTGATTATCCTATTGTTATTCACTATGATAACACTAGATCTATCAATATGTCAAAGAACCTTGTGATGCATGCAAAGACAAAACACATTGCAATAAAATATCATTTTGTAAGAGAAAAAGTTACGGACAAAGAAGTAAAGTTGGATTATGTGAGCACTAAAGAACAGTTAGCAGACATCTTTACAAAGCCTTTATCAAAAGCTACTTTTGAGTATCTCAGGGAGAAGCTGGGAGTAATTCCCTTTCCTTAGTCTGATTAGAATTTGCAAAAAAAGCATCAGTCCTTGGTGACTGATGAATGGTTGACTACTCTACTTCTAGAGTAGTACCTATGCTTAGTTTTTTTTGGTGCCCTTTTCCATTGATGTCAAAGGGGGAGTATATATTAAGGGGGCACATATACTCTAGGGGAGTTTATAGTAATGAAAAATACACTAAAAAGAGATGTAGTAGTCAAGAGGAGCTTTTGATGAGGATATTGAGAAGATTGTAAAAGGAAGGAGGATACTTTGGGTTGATGGTGTTTTTCATATCATATGTTGCCATCAATGTCAAAGGGGGAGATTGTTGGAGATTTTCTTCTGTGCAAATAGTTGATTGTATGTTTGTCATTGATGACAACATATAATATACAATAGTATCCTATATGTAATTATCAATACAAATATTCTGGATCCTTGCACATTTACATCTATGTTGTAGACATGTTCTGGATGAAATTTTCATACACGCAGATCTAGATATGTAGTTTTAGTTGAGTTGTGTTAATTTGTTTTGGCAGTTATACTTTCTTGAGATTATCTGTTAAGAGCTTACGTATTTAAATTGTTTCTTGAGTTGCGCCTATCTTTGAGATATGTGTGTTTGTATTCATGTTTAGTTATGATTTAATGATGATCATCCAAAGGTGCTAAACATGTTTTAATAGAAGCGTGATGTTTGAGTTAATTTGGTAGAGCTGACTATGTGAAGTGACGCGTCCACTCATTTTGAGTTGTGCGGTCCTAACTTTGATTGTGTGCTTAGTTAAGCCAACAAGGAAGTTGCTGAAGTGTTTCCTACAGCCCTCCTGACCTTATCCTTTGGGGAAGATACATATAGAAGTTCAAATGTGATCGCTAATAGTGGGAAAATGAAGTGAAAAAGAAAAGATAGAGAAGAGTAGAAAGTTAGACAGTAAAGCTACATCATTCATTAGTTGAAGATCTATGTGAAGAAAAAGAAGAAGATTACAATTCACTGGAACTAATCAAGACAACAGGTCTACTCAAACATTTCATTATCAGATATAGTGTATATCTACCTTATAGAAGGTTGCAGCCTTCACCATTTGAGAAGTGAGCTCTTAGACAGTGTGTCCTCACCCCTAACAGGGTTATTTGTAAAAGACTCCTAACAGGGTCCGACCTTTGACCAGGTCTCTGTACTTATTGCATTGTAAAGATCAACTCCTAACAGGGTTGCAAGATCTTCTAACAAGGATCATTATAAACTGGTAGAGTTATTTGTGGGTGCCAATTCCCACTCGGGTTTTTACCTAATTTGGTTCTCCCCGTTACCAAAATTGTGTTGTTCAATTATGTGTTATCTTGTTGAGTTTATGTTTAAATTTATTTTGTACTTAATTGAAAAATAATTGAATCTTGTAGATAACTGATTCACCCCCCCTCTCAATTATCTCTTGGGACCATTTATAACACCCTATTTCCTTCTGATAAGGAGAGTCGCTCAAATTTTGCAAATACCTTTTCCTTGTTATTCAGTATCCTCTTTATGTGGGTAGAGTCTTTCATTCCATATACTATCTCCATCCAATCACAATACAACCTACGGGGACTACCACTTTCTAGCTGTAAGAGAAGTGTTATAGTTTGTTCAACTCCCCTGTATTTTCTTAATTGTTCCCCATAGTTGATTTCATTACTGGACCAAGAGAGTAAAGCTGATAGGTGGATATCTCCAACAAATAGCAAAGGATTCCAATCAGTATCAGAGGATTCAACATAATTATGCAAGTAGAGTTCACGTAACAAATTTCAAATATAATCTAGTGACTGGTCATATGCAGCCGCAAACTCCTATGGTGAGTCTATTCTTGTGTGTAGATCTCGAAGGATCCTCATCAATTTATACATGACAAATTGTTCTTTCAAGCACAAAGCATATACCCTAGGAGGTGGTCTGGATTATATCAATTATAGAATTATATTTTTAACTAAATCTAACTTTCTCTATAGAAATTGTACCTCTTGTTGTTTCCTACCTAATTCCCTTTTTAACCTATCCTTTTCCATCTCCCATATTGACTTTTCATATTGAATTTGATTAAAATAGTCAATAGAAATAGAGTGAAGTGTTACCTATCTCTTTTTAATTGGATTGGTTGGAGTAACTTTCTCTTCTATTGTGACTGTGTCTGACCCATCAATGGGTAATTCATCCAGGGTGGAACTAGGGTACCTTTCCCTTGATCAACTTCTTGCTGAGAAGAAGGCATATATGTTGTTTTGGCGTGTTCTGCCTACATGAATGTTGTTTCCATATTCACTATTTCTGTGTCCATTTCCTTGGGGGATCTATTTCCATAATGTTTAGACATTTTGTACATGGGCTCCCTGCTTGTGGTTGTTCTTTTAAAGATTTCTCAATTGGATCTTTAGGAGATGACCCAGTCATCGCATGTGAGTCCATTTTGTTTTCCTACGGTGTGCTCAAATGAACACTTCATCGTGGAGGAGTCTCCATAGATGAGTCAGAGTGCTTTTGTGATGTCCATTATTTCTTTAGAGGTATGGCTATAGGAGAAACAATTTTTTATGATAAAATAGGATTTTCTTCCTCGGCATCTACAGATAACTTTTCCTTTCCCTTCTTTTTCCTCTGGGCACTTTGTTTGGCTAGTAGGGTCTGCAAATCTAAATAACCCTCGGCTTTACCACTCCTTGAGCTAGGGTTTGGATTACCAAAAGTGTTTTTCTATGTTTCAACCCTCGAAGAAGAGGGAATTTTATGCACGGTCTCTGGAATAATGGTTTCATCCTCATCAGGTGCATCCTCTTCAAGGGAATTTTCTTTTATTTCTTGTAATCTAGGTTGTGGCCCTTATCCTCGTAACTCCACATGGGGCATGGTGATAAACTCATCCCATGTCATAGGAGAATTATCCTGTGAATATCTCTCTACCAGGATTTTTACCAACCCATGGTGAGTAGTTACATTCAATTTCCCCTTCCTAACTTCTTCTAAACTCAATTTTAACAAATAATACAAGAAATTTAGTACATTGACAAGAAGGCCATGCCGCTAATGACTCGATAGTTTGAAATGCATAGCATGGAAGTATGAAAATTTCCCTTCACAAGTAATGTACCTTATCACATAGATAGCCAGTCAAGGGTAATCTTCTGGAAGAGTTGTTCTCTTCACCCCTGCTTACTAGTCTCTAATGCAGTATCTGTGGGAAAGGAAAACTTAGCCCTAGCCGCTTGTGCATCATGTTCATGTGAAAAAACTTCACCCATAGCAAGAAGTCCTGAAACATCTGCAATCTATGCTTCTGAAGCTTCTACCCTTAATCCCTTTGCATAGGCAACCTCATTGATGTAAGTGTGCAAGAATTCCACTATTACAGCTTTGTTGTAACCACAAAGGCTGAAAAAATATGTAAGCCAGCCCACATGGTTAAAGACTTGGACACTTTCCTGATCCTACAATAAGGATGATTGATCCCCTGGATTTTCCATATTGGTTGCCCACCCATTTTTACTGAAAAACTCTGTAACCCAAAAACTCAAATAACTGAAAATTCCTTTGCAACTGAAAATGACTTTTTCAAAATTTTGTTCTTTGTACTCTCAATAACAATTCTTCCCTCTTGTACCACCATGTATTCCATCTAAGTATTTTGAAAAACCAGAGTTAGAAATATGAGTTGGGTTTTTGAAAAACTAAAAACTTAGTAAAGAATTTTAGCAGAGAATTTCATATTCTTTGGGTTTGTCACATCAATCAATTGTGAAATGACCACACAGCATGGCTTAAGAAAGGGTTATTATGGAAAAACATTATTAAACAAACTGCCCCCATGAAAATTATGACAGGTGTCCTCACATGTGTGGTTAGAAAGTACAGTAGCACTTAGATGAAGTACTAATATTAATTACAATGGAATGTATAATAATGTCAAATGAAATAAAAAAGTTGCAAACAATAAATGAAGGTGTACTAAGAGATTAATCATAAATAAATGCCAAAATATGGAAAGACTAGATGACGTGTGCAGAGTGGAAAGTAATGAGTGGCATAATAATGATGGGACACGTAAGTAAAAATGGTAGAAAAGGTTGATGGAATGTGATGTGATGGTGACTTTATTGTGGAAAGAGAGATTTTCGTGGGAAATGAAAATTTTATTATGACTATTTTGGAGTGAAGTCAAAGAGACTACCAGAGAAAAAATTCACCTCGATTGGCTATAGGAAATTATTCAGCTGGAGGAGGTCCATCTTCTGCAGGAGTTTCGGCTATGGCAGGATGAAAATAATATTGTCGCAGGAACTCTGCTTTAGTGGTTGGCTTATCGTAAAGATGGAATCTGTGACCATTGACCAATAACTTGAAGTGGACATGGTCAATTGTAGACAATTTGACTGCACCATTAGCAAAAAATTTGTCAGCCTCATAAGGACCAAGCCAACAATTTGTAAGCTTACCTTGATTCTCTTGAAAATGGGAGTCATATAGAACTGCCCAGTCACCATTAACAAACTATTTATTTTTTATATGTGAGTCATGCCATTTCTTTTGTTGAAGCTGAACCAAATCTGTATTCTGTAAAGCTTCCTTTCAAATCTCATCCAAATAGTTAAGCTATAGGAGCCTTTCTTGCTAAGCTATAGGAAGATTCAAGTTGAGTTGTAATGTTGTTCATAAAGTTTTATGCTCAAATTATATGGGCATTATAGCAGTCTTTCCATACACCAACTCAAAAGGCATAATTCTTGTAGGTGTTTTCCATGTGGTGTAGTAAGGCCACACAAATTCCTATAATCGGCTACTCTAGTCTATTTTGTGCAACTGAACTATCTTATTCAGGATGGCCTCAATCTCCCTATTGGTGATCTTAGCCTAACCATTTGCATGGGGATGATATGGACTATACTTCCTATGGAAAATGTTGTATTCCTCCATAAGGGAAGTGATTAGATTAGAAGTGAACTGAGATCCTTGATATGTGACTAGTTCTCATGGAACACTATATCTGGTAAATATTTACTCATATAAAAACTATGCAACCCTATTATCCCTTGCATACTTCATAGCCCACACTTCCACCCATTTAGTGACATAGTCAATACAAACCAAAATGTAAGCATTGTCATTTGATGGAGGATGAATTGGTCCCACAAAATCTATTCCCCATTTATCAAATGTAGTGACTATTACCTGAGGAAACATAGGTATTTCATCTAATTTGGTGGGTTCTCCCATCCGCTAACATCTATCACACTTGCGGGTGTAATTGGCGGCATCCTTATATAGATTTGGCCAGTAATATCCACTATTGAGTATCTTCATAGTTGTCTGTTTGGCCGCAAATGGCCACAATAGGGTTCATCATGGAAGGCATGAAGGATATCATATGTCTCATGCTCATGAATACCCTTCTCAGGATCTGACCGAGTCCAATGTAGAAGAGACAGTTGGCCATCCAAGAAAAATTGAAAGTTTTCTAAATTAACAACCTCTTTTCCTTGGAAGAAAAATGTGGTGGTACCTTTTCAGTAACCAGATAATTGGCGATGTTGGCATACCAGGGGGTATGAGTGGAAATATAAAATAGGTGGTCATCTAGAAAACTATCATCAATGACATATGGGTCATCATCATTCTATAATATGGAGAGGAAATCAACCACTACATTTGTTTTGCCTAGTTTATCCACTATCGTGATGTTGAACTCTTGTAGCAACAAGAGCCATCTAGAAAGCCTACCTATGATAGCATGCTTTTTTACCAAATAATTGATGGCTGCATGATTAGTATGCACAAATATTGGGTAATCGGTTATGTAGTGGTGAAACTTGTTCAGTGCATAAATCACAGCCAAAAGTTCCTTTTCAGTGACTATGTAGTTCAACTATGCGCCTTATAAATTCTTGCTTATAAAGTAGATGGTATGCTCTACTAGTCCATCTTTCTACCCGAGGACACTACCTACAACATGGTCAAGGGCATCTGTGTATATATGGAATGGTAATGCCCAATTACGTCCTCTGAGAGCTGCTACCTGAGTAAGTACAACCTTCAGCTGTAGGAAGGATTCTTCACAAGATGTTGTCCATACAAATTTTGAATCCTTTGTGAGAAGGGAGTACATGGGCCATGCTAATTTTTTGAAATCCTTAATGAACCTCCTGTAATAACCAGCATGCCCCAAAAATCTATGAACATCCTTCTATTTGGTGGGAGTAGGTATGTTCATGATGACTTCAATTTTCGCTAAATCCACTTGTATTCCTTAGCAGAGATGTAATGACCTAACACAACACCTTCTTGCATCATCATGAAGCATTTCTCACTGTTGAGGAACAAATTATGCTCCTCACACCTGGTAAGGACTCTTCCCAAATTGACCAATGCATCCTCATAGGTTTCCCCATAAGTTGTGAAGTCATCCATGTATATTTCCTTGCAATCATGGGAGATATCAGCAAAAATGTTGATGACCGCTCACTCGAATGTAGCTAGAGCATTATAGAGGCCAAAAGGAAGTACACAATAGGAAAAAAATCCCCAAGGGAAAGTGAAGGTTTTTTTCTCCCGATCTTCAGGAAGGATCTTGATCTAGTTGTAGCCACTATATCCATCCAGGAAAGAAAAGTAACATTTTCCTATTAAGGAATCTAGAACTTGGTCTATAAACAGTAGGGGAAATGGTCCTTCTTGGTGGCATTATTAAGTTCCCTATAGTTGACACATACTTTTCACTTTCCTCCTTTCTTTGGGAAAATGAATAAAGGTGAGACTCAATGGCTGTCATAAATGGGGTAGATGAAACTGACATTAAGTAGTTTTTGTAGCTCGATTTTGAGTATTTCTCTTAATGCAGGGTTTATATGCCTCTGGAATTGTCTGACAAGATGTTTGTCTTCTTTTAGGAAGATCCAATGGGTACATAGTTTAGGGTCCAAACCCTTCATGTCTAAATAATCCCAGGTGAAGGCCGTGGTATGGTTTTTTAGCAGGTTGGTCAAAGATGTTTTTTGTTGGTTTGTAAGTTGGTTATTAATATATAAGCAACGGTCAGGGGAAACCTCCAACTACTTTGTGAGTTCTACCATAGATGTATCCATTAATGGAGGCACATGAACCTCATGGAAGAGCAGTTGGTGGTAGAGGAGCTTGACTACAGGAGAGGGAGGTAAGGCGCAATAAGGGTACAAAGCTTATAGGGAACAATTATGGGGGTTGAGACAGTTAATGGATTATGAATCTTGATCATACTAGTTTTCTAGAATGTCGGTGATTATGGTGTCCTCCTCTTGTAGCTGTAGGAAAGAACCCCTTTCTAACATTATGAGTTGGGCTAGTGAATTGACTACCTCAGCCTCTTCTCCAATGTCAGGCCAAATTGGTGAGGCTAAATCCATTTTTGGTTGTGTTGGTGGGTATAAGGCTAATGTCTTAGTATGTTGACCATTAGATATGGTCATACCACCTAAATGACACCCTATAAAGGCATTATTGGTGGCCAGCCAAGGTCAGCCAAGAATTATGGGATAGCCCCCTAATGTGGATTTAGGTGAGAGGATCATAAAGTCTACAGGGTAAGACCAAGTTTCAAGGTCAGAAACTATATCCTCCACTACCCCATCGGGTTTGACTATAGAACTATAACCGAGCTGTGGGACAGTGGGTGTTTCCCAAGGGTGGTGATGTGGATTTTCTGCATGATATCTTTTTTCATGACCTTTATGGCAAATCCTAAGTCTTCAAATCATTTTTATGGCTGTCCCTTTGATGGTTACTTGGACAATCAGGCTACCTGGATCAGAATACTTGGGGACCACTATTTTGTTGAGCACAATATCAGCAAGTTTACCCTATACATGGACTGTCTGGGGGTCCTTCCGCTTAAGACCAGGATTTTTAAAGTAGGCTTCTTTTATATCCTTCCCATATGTGGGACATCCTTTATTTCTTGAAAAAGTAGAATCTAAACATTCATGTTCTTTAATTGGTCTAGGATGTCAAAGGTTGCATCTTCTTTGTGTTTAGAATGATCATCTTGCAAACTTTGTGGAAAGGGAGGTGAAGCTGGCTGAAATTTGCTAGAAATACCGTCGGGCCTACTAGAATGGACTCTAGAGTAGTTTGAGGTAGGGGCCCATCTAGAGTTACTTTAGTTATAATAGGAGGTGTGGGTATATTAGTGCCTGACCATAAATGAATGTGATTGATTGCGTAGGCAAAGTATCAGTTCAGATCAACTAAATAGACATTTTTGTGAGGTGTCACTACAACATTTGGGACCATTTTTTGATGTCTATGTGTTGCTTTTCTAACACTGTCCCGTCGGCCTAGCGATAGAGACTAGTGTTGCAATTTTGGTGTCAAAAACAACGCTGGTTGTACCATCTATCATTATTGTGATGGCACCAACCATCATAATACGAGCCCGCTATATGGTTACCATGCTGTTGTTACATATTTTAGCTATTGATATTATGACACATAGGCATCGCATGTTATCTATCGCTATTACAACACATACGCATCACATTTTAGCTATCGCTATTATGACACGTAGGCGTCACATTTTATCTATTGCTATTACAACATGTAGGTGTCACATCTTAGTTGTATCTTTTTTTAGACGTTTAATGAATTTTCTATACATGTGACATCAAGCCGTTGGCAATTTATGATGGCTCGACATCGCATGTATAGCAAATTCATCACACGCCTGAAGAAAGAGACATCTAGGAGTTGCAATACGAGCCGGCTATAATATTTATCACGCTGTCATTACATTTTATCTTTCACTATTACAACACCTAGGCATCGCAGTTTTAGTGTCACAATTATGATAGACAAGCGATGAATTTGCTATACATGCGACATCGAGCCATCGACAATTTCTGAGAGTTCGACATTACATGTATTTTTATAGTGTCTCTTTAGAGTTTTTAAGAGTTTAGTGTCCTAGTGTCGCTATTTTCAATGATTGTGGTTTTACTTATTTTGGAACCATAATTTCATGTGCTTTATTGGGATAATTTCATTAGTGGTTGGCCAAATAAATGTAAAACAATTGGTATTACCAAATTAGTTCATCCAAAAACTAGAATACTGTGACTGTCTAATAAGTACAAGTAGGATTTGTGAAAATACATCAAGTGCCTAAAATGAAATAATTAAATAAAATTTAGAAATAAGCATACCATTCATGGTTAGTGAGTCAAAGCTTCTTTTCCTCCCATTTTCCAACCCCTGGGACATATCCAGAAAAGAATACATCTTTGTAAAATAATACATAACAGCACAAGGGTATTTGCAAAAGTAACCCAAAAAAGAGAGAAAATAATGAGATCAACATCCATACATTTTTGTACAAGAAATAC
>MU223429.1:627502-637569 GCA_018584345.1 Thuja plicata | reverse complement strand
AACCAAGGTATCCTTATTTGTATTTGTCCTCTAGTCCAAGTAGGAGGACATGTCACTATTTTGTATTTCCTTTAATAAGGAAAATAGATATTCCTCCTTAAGAGGAATCACACATTTGTCACACAAACAATATGAATGTGGCATTCATAGGAGAAGGAAATTACATGCAAACTCCTCCACTCATCTATACTTAAGAGATGTCTCTCACACACTTGCTTCAATAATCTTCTCCTCTCTCTCAATTCTTCTCTCAATCTCTCATTGCTCTCATTATTGTATTGAGCTTATTTCTCTCATCCATAGGATTTTTTTTGCCATATTCTTGTTATTCACAAAGGGGTTTTTCTTTGCTTTTTCCCTTACCAAAATCTCTTGGTTCTTTGTTGGATTCTTGGAGTTTTCTCATGGTCTTGGTGATTGATCTTCAACACTTTATCTCACATTTGGTTTATGGTAAAAACATTCTTGCACTTCATTTTCTTGGATTAATTCATGTTCTTGTTTTCATTCTTTTAATACTTCTTATAGAACTAGACCCCAGATTTTCAGCAATGAAAAAATGGACTTCAAAAATTAAAAAACTATGTACATTCTTGTTCAATTTTTAAAAAAAAATTATATACATAAACTTAATCCATTTTTACACATTTCTTTAGTTTACATCATCCTCATTTCTAAATACAAATGACACCTTTTATGTTGTTAAAGTTGAACAGTTTGCATGTTGTGGTCCTTTTCCTTTATAAAAGTGTGACACAAGTTTGTAGTTTTACCTGTTTGAAAAGATTTAGTATATATGATCAAGAATTGTACCCTTGTGTAGTCATTAGACAATGATAGAGATATGTTACATCTCTTAGGGATCATTTTTGAATAATTCAAGACTCTACATTTTGAGAGCTTGAGAACGAGAGCTTAAGAATATATCTTGAAGATACAACTTTCTTAGGGTCAAGAGATAGCTTGATGGAGCCCACTTGGTTCAGAATTAGTTTCTTTAGGAAAATATTTTCTCAAAATATGTATTTATGTAATGTAATCAACATGGTTTATTATATATGTCTTTAGGGAAGTCCCTAGGCAAAGGCGAGTTTGTTGTTTTTAGATCAATATGATAGGGGAAATATTGGCATAACTATAATTATAAGGTATAATTATATTATATTATCACCTGACTTCCTTGATTAATAGCATCAAATATCAATTTTACTTCAAGAAACTCCACTCTAAAAGAGATAAAATAAAAAGAAGATGCATGGATAGAGGAATCAATCCTACCCCCCAAGAATTGCATACATCATGTATATACAATAATTGATTCCTCCATAGAAAAGAAGAAAGGAGACCACATAGCCCATCCATAATGAATGATGTCTTGTAGATGGTGAGAGCTTCCAGAAAAAGAAAGTCCAATTCTTACAAATAAATTGTCTCCCCTTATGAAGAAATAAAACCATGCAGAGATGTATGTATGCTTCCCATTTTTGACATGCAATGAATAATGGAAGCATGAAGAATGATGATGTCTCTAAAAGTTACTCATGTGTCTCCTTGTCCATCAAAGATGAAGGTGATACACTCTAATTAAACAAATGAGAACTATGTAGAAACTAATATAGAGAAAGATTCAAACATGAAGATGATGTGACAACAAAAATTCAAACTATCATCAAAGAGGAAATAAATCCCTTGAGTGTGTCTCCCAAAATGGAAAGATGTGATACAACAAAAAAATCTAAAATACTATTCAAATGCTCATCCAAAAAATCAAGATTTGAAAAAATAAAAATGTATTCTTTAGCCAAGTCTAATGAAAGAAAATGATGTGTTTTCTGATTAGGAACAATGGAAGTCTCAAGTGAATCTGGATAAATTACTTTTGACAAAGAATCAAGAACCTCAAAATAAATATCAACTTTATCTTAAGTCTTGAGAGATACCAAAATATCAAATTTCCTTATACTATCTCAATCATAGGGTATATTCTCTATGGGATGAAGAAGCACATTGTCATTGGAAAGTGGATCATCAAGGAATGACTTAGAAACAAGATCTCGATATAACTCCCAAATGTAAGTCCAAAGAGCATGAAGACACTCAAAACCAATGATAGAAGACAAAATGTCATAAAGGACGTATATAGAAATGAATCCTAGGACATGATCTCTCTCACAATTCCAAGCAAAATATTTACTAGGTTTACTAGGGAGAAGAACTAGACCAAATAAATGTGGCATAAAGTTAAGCCATTTGAGATGAGTAATAATCTCATCTCATCAGTTTTTATAGTTCCTTCACTTCAAAAGAATTAATGACAGATGAAATGAGATCCACATGTCTCTTCAAAATAATTAATGACAGATGAAATGAAATCCCCATGAACTAAGGATAGTGCCTTCATATATATGTAGAAACTCCAAACATGAGAAAATAGCTTGCGAGGCTAAAATCAACCTAATAATTTGAATTGATGGTGATGGTGGATTAATATTGGTAGCCAAAAATAAGAGAATCTCAAGAATTAATATATGTGGCAGTTACATGTGCCTTATGTTGGTGTTTTAAAATGTTTTACGGTTTATAAGATACCAATATACCTTTAGATGGATTTTGAAGAGTGGCTAGTTCCAAATATGAGAAAATCTAAGGTAACTAGACCAACTATAGGGACAAGACTGCCCTCTACACTTTTGGTTCTACAAGACCAAGGCGGATACACCTAATCTAACTCAATATACAACACTTTACAACTCTCTCTATATTTAAACAATAGAAAATGGTAAGAAAGTACTAAATGATAACCACTCATTCATTAACTCTCCATTACCATGAAGAACATACAACCCCCATACATAATACTCAAAAGGATTCTAAAATGGGTTTGATTTAAACTTTGCATAATATAGACAAACCCAATCAAACATGTATCACTATGGAAGGTGCTAATTCCTAATCAGTGCTTTATCCATTGGGAAATCTCTCTAATGCAGATGCAGAACATAGATACCAACTATTGTCAAATATTCAAAGCCATAAATACAAAAAACCCAGACCAAACACTTCTTATAAAATCCATGTGCAAACCAAATGAACCTATGTCTTATCCAAAGAAATATTTAATTTGATCCTAGATCAAAACTAAGGAATAACAACATACACATAGAAAAACTCTATGCAAAGAATCAAAAAATTCACAACTCAAGAAATAGGCACAAAGGAGAGACTTGAATCTGGAATATTTGTAAAGTATGAAGAATCGTGCTCCTGTATCAATTGGATTCAAAATATACACCACTTCAATAAATGCAAAATACCTAAAAATTTCTTATTCTATATTGACATAATCTAGAAACAAATCTGATATATTCCTGACTGGAAACAAGTATGCAAATCAATGCTTTTCTATACTTCCCAATTTTCCAGCCCTTTCTAAATGATCTTGGAAATCCTTTTATAGAACAAGGATTGCAACAAGCCTCATATCATTTAGGTCAAGATCCAATAACCAAAACCATAATAATTCACATGAAAGACAAAATCTACAACAAAACCAACAACTAAATTATTACAAGATAATATCTTATTGGACTATTGGACCTTTGCAATTACTATAGAATTGTTCTGATTTGCCAAGTAAGCCCTTTCTCTTTATTCCTTTCTACACAAAATTTGTTTTGTAGCTACCAATCACCTTGGGATGTTGGAGAATAGTCCTTTAGGTTTAATAAAAGGTTTGTAAATCTAATCAAAAACCCCAAACTATCTTTCTCATCATAAATGCATTTTGAGTCATCAAATTTCTATTGAAACAACATCCTACAACTGCATAAATACAACCCAAAAAATCAAATTTATCTATCTACTCTCCTACAGCATGAAACACAGAGCCATCGCTTCAAAACCCTCTAGAAACTATTTAAAAATTCAAATATCTGTTATAATAGTTAGCCCTAGCATCAAAAACACCATCAACAGCCCAGATCAAACTTTATATCCAAATTTAAAACACAGTCTTTGATCATCTTTTAAAACACCCGCGAGCTATAGAAAATGAAACACATCAATGACTCCTTGGACATCCATGTGGCACAATATTATTTGCCTTGGAAATTCTTTATTCTTCTTTACCAGCATTGACCAATCTGGACAGGTGTCACTCAAGTGTGATCCTATGAAAACTATCCACCATGAAACTCGTGATCAAGGCATCGCGCCCACCATCGGATTGAAATAGATCTTCTTTATCTTTATCATCATTTGAAAATCCAGACCTACAATCTGATTTTCTATGTGTCAAATAGGCATGATTCTGCGATGAATATCTTTCATTCATCTTTGATCAAGGCATCACGCCTACCGTTGGATTCAAACTAATTTGATCTACCTTTATCTTCACTACAGCCCTGAGGAGGTCCCATAATATGACACGCATCACACAGGCATGAACCCATGATGAATAAGATTTGTACATCTTCACATAGCGGTATCACGTCATCTGTTAGATCAAACTTAAGTTGGTTGTCCTTAATATTCCTTTTTTTTTTAATACTGGTCCCACCACTTTCCACATGTCGCACAGGCGCGATCCTATGAAGGATATCTACCCTGCAAGTTTTGATCTCAGGATCACACCAGCCATCATATTGAATTAGATATGTCTTGACTTTAACTTGTCACTGGCTTAGAAGGAGACGGCCACATGATCTGAAGATTGACACTTGTCATCATTCCGTGATCCATTATGACTATTTTTAGTGCATCTTTCCTTCAAGGCATTACGCCTGCCATTGGAAGGAAAGGAACTTGCTTGACATCTTGTGTCAAATAAAATACTGTGAGGACTCAGGACTTAGGAAAAATTAAAATGTAGACCTTGCTAGGACTTTAGGATATATTTAAAAGCAGGCCCTATGCATGATGACTTACGACATGACATAAAACAACTTAAGTGGCTCCCAAAACATGTAACATCATTTTATAAAGAACATAGGAGACTTAGGGTATTTGACCAAAAATGAACTAGGGGTTTGGAGCCAATGACAAATTAGGGATTAAGAACTAGACTTGAACATTGCAAAAACATGAGCAGGACTCTGAACCATGGAAAATTTAACTATCCTAATAGTGGCTCTGATTGGGGATGTATCTCTCTTGCAGGCATAACAAGATTCCATAATCTTAGGGTTAAGAAGAACACCTACAGAAAGGAAACTACCTTACATCACACACAAAAAACACAGGAATATGTACAAGCCTACTACCTAGTACAGTCACATTATCTATGCCTCTTTATTTCCCTGATTTGAAGGAGTCAAACCAGGCCTGATGACCCAAAGCTATCACCAAATTTATGCTTCAAATTGCCTCTATCGTAAACCAAAAAAATTGCTCTTTGTATTGAAAACAAGTTGAGATTGTCCCTTTCATCTGTTGATCAGACCTACTGAAACTTTCCATTAGTTCACTATAAAAAATATTATCAACATACTCACCATTTGAGCCCATATGGAAATCAGGCAAACTTTGAAAATGCAGACCATGTGGCATATGCATGTTGCATTCATTAGGTAAAAGGAAATCAGAACAAATGCAATATTTATCAGTATCAAACCTAATGCCACATTCTATACAATCACAACCCAACTGAGAAAGAAACTCATGCTCTGCCATATAGCTGGTATCATTTTCTTGAATTATGTCACTAGTTTGCATATGCATATCAGAGTTCCCTAAAGAATTTACTTGTACATTATAAACCATATGCAGATAATCTTCAAATGTGTAGGTGGGAGAACACTCACACATAAACTCATCATGTACTTGCATACTTTGAGTAACTAAAAGACCATCTTGTAGTGGTTCAATGAATGATTTAGAATCTGAAACATATTCATAATCCATATCATTATCCCAATCAATACTCAACATCATATCAGGAACCTCTTCTTCCTTTGAATCTAGAAATGCACTGATTCTTTCAAAATCTAATATATCAGAATCAATCTTATTTTTACTTAGTGACACCAAAGAACAAGGGGAATCATAAAGACATATGTCAAAATCTTGACTATCTAATATACATTCTTTGTTAAACTCAATGTGTGTTAGGTGTAAGAACTTAGACCAATCCCTCCTTGAATATCTGAGATATTCACAATTCAGGAACTCAGAAATTTGTTCACTATGAAGTGAACCATTATCATCACTTTCACCCACTTTTGATATGAAGTCGCAAGCATCATCTTCATTTGTCCAATCACTATCTTCTTGCTAACTACACGTATCCTTTGCATCATACTGAGGAGCACCACTTTCATAATTACAAGAGAGAGCATCCATACCAGACACATCTCTATCATATTGGTTTCCATCATTCTCAATATCAACATTACTAGGCACAACCTCATGTGTAACCTCAAATTTAGGATCTTCAATATTCTTTATCCACTTCCTGATATGCTCAATACATTTGTCCTTCAAGGAAGTTGGGAAATGAATTGATTTAGGAAAACAAAGTTCCAGAAACAAATCAATATATGTAGAATCTTGACATCCAACACCCATTGGAAGCTCATCATATGCTTTAGAAAACATTTCATAAAACAAATATTTTGATTTTACCTTCCTCCTTCCTACCTTTTCTCTTAAAAACAATATGCAATCCTCTTGGATTCTTTGATCTACCTCATGTGCAATATCCTCAAATTTAGGATCATCAATATCCTTTATCCACCATTTGGTTTTCTCAATATATTCTTCCTTCAAGAAAACTGGCCAATCAGGAAAATAAATTTCCAAAAACAAATTAACCCAAACTACCTCCTGAGGATAGAAAGAAATATGAAAACCCCTTATTGTAGCAGAAAACCTCTTATAAAAAATAAGTGTAGATTCTCCCACCGTTCTTTTCATTCCTCTTTGTAGTAACATAATGACTTGTTCTTGGATCCTTTGTTCTAAAATTTTTGCTTTTTCAAGAACTTCCTCAAGATCTGGTAAAGGTACTCCAAATCTAGACATAGCAGAATCCCTAACCTCTATGTCCCCCTTTTTTCAACTAATACATACTTCCACTTGATTTTACAACTAAAATTCTAACCTTGAAGTATGCAAACCTCTATGCACACCTTGTTCCTTCTCTTAGTGCTTAAATCACTCAATAAGGAAACATTTTATAACCTTGAAAAATAAAATACCTGGATGTGTTGTAGTAGCTAAATAAACACTTATCTGGAGTCACCTCCAAATCACCTTTCAAAAACTTTGGTAGAGCTGCCACCTCTTTGCAAAGGAAAAGTTTGAATTAGGAGAGATCTCTTCACTCCACTTTGACCTTCTTCAAAACCAGAAAACTCACAACACACCCCTATAATAGTGTCTCATATAAATTCCTCATTTGACTATGATCTTAGTCATAGGAGCCCAAACATCTACTTCATCTCAACTGCAAGTCCACCTTTGTTTTTAGTCTTTCTCCAAATATGCACGCTGGTACAATCAGAGAACTCAGAGTCGCCACTCACCACTTGTGAGATAATATATGTACATCTTTTAGGAATGATTCTTTGTAGCACATGACTCTATAACTTAGATGGGCTAACTCAACTAAATATGGATTTGACTTATTTATACTTGAGTTTCTAGGATAATTTTAACATCATTTTAACACCTCTTCCCCAGAAAAGTCACCATTTTGTTGGCTTTTTAAAATTTTTTACGCTTTATAAGCTACCAATATACCTTTAGATGTATTTTGAAGAGTGATTAGTTCCAAATATGAGAAAATCTAAGGTAACTAGACCAACTATCAGGACAAGACTGCCCTCTGCACTTTTGGTTCTTCAAGACCAAGGTGGGTACACCTAATGTAGCTCAATATACAACACTTTACAACTCTCTCTAGATTTAAATGATAGAAAATGGTAAGAAAGTACTAAACTATAACCACTCATTCATTGACTCTCCATTACCATGAAGAACATACAACCCACAACCATAATACTCAAAAGGATTCTAAAATGGTTTTGATTTAAACTTTGCATAATATTTCCAAACTCAATCAAAGATGTATCACTATAGAAGGTACTAATTCCTTATCAGTGCTTTATCCATTGGGAAATATCTCTAATGCAGATGCAGCACACAGAAACTAACTATTGTCAAAGATTCAAAACCATAAATAAAACTAACCCAGAACAAACACTTCTTATAAAATCCTTGTGCAAACCAAATGAACCTATGTCTTATCCAGAATAATATTTAATTTGAACCTAGATCAAAACTAAGGAATAACAACATACACATAGATAAAATCTATGCAATGAATCAAAAAATTCACAACTCAAGAAATAGGCACAAAGGAGAGACTTGAATTTGGAATAAATGTATTAAGTACAAAGAATCATGCTCCTGTATCAATCTGATTCAAAATATATACAACTTCAATAAATGCAAATAACTTGAAACTCTCTTATTCTATAATGACATAGTCTAGATACAAATCTGTTATATTCCTGGCTGGAAACAAGTATGCAACTCAATTCTTTTCTATACTTCCCAATTTTCCACCCCTTTCTAAATGATCTTGGAAATCCTTTTATAGAAAAAGGATTGCAACAAGCCTCGGATCATTTAGGTCAAGCACCAACAACCAAAACCCTAATAATTCACATAAAAGACAAAATATGCAACAGAACCAACAACTGAATTATTACAAGATAATATCTTATTGGACTAAAGGGCCTTTGCAATAATTATAGAATTGTTCTAATTTGCCAAGTAAAACCTTTGTCTTTATTCCTTTGTGCACAAAATTTGATTTGTAGCCGTCACTCACCTCAGGATGTTGGAGAATAGTCCTTTAGGGTTAATAAAAGGTTTGCAAATCTGATCAGAAACCCCAAACTATCATTCTCATCATAAATGCATTTTGAGTAATCAAATTTGCATCCAAATAGTATCCTACGACTACATAAATACAACCTAAAAAATCATATTTATCTGTCTACTCTCCTGCAGCATGAAACATAGAGCCACCACTTCAAAACCCTCTGGAAACTATTTAAAAATTCAAATATTTGTTATAACGGTTAGCCCTAGCACGGAAAACACCATCAACGACCCAGATCAAACTTTATATCCAACTTTAAAACACAACCACCAATCATATTTTAAAACACTTGTGAGTTCTAGCAAATGAAACACATCAATGAATCCTTGGACATCCATGTGGCACAATATTATTCACCTTGGAAATTCTTTATTCTTCTTTTCCAGCACTGATTGACCTGGATAGGTGTCACTCAGGCATGATCCTGTGAAAACTATCCACCGTGCAACTCACGATGAAGGCATTGTTAGAGTTGTCATATTATAGCTAATAATTAATTTATTTAATTATTAGTCTATTATACTCTACTCTTAAGTTAAACTTAGGCATCTTATTATTCTTTAGGGTTTTCACCTTTAGGGTTTTGGTATCCTTTTATAAGGATTCCCTCTTTGTATTTTATTTATTCACTTATTGGATCATAATGGAGAATAGATTATTGCATTGAGATTTTTCTCTCTCATTTGTTTTTCTCAATCATGGCTTCTCTTTCTCAAATCTGTGATTACATGCCTCCATAGCTTTTTCTCTCTTTCTATGATAGGTGTTTGCATGCAGGGATTCTTGGGAGCTGTGGGGTTGTTCTTCGTCAACTCCAACATGGTATCAGAGCTTCAGATATGTATGCCCCTGTTCGTTATTTGAGAGGGTTTGGTCATGTTCTTCATATCTATATTTTTCAGAAGCTTTTTATGTGGATTTAGGGGGGACCTTTGTTTCTGGTCATTTTGGGCACAAACGGACATCACCGTTGAGCTCAGAGTGCCCAAAAACCTTAGAATCCATATAAAATTTGTCCACTTTGGACAAATTGCCTCTGAGGCAAAAAAAATTTGGTTTCTAGTGTCGTATGGGTATGGAAACCGAGAAAAAAATTTCAAAAAAAAAACATTTTTTTAAAAATTTTTATGCGCAGTCAATTGTTTTTGTTAGGGCACCACCGGCACTCCACCGCCGC
>MU223429.1:611660-623834 GCA_018584345.1 Thuja plicata | reverse complement strand
CAAAATGGGCACCCATTCCTCTTTAATTCCTTCTTACAACTTTGTCTCTCCTTTTGAAATATTGAGCTACTCAATATTAAATGCCAATTTTGACTCAAAATTGGCCATCTTTTCAAGTCTATGTGTCTCCTATGTGGATCTTATGTGGATGTCACATAGGTGCCACTTCATCCAAGACTCTTCCTCTCTCCAAAACCTCTATAAATAGAGGCCCTCTCCTCTCATATTTTCATCTCTCAATTTTGTATTGTTATCATGTTATTTTGCATTTAGAAGTTCATAGCTCTAGATTTCATATTTTCATATGCTCTTAGTTTATGCTTAAATCACTTAGATATTACATGCTAGGTTCTTTTTGGTTAAAATTGAATCATAGTTTGTATCTCATATCATAACATGGCATAGTTCTTTGCATCATAGCTTTCAATCTCATGTCTTGCATATCAATTTGAGCATCATCTTTGGGAAGGATTTAAGACTAGTTTTCCATACTAGTTCTTGAATTTCTTCTTTGATTCCAAGCTTGCATTCTATAGTTGCATTTCTTTGAGGATTTATGTCATTTGTGTGTTTGAGAGAGCACACCTACATTCAATCTAAAAGACCAAATCAAAATGAGTAGAATAGGGTGCATTCTTACTTGTTTTTAAGCTCAATCTGATGTTATTTGGTGTTCTTTGTTGCTTTCTTTCTCTTTCACATGATTTTTAATTGATTATATGTGCTAACCCACTAACGTTTGCATGTTTGAGCTTGCTCCCAATAGATTGAATAATTCCTCATACTACATTCTGGCACACCTGGTGGGACCCACGTTCCTAAAATTCTTACCTTCTTATCTTAATTTTCTTCAAGTTTCACCCAGAACGTGGAACAACGTCTGCGTTTCACGCAAAGGCATCTACGCAAATGTCAGTTCTCACTAAACTAACATTTGATGTCTGCGCTAAACCAGTGTCTGTGACCTGAACTGTCATTTATGCCTGGCATTGTTAATTTTAGATTTTCCAAACTCTATGTTTTCAGTTTTTGAGATTCAATGTATTTTTCACGGCTTTTAATGTTTTAGCATTCTATTTTTTAACAGAGATCCATTTTCACAAGGTGTTGTAATGCTAAAAATTCATTAAAAGTGAACAAATCTTGAAGGTTTCTTAAAAGCACACTAGCTTTTTAATATTTAGAAAGTCTGCAATGGCTAAATTTGATCTAACTAAAGACTAAGAAGAATAAAAGTGACTTTATTTTCTATCTTTTTGTGTTTGCAGGTACATCAACGTCCTCATAAATTCTGATTCATTAACTAGCATTTGTGCCCTAAATCAGTGTCTGCGCTCTATAAACCGATGTCTCCGACTGGTATAGCCTTTTTCTAGTTTTTCTGTATTTTTGGAGAATTTTCTACTTTCTGTCTTTTTTAGAAAAAAACTAGAATCAGCGTATGTGCCCTGAACTAGTGTCTATGCTCTGTCTAAGTGAGATTTATCTTGTACTAACAATTGTTAAGTGGCTCTTGTGCTAATAATGCTTGTCAAAGATCAATATTCATAGAACTATTAACTAATTGTTTTGCAGCACTGCTTGTCAAAGACAAAAACTCAAAACTACTCACATTTGTCTTATAGGTTGCCTCAAATCTACATCAACCAAACGATCGTGTTTGTATTAATCTTTTTTAGGCACCTAGACTAATTAGTTAGATTTTTTTGTCTAATCCTAAGTGAGTGTTAGGGGATTATGCTCTCTTCCCTTTTGGGAAGATCAAAAACCTAGACACACTTACTTAGTGTTAAACACTTGAATCTTTTGGAAAGAACAAAGTGTGTCTTGTGTGCTTGTGTGCTTGTGGAGAAAAAAATATTGGATAGAAGAGTATGCTATTTTCCCCTTGTGAGAAAATCAAAAATCTAGAATCCTTTTTGTCGCCAATCCAGGTTACTATGAATCCTTTAGATGGGCTTGCCGGTTGAGGAAAAAATCTCCTAGGAATGACCCACATGAGAACAAGGTGTAAGCCACACCACTCTAACTCACATTAATCAAATTTACTCTTTGGGGTTAAACCCTCGGGAGTTGGTTGTCATTTGAGCTTAAACTCAGCTTTCGTCTAAATTAAGTGCGGCCTTGCGGTCTCAATCACATTTACGTGACCACTTTTGTCAAGATTCTCTATGGGGCTATACGCCTAGATTGTGCTTGTGTAGACATAGAGGATACAATCAAACGGAGAACCATACTAAACACTCTAGGCTTAGAAGCTACCTAGAACACCCCCAAAAGGTGATAATGCTTGTGCAAGGAAGATAGTAAGTTCCCCAAGATCACTCGTATATTCATGCCACCCTGAGCCACTGGAACCAAATAATACGGTGTCACGACTGGAGCCATTGCATGCTTGGTGATGGCCATATTCTGATTAGCTCATGTGTGTGTGCCTAATCTTATGAGCAAGTATTTTCATGCTATGTTAATTCCTTAGGTAGATTTTGTGCTTGAAGAACATTGACAAATCCAAAACACAAACATAATATCCAACATTCAAATTTGTCACGTGCTTGTATCCTTCAAGGTTTATTTTTCCCTTGTCAGATTGTTTTCAGACACATGTTTTTATTTTACGGTTTGATTATGTTGAAATTGGTTCTTTCCATGGAACAAATCTATTAAAAAATCTTTAAAAGATCAAGCTTTTGCCAAATTATCAAGACAACGTCCTTTTGCAAAAATATTTGATCTTTTATGAGATATGTCCTAAAAACCTCCATCTATTCATCCAAGATCAGATCTACTTATAGGACATGACCGATTCCAAGAATCATAAGAAGGTGAAAACTCTGTTACCACCCATGCAAAGAGAACAGAAAAACACAATCTGAGAGGCTACCAAGTACTAACACATTATCAATTACATCAAGCAAGAAATCCATAAATGGGAACAATTTGAAAAAGTGATCTACAACAACAAGGTTGCTCGTTTCATGGGAAAATATCGTCTAAACTCTTCTTTTGTTGGATTTGAACAATATGACTAGTTGGTTTACCATAATAAACACAAGTTCCTCCTCTACTTAAGCTCACTTAGCTTGCATCTTAGGACCTCACTTAGGTTGTCATCTTTAGGAACACATCACACACTCATCCTAGCATGATCTTGCATTAATCAAATCAATCCTAATCATCCTAGCATTGTCCTAATCATCATCCAAAGAATCCTTGATCACACTCCTCACTTGGTATTGCATATCCTTTTGAGTTGCTAAAAACCTACATCTTAATCAAACCCCATCCTTGAATGTCCTTAAACTAAGCATTGCTTTAGGATAATCCCCTTTGTCTTTTGCAACCTTGTCACCTTGATCAAAAGGTTGGTTTTCATTTACAAAGAATCTCGTCCACCGAAGACCACAAGTCTGTCTTAGGTAGACAATCATATCCACTTGATCCTACACTAGGGAAAGCAACCCTTGATCCTTGCATACATCAAGTTATCCTTAATTCGTAGAAGCACATCCATCATCTTAAGCACATCCTAATCCTTGTATCATCATCCTTAGTTTCCTAGGTGCATCCTTGCATACATCTTGCATCTCATATTCCTTTAGGATAGTCATTTCATACCACCCATCACACGATCCACTAAGAAGAGGAAGAACATGGATCCTAATCTTGCCGCTAGCTCATCTAATCCTACGAATGACAATACCAATTTCATGGTTACTTATGCGCCTCAGCCCAATGATCAAATTGAACATATCTAGGTAGACACTAATGAAACTCACACTCTAAGTAACATGGAAATATTTATCAACCACCCAGTGCTTGTCCACATGGTAAACGCCATGAGTGGATGCAACAACATCCAAGTACTCTTGGACATACAACAACAAGGACTTCAACTTCCACCTTGGATTATACCCACACTTGTCACATAACCTATGGCACTTCCAAGGGAACATCCTTATCCCACTAGAAATGAAGTTTTTGATCCACTTCAATGAGCCCTACAAGTGGGAACTGTTCTCGTGCAAGTAGTTCATCCCTCCATTCCACCTTCCATCATACACACAACACCCTCACCTACCTCAGGAGCCCTGCCTCCTGATACCACATCAGCACCACAAACAATACCCCTTATCACTATGCAAGCACCTCTGCAAGCCACATTCACTCCTCTTTCGCAAGCAATCCCAACATTCGTTGCAAACTTTCCACCACCACTAGTTAGCACACAACAAACCACCATTCCACACATTCCTACTCAACCCGTTCAAAGTGCTACAACCAGTTTGCAGCGTCAAAGTACCCAAGTCTCCATGCCTATTCTGCCTTTCTTCACCACAGGCATGCCACCTATCAACGCTTATAACGAACCCTTATTTCTGCAAGCATCCACTTTTCCCACTCCACCAGCAACGCAATCACAACGAATGCCAGCAGTTCCACCTAAAACATTGTTCAACCCAATTCCCCCACACTACAACCATCCACGAATCCCTTTGTCATACCCCAAATTCCCATCTAACCTATCCAACAGTGACAACATCAACCTATCCAACAACAACCTATCCAACAATAGAAACAACAACAGAAACCTATCCAACAGCAGCAACAACAACCTATTCAGTAGAAGCAATCCATCCAGCAACCATCCCAGCAACAACAAATCACCAACCCATTCACATCCCAAGTGCAACAACACCCAATTAACCCCTTCGTAGCTGCACAACCCACTATCCAAACTACACAGTAGCCACAACCACAAATGCAAGGGGCAAATCCCTTCGTGGCACAAACACTGCAATAGTTTGCTAATCCTTTTATCCAACCCGTGCAACAATAGCAAACTCATTCCACCAACTACATAGCCATACCATCTTCTATTGCATCACAAAAAATTCCCCCTCCACAAAAATTTCTCACTAGGGGAATTCCACTACAAAACACTTATGCAGGTGCACAACAAGTTCATCCCACCTATCCGATGCCACAACAAATACAAGCATATTTCCAATAGTTGCAACAATCTTATCAAGCACTGACACCTCCTCTATTGTAATATTCCACTCAACCACAACTTCCACCACAACAACCCGTATACATTGACTAGCAACCACCCTACCAAACACCACAATATCCCCATAGATTCCTCCATACTCGATGTTTGATCCATATGAGGTTCAAGGAAATCCTACAATCACGATCAACAATCCTCCCCCGCAAATCAATCATGAATGGGAGGAAATAAAGAATTCTCTCAAGGAGCTAAAGGCTGGGACAGAAGCTAAAACATTTAAGTTTGAAGAGGTATGTCCTTATCCATTTGATCAATTTATCACTACTATACCCTTCCCCAAGCACTTTGAGACCCCAAAATTTGATAAATATTGAGGGAAGGGCGATCCTGTGAGTCATGTAAAATAATTCTACATGGCCTGTCAAGAAGTGGCCTATAGTGATAACTTCCTCATGACATTATTTCCCAAAAGCTTGGGAGGCACCACTCTTGAATGGTTCTACAAAATCCCTTATGGCACAGTCTACTTTCGTGAAATTATCTAAAAAATTTATGGCCCAATACGCATATAATGTTGAAAATGAACTCTCACTCCTTGACTTATGCAATTCCAAACAAAAGGGAGGAGAAATCCTGCCTGATTATCATTAGCGCTAGCAAGGGCTTACCACAAGGTTGTCTTACCAACCTCCAGAGCAACATCTTATCAAAATCTTTGTTAACAACCTTCATCCTAAGCTTGCCTATCACATGCACATGAACTGTATACAAACTTATCAGGACATCAGAATCAAGGGTATGGACCTTGAATGAGGCCTCGTAGAACAAGGTACCATTAAGCACTATAAAGAATCCTAGCCTGAAAAACATAACAATGATCGATCACGATACTGGAGAAAGAACAAAAATGCGATAACAGATGGAGCCACTAACACCAAACACGTTCAAGTTGTGGTAGCTAGTCCTAATACACCTACCTAGACTTATCAGCAAGCACCACCAATGTACTCTCAACCTCCTCCCATGTATCAACAACTCGCTCTCACATATCCTCAACCAACATATTAGAAAAACATGCACCCTCAAGGCGCGCCTATCTATCCTCCTCTAGGGACATCATATCAATACAACTACCAAGGTCCTACGAATCAGACAAATTCTATATCATTCCCACACAGACAACAAAGACCTCGCACTTTGAATATGCCACAATGCACATTTACCCCCTTGGATGAACCTATAGACGTCATCTTCCATAAGCTAGTCCAAGCTAACCAAGTCTTGTATCCTAAAACACAGCCATTTGATAACTCAACTCCTAAGCCAGCTTGGTATAAAGACAATGAGTAATGTGAATACCATCATGTTAAGGGACATACCACCCTCAAATGCATGAAGTTGAAACACTATATTAAGGATCTCATTGACCACAAGGAGATTGAAGTAGACTCTCCTGCCCAATCATCGCCAAACACAAGCCTAAAAATTTATCAAAATGCATTCCCTAAACACACTTCTGGTATAGGCCCAAGAAATCCTACTCAGTCCTCTGATCCCAGTCACCACTCATAGAGGTAGGATAACAGTCGTAGGTGCTGGTCCCACCCCATCTGCTGGGACCCAATACAATATTTTGGAACACCTAGGGAATACTCTAGCCCAAATTTCCATCCTGGATCTTCTCTGCACATCACCCACTTATCAAGAGATCCTCAATAAAGCCTTGCAAGAATCCCATGTTCCTAGCAACATCAACCTCATTGAAATCCAAAACCTTGTCAGACACCTGTCTACATCTTGTGGGGTCTCCTTTAGACCAATAGACATACCCTCAGAAGAAACCAATCATAATCTCCCACTCCGTATCACTGTCATGGTTAAAGATTTTTCCATTAAATGGGTTATGATAGGTATTGGATCAGCCCTAAATCTATGTACTCTAAAATTCATAAAATAGTTGGGTTGCACTTAGGCTGATATAAAAAATGATGTCATCACAATAAAAGCATATGACAATCTGGAGCATACTTTTGAAGGCACAATATCATTGCCCATTCAAGTGGGCCCAGTTATCCAAGATATAATATGTCATGCTATTGATCTTGACCAACCCTTCAACATTCTCCTTGGATACCCATGGATTCATTCTATGCAAGTCATCCCATCCACCTACCATCAGTGCATCAAATTCCCATATAAAGGCATTGAGATCACCATCCGCGCAGATCCCAAGCCCTTCGCATACTACAATGCATTGGAGACATCCTTTCCACATTCCAATCACTATCCTACGATTGATATTGGCACCTCTGTTGCCAGCTCATCTTGAACCCATTCAGACCCAGAAACAATCCTCTCCTCCACCTTGTCCACAGTCAAGATCAACAAAAAAGTTTGTGGTGAGTACACTTTATTTGATGCCTTCACAGTTGGAGCACTACCAATTGATCCTCACACTCAAGGCCACCAATCTAATTTAAGCAAGACAGAATCAGAGACAACCAAGGCACTACAATTTGGTTCTACCACTTTTATATCAAAAGGTACTTTGACTAGCCAGGAAATGGCACCAAACATCAACCAATGGCTATATAAAGATCCACCACCCAAGGACACAAGTCGCCTCAATTACTTCAAAGATAAGTACCCCGCAACGCACAAACTAGTGACAGAAAAATGGAAATACCAAGGAGGTGGCCTTGGTTATGTAGAGCAAGGAATGAAAGATCCTATTATACCTACCTAACTAGAAAAACACCTGGGCCTTACTATTGGCTCTGACACGAATGGGGGCACCAATGATTTCACCAGCTATTCCTCTTGTCCATCCCTGGGCGAAATCACTGACATCGAAGATATCTCAAAAGAGAAAGTTATGAGAGCTTATGATGATGTTTTTGATGATGAAGCCTTCATGGGCAATGTTGTCCTACAACAAATTTCCATCCTCTTCATTGACCTCCCCCTCTACTATCCTGAACTCATAGACTGGGACCAACCAAGTTTCATACACGTTGATGAGTTCCAAAGTGAGGACGCGCTCCTAAGCTTTATGGGAGCAATTGAGCAAAGCAGTGACTGGGGGCAAGACTCAGCATATGTCTACAAACTGGACCAAAAGGCATATTTTGGGGAAGAGGAGATCTTTAGCAACAAAAATGACATAGAAAACAAAAATAAAAAAGAGAAAAATCGATCCCCTAGCAAAAACCCCTCTGGGGCGCTATCTGATCATAAAAAAGTAAAAACAAAGTGCGTATCCCCTGGTGAAAACCTCTCTAAGGTGCCAGAGGATGAAGATTATCCTCTTCCTCTTATTTGAGATTACAGGCCAGGACAGTCATCCATTCTCATGGAAGAAGCAAAACCTGTCAATCTGGGTACTAAATAAAATCCCGCCATCACATGCATAGCAGCATCTCTGACTGAAGCAGAAGAAAGTGATCTTGTCACTTTATTAAAGGAATCCATTAATAAGTTCGCATGGTCTTACTCCCACATGCTGAGGTTAGATCCCAACTTTGGTGGTTCACCATCTACCAGTGGACCCAAACATCAAACCTATCAAGCAAAAGCTCAGAAAGATGCACCCTAAAGTGGCACTACTTGTCAAAGTGGAGCTAGAAAAATTACTCCAAGCCAAGATCATCCTCCCCATTGACTATTCTAACTAGATCTCTAATATGGTGCCCATCTCTAAGCTTGATAAATCAATCAGGATATGTACAAATTTTAGAAATATCAATAAGCCATGTCCCAAGGATGATTTCCCCCTACCAAACATAGACATGATTGTGGATCTCACAGCAGGACATGAGATGTTGTCACTCATGGACAGCTTTTCTGGATATAATCAGATTTGCATTGCAGAAGAAGATCAGCATAAGAAAGCATTCACAACCCCTTGGGGTACCTTATGCTAAAACATGATTCCTTTTGGCTTCAAGAACGTTGGGGCAACCTATCAAAGAGCCATGACTGTCATTTTTCATGACATGATTCACAAGATCCTTGAAGACTATGTGGATGATATCTTGGCTAAATCAATAAAAAGGGAAGACCACCTAAATGTTCTAGAATGCATCTTTGATAGAATTGGACACTACTTCTTAATGCTCAACCCTAAGAAATTTGTCTTTGGAGTCACATCAGGCAAACTCCTAGGGTTTATTGTATCTAGACAAGGCATTGAAATCGATCCAAAGAAAGTACAAGCTATCATAGAGATGCCTCCACCAAAAATACTCTGACAGCTATGGAGCCTCCAAGGAAAGCTACAATTTGTGCATCATTTCATCTCTCAACTAGCAGACAAGTGCCAACCATTCACTCATCTCCTGCGTAAAGATAACACATTCAAGTGGGATCCTCAATGTCAGAAGAGATTTGACAAAATCAAAGAATACTTGGCTAATCCACCCATCTTGGTACCACCTATACCTAGTCAACCACTCATCCTATACATTTCTGCTACTACCACAGCACTGGGGGCACTCCTCACTCAATTGAATGATGAAGGCAAAGAAAGAGCTATTTATTATATCATCCAAACCTTAGTGGGTTATGAGCTCAATTACTCTCCTATGGAAAAAACATGTCTAGCAGTGGTCTTTGCCACTCAAAAAATTTGCCACTACATGCTTAGTCACACAACCAAGCTCATTTCAAAGGTGGATCCTCTCAAGTACCTACTCTCCAGGACCACACTTATAGGTCGAATGGAAAAATGGGTTATGTTGCTAAGTGAATTTGATATTCAGTATGCCAACAGAAAAGCCATTAAAGGGTAGGTCATTGCTGATCAGCTAGTCGAAGCACCATTAGTAGATGCATATCCTTTGGTCACAAAACTTCTAGATGAGCATTTGTACATGATAGAAGAACAACCAACATGGCAACTCTACTTTGATGGGTCCTACATAGCTCATGGCACAGGGGTAGGAATACTTTTTGTCACACCTCAAGGTGACTACATTCCCATGTCATTCAAATTGGGATTTCCCTACACAAACAACATTGCAGAATATGAAGCATTAATTGCAGGACTCTACATGGCCATAGAATGGAACATCACAGATATCCAAGTCTTTGGCGATTCCCAACTGATCATCAAACAAGTCTTGGATGAGTATCAAACCAAAGATGACAAATTGACACCATATAAGCAGATGGTTGACAAGTTGAAAGAACACTTCCTCCACTTGCAAATAACACAAGTACCACATTTATAGAACAAATTTTCTGATGCAATGGCCACAATTATCTCCCTTCTTGAGATTCCTCACGAGTCTATGCAATATGAATTCTTAGTTGAGCAACTACATGCTCCTGCTTATGAGAATGATGAATTGAATCGCGTATGTGTCTTGGTTGGTCCCCAGTCCCCGTGGTACCACGATATCCAAGCTTACCTAAAAAATGGTATCATATCTCCTCATCTCACTACAAACCAATGCCAAAACTTTATCCGCAGAGAATCCCGTTACACCCTCGTAACCAATACCCTTTATCATCGAGGTTATTACAACGTGCTCTCTAGATGTCTAGATGAAAACAAAGCCACCCAGGCTTTACAAGAGGTACATGTTGGAATCTGTGGTGCCCACATGAGTGGCATGGTCCTAGCCAAGCAACTTCTACATACAGGGTACTATTGGCCTACAATGGAACATGATGCTTGTGAGTTCGTCAAAAAGTGCCTACCTTGTTAACAGCATGCTAATTTGATCCATGCTCCTGCTTAGGACCTTAGACCTATTGTACCTCCTTGGCCCTTCTCTTGTTGGGGTTTTGACCTCATTGGTAAGATCACTCCTCTCTCTTCTAAAGGCCACAAGTACATAATCACAGCTACGGAGTACTTTACAAAGTGGGTCAAATCAATTCTGTTCACACTCACTACTGGTATCCAAATATCCAAATTCATCCTCTATCACATTGTTTGCCACTTCGGCATACCCTCCACCATCTTCACACATCATAGTACACCATTTGAAAATCAACACGTCAGTGATCTCTATGCTCGCCTCCATATCCATCACTGTTTCTCCAGTCCATATTTCCTGCAAGGCAACGGCCAAGCTAAGGCAACTAATAAAACCATCCTCAAAATCCTCAAGAAAGTTGTCAATGATACTGGTCGTGATTGGCATCTCTAGATTAATCCTTCCCTTTGGGCATATCGCACTTCTTATTGTACTCCTACTGGCACTACTCCCTACTCCCTAGTCTACAGTGTTGAAGCAGTCTTACCAATTGAGGTTGAACCACCCTCCCTCTGAGTATCACTAAGAGGCCTGATTGATGATGAATATTACCAAGTAGCATGACTCACACAACTGGATCTCCTAGATGAAAAGTGCTAGCAAGCTTATGATCACTTGATTTTTTTCCAGAATATACTTAAGTAGAACTATAACAAGAAGGTCCACCCACAGCAGTTCCAGGTAGGGGACCTTGTGATAAAATAAAATCAGAAAGTGGGTATTGATCTAGAAAAGAAAGGCAAGTTTGAAGTCACCTGGAAAGGCCCATATGTTGTCACTACATGCTTCAATTCTAGGGCATATCAACTCTCCACTCCTGAAGGAGAACCATTGAATGATCCTATCAAACACATTCAACTCAGGCGCTTCTATGCCTGATGGCTGGTTATTCATTCCAGTTATCTGAGAAAAAGCACAAAAATAATATAAAAAGTCCTGAAAAAAAAATCTCTAAAAAGTAGAAAAATGAAGCTGAAAAAATGGTTGTCCCAGTGAAAACCTGGTAAACAGGCACTTGGGTAATATCAAAAAAATCAAAAAGATCCAAAGAAATCAAACATAAAAATAAAGAGAAAAAATTTCGTCCAACGGTGAAAACTTGGCAATCAGGTGCCTTGGACAAGTATGCATGATGAAAACCTGGAAATAGGCATCACACATAATGGACCATTCCATTATCTATCAAAATCTCATTTCCTTCCATCTCCAGCACCATCTCCACATTCCCTATATTCCCTGGGTGTTCGCATATCATACGCACTAGTCCGCACTGATTTCCCTATCTCATATCCTGAGCTTCTGTACATATAATCTTGTATATTATTGTCCATATGTTGTACTATCCAAAGCCTCGAGTGTCAATCCTATATATTTCTTGTGTCTTGAGTTGCTCCT
>MU223429.1:593238-605497 GCA_018584345.1 Thuja plicata | reverse complement strand
ACTCACCTCCCTACCCTGGTGGTGGACGCCATGGCATCCCCACTGATCCCTGCGACACTTAAGTCCGTACTGTGCTCTGAGAACATGACCTCTCTGACTAGTCTCGTCTCTATCCCTTGGGATTTAGCTGATGATAGAGTGCTCTATAATGAGATGCCTCCCTGCCTGCCCTATTCGCATCTCTATGAGTTGAGAATTCCTCAGCCACCACCTGTCCAACCCCACCTACTACCGCTACCTGCCTGGAGAATTCACACTCAGCCCTGTACACCTCTGCCCGTCACAGTGTTGCATCCCTCTTTGAGGTCAATGAAAAGATCTTCTTAGTCGCCTGCTCCATCTACAGGGTCAACGTATCTAGCTGGCCCGTAGGTGTACCTATCTCGGTACGCATCTCTCCCACATCCTATGTCAGGTCCACCATCACAAACTTGCCTGAGTCCACCTGGCCCTGTAAGGTGTCCAGTGCACCCTCTGCCCTCTCAACCCATTCTATATCTACCATCAATAACCCCTATATCTGGGAAATCTTCGCATGTAGACTCGTGTCAGACAGCACCGCCATATCTAATAAACCTCACAGTCTGGTGCACTTTGTCTAAAGATTGTCTCGCTTTGCGATGACAATATCGTAGGTCTCTTGTGCTATATACCCTGCGGGTGGCCCCTGTGGCCCCTATACTTGTGGTGGCAGTGGTGGTGCCTACGCCTATACCTGTACCTGTGGCTGATCCTGTGCCTACACTAGTTGGGGCCCTTGTGGCCCCTGATCCTATGCCTGTACCCTTGTCCGAGGTCTCACCCATCTCTATGGCCTCCTCCTCTAACCTGTTGCTGAGGTCTCTGGGGCATCCCTGATCTCTGCACCATCATCCACATCCAGGTCCCCTGTCAGCTGTTTATGAGTAGCCACCTGAGCTAAGTTGGTCAGTCTCACTGGTGTGTGTGTGTAGCCCACCATGCTAGGTACTCTGGGGTCATCCCTGCATCCGTGATGTCTAGTCATGCCAAAAAATCTAATTGTACCATATCTCACCAGGATGCCCTCACTATGAGAGAATCCATGTACCTCCCCCATGTCCCTACCTCCCTGGTGACATGAGGATGTAAGACATCCTCTGCCACCACTCCCTACTGCAGCCCAAACTGCCACATGACCCTGGATGGTCTGTACCTCTATATTTGGTGATGGTCGTCCCCAATAGAAAGAAATCAGTCTGAACATATGAAAGGTATAGAAAATCCTCAAATCTGTCCTCCACTCCTGCTGCCCAGTCCATAGCCCCCCATGGCTCGCATAGCCTAGATGGGGTCTAGCAGAAAACCTATACCTTGTCTAACAGTTGCTGCTAGTATCCAGTCTAGCCGACAGAGGTGTATCTCAAAGGGAGCCCATATCTCCAGGCATAGGGCTCCCCAAGCTATCGTGACTCGCTGACTCTCATCGGGTGGAACACTGCAATATGCTCCCAAGCCCACACTAACATCAAAGTCACCCCGGTACCCATGTTGTGTGCCTCGTGGTACACAACCATGTGTACAATAGGGTGCATTCTTACTTATTTTTAAGCTCTATCTAATGTTATTTGGTATTCTTTGTTGTTTTCTTACTCCTTTACATGCTTTTGAAATGATTTATGTGCTAACCCACTAATGCTTGCATGTTTGAGCTTGCTCCCAATAGATTGAAGGATTCCTTGTACACAAAAAGAAAGATAGATAAAATTGTTGCACTAATTGCTAGAAGAGAAAAGAGAGGTAAGGGTAAGTTTGAGGGAAAATTACCTTTGAAATGTTTTTCGTGTAACAAGATCGGTCATTTTTCATCTAGATGTCCTACAAGAATTCCAAAGCACAAACCTAAGTTTTTCAAATCTAAATTATCAAAGGAAAAGGAATGTTATTATGCTAGTGAAGGTATATCTGATGATGAAGATGGTGACTATGATGAAATTCAATTTGTTTCTATTAAAGATGATGAACCTATGCATGAAGAAAAAGCCTTAGTATCTCGAGTTGAAAAGAAATTTGAATGGGTCATAGATAGTGGTTGTTCACATCATATGACTGGAGATAGAAATAAGTTTGTGAGTTTGAAAAAGCATGACGGTGGTATTGTTAGATTTGGTGACAATACTCCTAAACTTATTATTGGAATTGGATCTATTTCCTTGGATGGAAAGACTAACACTGACAATATATTACTTGTTGATGGACTCAAGCATAATTTATTGAGTGTTGGACAGTTAGTGGACAAGGGTTATCAAATGAACTTCATCAATGGAAAATGTTCTATCAAGAGTAAGACAGGAGACTTGATAGCATCTGGTACTAAATATAGAGGTAATGTATTTGAATTCAACACATCTGAAGCTTCTTGTTTTATTGCAAAGGTTGATGACATTTGGCTATGGCACAAAATATTTTGTCATGTTAAGTTTGGTAATATTGTGAAGGCAAGTATGACAAAAGAAGTCAGATATCTACCTAAAATTGTAAGGCCATCTAACACTATGTGTAGAGAATGTGTTATGGGGAAATAGACTAGAAGCACCTTTAAGAGAAAAGCTTATTCAGCAAAAGGGAAGTTGGATCTGGTGCATACAGATCTATGTGGTTCTACAAAAACAATATCATACTATGCTGAAAGGTATTTTATAACTTTTGTTGATGACTTTTCTAGAATGATGTGGGTTACATATTTGAAAGAAAAATCTGAAGCATTTGACAAGTTCAATTTATTCAAAGAAAAAGTTGAGAATGAATCTGGTTTAAAGATGAAATTTGTGAGATCAGACAGAGGAGGAGAGTTCACATCAGAAATGTTTAACACATACTGTGAAGAAAATGGAATACATAGACAGACCTCTACTCCCAAAACTCCACAACAGAATGGGATAGTAGAGTGAAGAAACATAACCATATTAGATGCTGCAAGGACTATGTTGCTGGAAGGAAATGTGTCACATTTTCATTGGAGAGAAGAAGTTGGCACTACTGTGTACACATTAAATAGAATTCAGATTAGAGAAGGTACAAATAAAACTCCTTATGAATTATGGTTTGATCATACACCTACTGTGAAATATTTTAGAATATTTGGTAGTAAATTTTATATCAAGAGATATGATGAGATATGAGGGTTTGATGCTAGAAGTGATGAAGGAATCTTTCTTGGTTATTCCACTAAGAGTAAATCATATAAATGTTTCAATCTGAGATTGAGGAAATTGATTGAAAGCACCAATGTAAGGATAGATGAAAAATTTCAAATTTAGGAAATAATGTATGATTGTGGTCAGATATTAGAGACAAGAGAAGTTGTTGTTGAACCTGAAGAACCCCTGGTGATTGAGAATGAGATTGAAGAAGAAGAACAAGACAAACCTACTGAAACATTGAAGACACCAAGGTATGTCAATAAAAACCATCCTGAAGATCAAACTATTGGTGATGCAAGCAAAGGCATGATGACTAGATCTAAAGTTAGAGAAGAAATCTGTTTGATTTCTCAAGTTCAACCAAAGACTACTGATGAAGCATGTAATGATGAATCTTGGACTAAAGCGATGGAAGAAGAACTAGAAGAGATAAAGAAAAAAAACACTTGGGAATTTTTTCCAAGACCTAAGAACAAAAATGTGAATGGCACTAAGTGGGTTTTCAAAAACAAAATGGATGAGGAAGGCACAGTGGTAAGAAACAAGGCTATACTGGTATGTAAAGGCTACTCACAACAAGAAGGCGTAGACTATGAAGAAACATTTGCACCTGTTTCTAGATTGGAAGATGTGAGACTATTCCTTGCTTATGTTGCACATAAAGACTTCAAAATGTATCAGATGGATGTAAAATCAGCATTATTTAATGGTAATCTAGAAGAAGAAGTGTACATAGAGAAACCTGACGGTTTTCCTTTGACAGATGATGAAAACATGGTTTACAGACTGAAGAAGGCACTGTATAGACTGAAACAAGCACTGAGGGCATGGTATGCAAGACTGGATAAACATCTACTTCATCTTGGTTTTAGAAAAATTAATGCAGATAGTAATTTGTATTTTAGAACTGATGAAGATGGAATCTTAATTATAGAATTTTTTTTTTATGATATCATTTTTGGAGGCAATGAGAAAATGAGTAAGAAATTTGCTAAAGAAATGGAGAATGAGTTTGAAATGTCAATGATTGGTGAGATGAAATTCTTTCTTGGTTTGAAAATAATCAGAGTAAGAATGACATATTTATATCTCACACCAAGTACCTTAAGGAAATGCTGAAGAAATTTGGAATGGAAGATTGTAAACCTATTGGTACACCCATGGTGACATGGAACAAACTAACTAAAAGTGATGAAGCTCAAAGTGTTGGGTAGAATAAGTACAGATCAATGATTGGAGGTCTACAATATTTGACACACACCAGACCATATATTACCAATGCAATTGGAATTGTGGCTAGATATTAGGTAGATCCTAAAGAGACACATTTTGCTGCTGTGAAAAGAATTTTCAGATATTTGAAAGGAACAGTAGAGTATGGATTATGGTATGAAAAATATGATGATTTTACATTGTAGGCTTTTACTGATGCTGATTGGGTAGGTAATGTGGATGACATGAAGAGTAAAAGTGGTGGTGCATTTTTCCTTGGAAAAGGGTTGGTTTCTTGGTTTAGCAAGAAGCATAACTGTATTGCTCAATCTACTGCTGAGTTAGAGTATGTTGTTGCTGCAATAAACTGTACACAAGTTGTTTGGGTGAAAAAAATTCTAAAGGACATTGGAATAATCTTCAAAGAACAAGTGGTTATCCATTGTGATAACACTAGCATAGTGAATATGTCAAAGAATCTTGTAATGCATTCAAATACTAAACATATTTCCATCAAGTATCATTTCTTGAGAGAGAAGGTAGCAGATAGAGAGATTAAACTGGATTGTATTAGCACAAAGGAACAGATAGCAGATATATTTACCAAACCTTTTCCAAAAGATTCTTTTGAATATCTCAAAGGCATGCTTGGGGTGATGGCCCCTCCCAGTGAAAACTAAATGTTTCATATGTGCATCAGTCCAGTGGATCTCAGAGCTATATCATTCTCTGGACTTGATGTATGGATCTACTCCTTAGGGGAGGTGATCGCAGAAAAATACTATGGAGTATATTTAGGTGATCTTGCACCTAGCTGATTGGACATGAATATTTGAAAAAGCTAAATCTTACAGAAGACTACAGGTGAATTATGGCACCCTTTGCCATTGCTGCCAAAGGGGGAAGGAATCTATGTGAAAAACCCTACTATTTTGGAGATTTATGTTGAGGATATTGAGAAGATCGTATTGAGAGAGAGTACTTTTGGGTTGATGCATATGGACTTTCCCATATGTTTCCATCAATAGAAAAGGGGGAGATTGTTGGATGATATCAATTTTGGTTACTGATCATGCTGCTGATATTCATGTTTTGTCACTGATGTCAACATATATTTCTATGGAGAAGATAGACTGGCTACTTAACTGGAATGAGTGTATGGACACTGTATGGATTATTCAAAATGATCAAAGTTTGATATATGTAGAAGGATGTGTGTTGACCTTATTCCTAAGGTCGCTTGACTTTATGTTATATTATGTGGATGTTACAGTTCATTTGGTGAAGACTAGTTTTCTAAACTACAACTGTGATTCTAGACAGAGCAGGTCTCTGTGTTTTGGGTATATCTTTCTAGCGGAGATATTTCAAAATGTGTGATCTTATGGATGGACAGCCAACATATGTTAGAGTAATGGGTTGATTTTGATTGTTGATTGGAGACTGATGACATCATTTATGGTGTGTATTCTGGAGAAGACCTATTTCCTGGCCGATTTCAGACAGGTAGTCTGTGAAATTAATTGTGAGCATGAATTGCGGATCTGGAAGTATATATAATGAATTATAAATGTTGTATACTTGTCTTAGATAATGTGTGTATCTTAGCAAGGGGCTATGTAATTATTTGTATGATGGAAAGCCTTAATTGGCCGACCTAATTAATTATGTATTAGGAAATCTTAATTGGCCGACCTAATAAGTTATTGTGTAAGGGTATATATGAAAGATAAATTCTTATGGAGAAGTGTGATAGGGAACAAAAGAGAAGGCATGTGTGGAAGTTGTGAATCTTGTTGACTATTGGATGCAAGCAGAGGTGACACTTCATTGGAACTAATCAAGCAAAGACAGTTGCTCACAGACAGTTCTCTGATTGTGTATTTGCTTTATACACTTGTGCGGATTGTAAATCCTTGAGGATGGCTTTAACCTTCTTTGGGAAATGTGTCTTGGCAGTGAGCCTACTATTTCCTTTGACTCCTAACAAGGTCTATCTCCTAACAGGGACTGTGTACTGTAATGTTGTAACAAGCTCCTAACATGGCTAATATATTTTAACAGGGATACTATACTCTTAGTACATTATTTGTGGGTTTTAATTCCCACTGAGGTTTTAACTTTAACAAGGTTTCTTCAACAACAAATATTGTGTTATGGTGTTGGCTATTACTGTGTTATCATTTACATTTGTATATTTGATTTATAAAGTTAAAGTATAATCATCTATATCACAACTGATTCACCCTCCCCCTCTATGTTGTCTTGTGGACTGTTATTCCTAACAAGAATTAAATTCCAATTAGACCTATATCCCTAGAAATGGACCTATATTAAATATAATTTCAAGATTCATTTCTCTGACGACCGAAATAGCCGACCCGGAAGCGGGAATTAAACCTTTCCGAAGCCTGACATTCAGAAACTCTAAAAAATTGAAATCTAGACCCTGGGTCTGAATAAAGGTTGATTGTGACCTAGGTCAAGGTTGAGTTCAACCTTGACCTAGAAAGGTCAATTTTTACCCTGAGGTTAAAAATCTCAGTTTTGTAGTTTAGGATGCTAGAAACAGGCCAAAGAAAAGTGGGAAATGGGGCAGAACGGGGGAGAAAGCCAAATTCAAGTCAGAGACCCATTCAAGGTGCTTGACATGACCCCAAACCACTTACTCAGAAGGATAAACCAGTCCACAATGGAAGTGATTCCATTTTCTGACTATACAGAACCTTACACTCAAGAGCATTTTGTTCAACAATTTGTAATCTTAGCTCTATTTCCTTGATAGCAACTTGGCAATCAAGCTCCTCTTCAAATTGGTTCCTTTGTTTCTCATCTCATAGAGTCTCTGCCACTTGTTGAATCAAACTTGAAATAGAAACATGAACCTTATTTTTAGCTCCCTGACCTTGAATTGGTTCACAAGGGGGATTTCTGACTAGATTTGGCATATGATAGCCAGGATGTTGAGTCCATGAAAACTGCCATTGAGGCTTGGCACCTTCTTGAATTGCAGGTTGATTTGGAGTGGGTGGGTGGTAAGCATGATGAGCTTGCTTCCCTAGACTCTCTTTTTGTTTCTTTCATGCCCATGGTGCTTCCCACTAGGGAGCATGCTCATAAGCTCGTGCTTGGGCATATTGATTGGGGGCATATTGAACATATTGACATCCTTCTATGATATGGTAACTCAGACAAAAACTAGCTTTTGGATGATTTTCATATGGTAGCACTTGATCTTTTGAAACCATTATACTTTTCAAGAGTTTCCAAATATGCAAGACAAACCCACTTTTAGGTTTGTATTATGTTATCAGCATATCAGAGACAACATAATATTGAAAGATCAACTTCTTCAGTGTCCCATCGGGCATGCCTGAATTGTTATACACCAAATTTTCACCTTATTAAACTTGAAAGTATAATGATCTGGTATAACATGGGAATCACTTCCAGGTTGTGGGACCTTTGGTAACTAAATTGAGACCTCTAGATTATAGGTCGGTTCCTCTTGGATAATCACCTATTTTTCTTTTTGAAACTTGAAAGTAAACTTGGGAGGAAAAGCGATAGAAGGAAAATTGAAAGACTGAAAGAAATAACTTAATCTATGAGGTGATACACCAAAAATGACATGAATCATAACATAATGGCTAAAGAATCAACATGAAATCCCTGAATTAGAACAAGTATAACTTTCTAAATATGCTTGCAAAAGTGTTTCATTGAGAGGTCTGAGATGAAAAACTATTTAGGGAAAGGAAAGATTTCACTAAAATAGTTTTCAAGAAGATAGACATGGGCAATGACCTGCGAGAAAACATGCACTCTAGAAAATAGGTAGAAAAATGAGACAAGATAATAGGGAATGAACAAAATTCACAAGATTATCTATATCGATCATTCGCAATAGTACACAGAGATGTAGAAAAGAAAGAGGACTTAAGGTAACCCAAAGATTTATCTAACACTTAACAACTATATTATGCTTCAGAGAGAAATACAAACATGAAAAACCTGGGGACAGAGAATATGTCACAAATTTTTTTTGCATAATCTCAACCTGAATTAGAGATTACAAATGTATGAAAACTTGGGGGTAGAAGAAATGCCATAGAAAATCTTACATAAGCATAAAAAGACTGCCTACAAAAGCTTCAAAAACTACTTATATTCAACCTCCTCAACCACTAAGGCTCGGGAGTCAGTTCACCATCAATGTAGATTAGATCATAAACCCTTAGGGTTACAAAAGATATTCCTAAAAATAATTAGAAACCCTAAAATGGTCACCTCTGCACATTAATGCTGCTTAAATATCCTTCACAATCAGATATCCTTTGGCGGCATACCCAAACATCATAAATTCAATTAGATAGATCATCCTGATCCATCTACCTTCTCTGCACATGGAACACATCGCCACCACCATAGAAACCCTAGAAATGATTTGAATATTCAAATATGTGATTGTAACAGTCATAGGTGACACAAAATATCCTATCAATGGCTTAGATTCAAACCTTTATCAAATTTAAAAAATGATCGTTGATCAAATTTAAGTCACTTGCGAGCTTCAGATCTGATCTACCACATGGCATGCAGGTGCAATGGCTTTATCATTATCTAGCTTCATCTTTGTGCTTGAGGCACAACACCCAGCATCCGATCAAATATAACCTTCTCTACCTTTACCTACCTTCGATTGGCCACCTTTACATGTGTCAAATGATGCGCGATGCCATATACATTATCTATCGAGCATCTCCACCTTAAGGAAAATCACCAACCAAACGATGAATACTAACTAGAACAAGCATTAACTTTAACCCCTATCATGCAACCGCAGGTCCCACTTAACTAGGAAGGACACATGTCATTGTGGTGCAATGGTTTAAGCATTATCGATCTTGCACTTTACCCTTAAGGAAAAACACTGGCCCCTAGATAAAAATAAATCTGACTACAAATTAACAAGTTGTTAACAGACTCAAGTTCTAATAACCTGACACACGTTAATATGGTGCAATGGATTAAGCACTACCCATCGAGCATCTCCCTCATAAGGGAAAATGCTAGCCACACGATCAAAAGAAACTTGACTGTAGATTAACAACCCTTAGCCTTTGAAGAAAGATGACCCCACTGTCCACATGGCACAATGGTGTGATGGCTTAAGCATCTTCAAAGCTTGATCTGGTGACTAAGGAAAAGTGACAATCGTCTAATTGATTCTATCTTCCCTATTGACATCATACTTCACTATGAGCCTGGCCCTCCATGGACACACGTCGATAAAGTGTGATGCCTCAATTAATCTTTACTATTTGATCGCTACATTTAGGCAAAGTGACGACCGTCAGATAACGAAGAATCTACTACCGCCTAGGGGTAAATAAAGTATTACGGGACTTAGGAAATAAAATTTAGGAAGAGTAATCCTGCTAGCAAAAGGATACCCTACCCCAACCGATGGTAACTTAAAAATTGTGGAAAAGGGAACTTAAGTGGCTTAAAAAGTAACATCATTTTAAAACAACCACTAAAGACCTAGGTTTAAGGGGTTTTTTCATAAAACTTGAAACTAGGGTTTCCAAACAAGCCTAGAAACTTTGCAAAAACAAGGGAGAAAACACAGAGCTATGGGAAGATTTCAAACAAGCTAGGCTCAACCCTTATGGGAGCCACATTTAGTCCACTTGTAATCCAAAAGAGCATAGGATAGGAAATTTTGGGTAACAGTAATTTTTTTTTTGGATCCCCAAAGTCACATCGTAACATAGCATCCCCGATGATGGTAAGATCCTCATTATTTTAACCAGAGCTCTAGAAGTTCTCAAATGCATGAGGCATTTGTCCCAATGAGTCACCATTTGTTATGCCCTACATACCTATCCCTTCATTTTATGTGCAAAATGTCAGGTCCCCCTTTTTTCCTTTCTTTTCTTTTTCTTTGTTTTGCATCTTCCTTCTTTAGGCTCTCGCCCTTCCTTTTGTCTTTTTTATTTCTTGTCCTTCATTTTCTCTGGGATCCGAATCCCAGAGTGTCATTCCCAAAGCTGATGGTTTTGAACCTTTGAGACCTGACAATCATTCCTTTTTATTTTGAAGACAAATGATTGCTAGGTGCCTCAAGGTCCAAACTCTAGTGATTGACTTGTTTCTCGAAGTAATTTTGGTAACTAATGCGCTCCCCTAGGAATTATTTAAGGCCTTCTTCCTTTTCATTTTTACATTTACCATGAACTAATTACCTTCTGGCGAATTATCTTGAGAGCGAAGCAATTTGTTTTCCAAGCTAAGATGTTTGAGTTGGAAGGTGTAGAGGCCTGTTCAACAATTCTCATGGAGCATTTAGGTGATAGAGTGAGGTTGTTTGTAGTGCCCCCTTTTAGCATTTTGAGTTTTGGGTAGGGCCTTTGGCTCTTTTTCTTTTTTTTGCATTCATTTTGTTTCTGGCCTTGCTTCCTTTCTGGTTTGGTTGCTCTTGTTTTTGTTCGTGTTCCCTCTTCATTTTTGTCTGTTCATTTTCATTTTTGTTCGGCTTATGTTTGACCTTATTTTTTGTATCTTCTAGGTGTTTGTCTGCCCTTATCACCTAGGTCACATTTTCCATTTGGTGCATCATCATCCCTGGACCTAGTGCATCTCTTTTCTCTTCATAGTCGTCTGGCTTGAAGGAGAGGCATGTGTTCCTTGGGTTGTAAATCTTTTGTAAATATTGTTTTGTGTCCTGCTCTGTAGACTGTAAATTATGTGGATATGGGTCCTTGGAGCGTTGGTAGCTCCTTGTAAATACTTAGTCCTATCCTATAGGTTAGGGATAATTCTGTAAATTTTTAGGAACTTTGGGTGTTGTTAATAGTCTTAGTTGGTGGTACATTTTTGAGTCTATAAACTTCTACTTTCTTGCGTTGAAGAGAGGGTGTGTCTCTAAAAGTCATTCCTAGTTCAGGTCCTATGGAGATAACTCATAGGGACCCCATTTTTCCAAATTCTTTACAAGGTCTGATGACCATGTCCACCCAATAAGCATGTCCACCATTCTAGTTGATGCAGCTTTGGGCATTGAGGCTATGGGTATGTCAGTTGTAGAGGCCAACTCACTAGCAGGTCATTAATATTTCTCTCTCCACTATCCTTTTCATCTTAATGGTGGAATTATTTCAAATGCACAAAAATTTACGATTTATCCCAAGTGGCACTCATGCGACTTGCGCTAGAATAGTTGTCCATTAACTTTCATTACTTAGCCAAGTGGGTTTGCACGTGTTAGGGAATGACAGAAGGGATACCTATCTTATCACTGATATTACCATCCTTTCATGTTAATTATGGATGTCTTAGTGAATCCAGACTTATTTACCCCTCCCGACCTTTTCATGAAGGCATTACATTTTCCATTAGTATACTTAGAGAAAAACATGATCTGCACCATCGGTTTACCCTACACCGACAGACAGGGCACATCACTATCTGATGCCAATGTTACCTGACAAACATTGTTAAGTGTTACCCGATGACCAAAGGGTAAACGATAACTGATGAGTAACAATAGTGCTACCTGACAGTATAGAAAAGAGAGGAACCCAATAGATATAGGGAACCTGATGAATAGTTCGGTCAAGGAATGCCGACAAACTGCAAGTTCAAACCGACAACCAAGAACTGACAGTAAATTACATCTTGCAAAAAGTGGATCTGACTTTCCATGTCAGATAAACCACTAAAGTTGTATTTATATATTCTTCATTTACTTTTAAATCCATTATGTGTGGAGGAAGAAATGTAATTTTTATTATTTTAATTAGTTTTACTATTTTAAAACATGCAAACTAAAGATCAAGGTCAAGTTGTAAACCTTGGATCTGAGAGTTAACATTGTAAAT
>MU223429.1:558881-593145 GCA_018584345.1 Thuja plicata | reverse complement strand
AGACAGAGAATTCATGCACAAGAACACAAACAGAATCAAATCAGTTTTCAAGAACAGAACAGAGGCTACCGACAAGCAGAGAAAAGGTATTCATCAATCACTTAAGGTGATATTATTATTGTAAAGGCTTTAATGGATCTGTAAATCAGCAATGGTAGATTGCATACAGTTAGGTCAACATTTGTACTCATTCTAACAAGTGAAGTACACTAATGAAATCCTTTCAAGAAGGGTGGGCTTAACCGTCCTATTGTAAATCTCATTACTGAGTGCACACTTAAATCAGTGTTGCTAAAGCTCTCAATAGAGTAGATCTTAACAGGTCTCCACCTTAATACTCTTAATAGAGTAAATCATCAGAAGTGATCAAATTGTAAGCCTTAATCGGCTCCCTTCCATTTTGCAGATAGTGAATTTTTGTGGGTGTCATCCCCACCACGGTTTTTACTTCCTAACAGGAGTTTATTCTGATACCATATCTTGTGTTATGTGTTTGTCAATTTCATGAATTTTTCTATGAATGATTGTAAAGATTATGAATAAACATTAGATGCATAAGAAAGAATAATAGTAAAGGTTGGTAAATCAGAATTGAATGATCATTAATGATGAATTGAGTAAAGTGTTAAAAGTTTTAGAGGTACTGATTCACCCCTCCCCTCTCAGTACTACTTCCCCTTAATTCCAATAATTGGTATCAGAGCTAAGTATCTTCTTGAAAATCTTAAAGGCTTAAGAGCAAAGATCATACAATGGAGAAGTACAAACTTGATAAGAATATTGAGAACAAAAAGCTTGAGATACAAATGTTCTATGAACTATATAAAGAAGCAAGAATCAAGATGAGAGAGCTGTTGGATGAAAGAAAAGGTATGGCTACCAGGAAAAATGAAATAGACTATCAAGAAGAAGAGATTCTAGACTTCTTTAAATCTTCAGGATCAAATGCAAGTAATGTATCAGATACATTAGAAGAGAAAATCACAAATCTAAAGGAGATCAACCTACATCTGACAGAGCAAATAAAGATGCTACAAATCAGTCAAGAGACCCAGATGGTAAGAATGATTGGTGTGATGAGTGCTGTCAGACAAGCTAAAACAAAAAGAACACTTGTTATTAATGATAGAAGGAAGATTTTAGAGAAACAACAAAAAAAGGAAATGGAAATTCAAAGACATGTTGAGCATCAGCATGATCTCACAAATTAGATTATCCTTATGAGTCAAGAAGAAAACAAAATAAATGTGGAACTCATTGAGAGAATACAAATTATCGGTGAATTAAGAAAAGAAAATGAAAAGCTAAAGCATGAGGTTATAATTCAGCAACAACATAATGAGATTATCAGAAAGGCTGAAGAAAGCAATAAAAGAATGGATGAATTTATTGAGGGACAATGAAGAGTCATCAACAATAGCGGCATAGGCTTTACCGAAAATGGAGAATCATCAAATCTAAAAATTGTCTACAAAAATCCAAGACCAAGGAAGAAAACATGTAAGAACTATGGAAAGAAAGGGCACACATAAAATACATGCAGAGGCAAAATGAAAGGTACTCCTAAATCTACATCTACATCTTCATTCATAGGATTCTGTTATAAATGTAACAAGAAAGGACATAAGGCTTATGAATGCAAGAGAAAGATAGAAAAGCCAAAGAAGGAAACCTACATGGACAAATATTTTCCTACATGCAAGATGAATGGGCACACATCTGGAGAATGCTGGAAAAAGAAAAGGAAAGCATGGAATCCAAAAGGTAAAGAAGTTCCTTGTCATCCAAAAATAATCGGTAATCAATATGTATGGGATTACAACACTTAGACAAACTGTACATCATGTGGTAGATATGGTCACATCGCTACAAACTGCATGAGAGCATGGACCAAAAGGTCTAGAGGATGGTCAAACCCCAGAATGGCATGCTTACACTATCATAAATTTGGTCATCTCAAGAAATATTGCAAAGATAGATTGACAGAAACAAGCACATATCCCAATGGTAACACCATTGAAGATATCCGGAGGGCAAGAGACAAAATGTGGGTAAAATATTCAAGCAATGATGAAGTTGGACCAAGTATTGAAAATGGTGACACCCCATCCAATGGATCCAGTGACACCACCAACCCCACTTGAGCTAAACAAGTAAGTATGGAACTGCACTATACCAAGTTATATTTTGCATCAGTTCCAATATATAAATTGATAGATAGTCAAAATCTGCATAAACCAAAGATGCATATTATTGTACTACTTACCAATTTAAGAATGCAGCACCATCAGTAAACACTTCCTAAAAATCATCAATGAACACAATAATGAGTTATTCACACTTATCAAAAATTGTCGGTCAAATAGTAAAAATGGTAAACTGCCAGTGTAACTCGACGACCGTCGGTGTGAAAGCAAAGTTAAGAAGTGGTCGTGAAAGAACACCGATATCCATTGGTAAAATCAAAATGGTTAAAAACTAACCAAAGCATCATGTCTTCACTGAAAATGATTGGAAACATCCTCCCAATGAAACCCGTCTTCTCATCCCGACGAGTTGTTGAGAATTTATTGCAAAGACTTAGGTCAAAAAGTCTATAAATAGTCGACGGGACAACTTCATTTTTCACCCGCGATTTGAAGAGAAAGAAGAGCGACATCAAAGTGATTCAAGAGTAGAAAGCACAAGCATCTAAAGATCGATTCAACATACATAGAATAGATTCTTCATCACCATTGCAAATCAAAGTAAGTACCAAAGACACCGAAAGAATTTTGTCATTGTTTTGTCGATAAAAGCCCTAATTTTAAGAAAACCCTAAGTACTTGGAAAACAATGGCAACTACATCAAGAACTGCTAAGTTGAAGAATGAAAAGAAGAATGTGGTGAAACTAATCAAGAACAGCACATGTGTAGAACCTAAATACAAGATCTATCCAGAAATTGCATCGAAACCCGATGAAAATGGTGCATTTTCAAAAATTATGTCTAGAGTTTTTCTCATAAAAGACATTAGGTCTTATATTCACTGCAAGATCATAGAGATAGGTGATCTAGAAATGGATGAAGCTGTTAAGAAGCTATGTGATGTCGAAGGAAAACTAAAAGAAGAACATAAACACTTGGAGGTCAAAGGGTTAACAAATGCCCTACATTTCCCAAGGGAATTCAAGATAGAATGGATTAGGATAGTCTTGAGCAAGATGCATGACAACAAACTATGGCTAGACCAACCCAAGAAAATAACAAAGGATTTTCTTCATGCTGTCACTGGTTATTCGATAACCGACAAGCCTAGGGCACACAAACATCCATCCATGAAAGAAGTTACAAAACTCACCAATGCAGAAGGAAAAAATAGAGGTCTCAAAGTAAACATAATCACCGATGAAGAGTTAAAATTTTGTGCATGTGTTATTGGTTACAAAAAATTTTAGGCCAGTAGAATGAACAACGTTTCTGCAATAGCAGTAAGCACTACTTACAAGATTGTAATGACAGGAATTCAGATGGATCTATGTGAGATCCTATTGAAACAACTTGATAAAAATATGATCAAAAGTAGGTCTACAAAGAGAAACATATGTAAGTTTGGATCACTTATTATGTGTAAATTTTTTCTATTTTCAAGAATACTTTCCTTCAGTAGGAAAAGTTGTATGGGACTCTACCAAACTAGTAACCCAATAGATTAGTGAACTGATTAAGTCACTAGGAGACAACTTTGAGTATGTAATGTCTACATACTTCCTTGAGTTCAAGGAAAAGATGATGGAAAGAACCAGGATTCCTGAGCAACTAGTTGAAAAACACAAAGATGAGATATGTTTCATGGTAGACACAGACTTCACACATATCAAACCAGTTGTACCAAGAATAGCTTGGTTATCACCCTTAGAATATGAGATCAATATTTATCTAGCTACAAGTGCAATTGAGGCACTACTTAATGAGCCCATTGATAAGAATCAACCAAGGTTTGGTACATATGAGGAGGCCAAATCTAAGATAAAACATGGCCTAGAAGTCAAGAAGACTATAAACAAGAAAGACAAAATGGTTAAGAATCTTAAGAAGATTCTATCAGTTACTGAAGAGGAAGAGTAGGATCAACAGGAGGAAACTGATGAACAAGGCAACATCGGTGAAGAACTAGAAGAAAGGAAATCAGATACAGAGGCTACTGAATCTGATGCACCTCCATCTCCACCTCCTACAAAGAAGAAAAGGACAAGAAGTCACACTACTGCTACCAATACCACACCACTTAAGAAAGGTCAAGTAAGGACCTATATAAGGAATCAACCAGCAAAATGAACAAGACAACAACCTGTCAAAACTACACCACCAAAGAAGAGAAAAAGGTTTGTCAGTCCACACAGGCTGACTTGGACGACACCAAAGATGATGAACCAAATGTAGTAAAGAAGAAGTTCAGAAACCAAATGGTAGATGAATCTGCCAAATCAATTGCTACCCATGGCACAATGACTGGTAAAAAGATCAGGTAGTGGGATACACTGAATCTAGAGGATCAGAATAAAATATAGGAAGTAGTCATAAAATCAATGATTAAAAACAAGTACGCCCCTGCTGAATTTGTAAATCAAATACTTGCAGAGATAGGTAAAAGACTATACCAACAGTGGTCATATGCCTTGAAAATAGAAAGAGAAGCAAGAGAAAGAGTTCTTGTAAGACTTATGCCTCCTGAATCCAAATTTGAAGAAATACAAGAAGTGCTAAAGAAACACTCAAGTAAATTTGAAAATAAGGGCTTAAAAAGTACTTGAGAGCAAGTTTATAAAACTAGATTCAATGACAGAGACCAAATGGAGACATCTCCTAGATCTACCGGCAGATTCAACAAGTGTTGAGAAGCAATTACTTCCCACAAACACACCTCATAGAGAGGAGGAGACAGATAATGCAAGTCCTCAGCATATTTCTCTGGACAATCAAGAAAGTGATGATGAGCCTATTAACTTAGATACAGGCATGGATGATAATATCCAAGAAATCACTCATTATGATTGTGACAATGATCCAAAGAAGAAAGATGATGTGATATTTATCACACTTAAGGATCAACAAATCCATCAAGTACTGAAGACATCAGATGGAAAGATAGTTGACATTGTTGATGAACGAATGCAGGACACATCAATCCTGCACCCGCTTATGCAAGACCCTGCACAAAATATACAAAAGGATGAGGATGTCACTACTGACAAGGCACTAACTGACGAGCAGGACATCAATACTGACAAAGCCCAAGAAGCAACTCAAATTAACATGCCTATCCTAATGAAGGCAATAAACATACTAGAGGGAAATGAGGGATCAAATAAGAAAGAAACAAGCACACCTAAAGACAAGGGTGATGAAGAAGCCAAAGGGAAAACATATACTACTGTAAAGCAAGATGCAACTGATGATTAGAAGAATGCATCTACTGATTAGAATAAATAAAACACTCAAAAGGGAACAGGGGACAAGCCTTTAGAGAAAGGTGAAGAAGGAAAGAAGGATGATTTTGAAAAGAAAACCAGAGCGCATTCTGCAGAAACACCCAAGGTTAATGAAGAGACATCTTCACATAACTGACAGATGCCCAAAGAGTAAAAAACACAAGATGCATCATCAACAAAACCTTCCCCAAGCAATTCAGAGCGAACAAATGAACTAGCTATGGTAGATCATACATCTACATCCCCTCAAATCTCAAAGAAGAAGAAAGGAAATAATAAAAATCCAGTAACTCTGGATGAAATCATTGAGATTCCAGTCTGTGATCCAAGAACATTGGATCCAATAGTATTGCCAAAATATGCAAAGCTATGTGAGAGAAAATCCATTCAAGACAAGTTGAAAAGAGTGGCAAAAGAGGCCAAGGTACTGGAAGTAGAAAGAAATATACTTCAAGAAATTATACCAAACATAAATATTGATCAACAAAATCCAATCATTGATCAACTGGTCACACTTACAGATGCAATACAATCTCAGAATATAGATGTTGAGAAAACAATGGGAGGGAGACTTGAACAAAAGTATGAATTCAAGCTCGTAGAAAAGATAAGCCAAGAAGTTGCATTGAAAAAGGTCAAGCTATCTAAATTCATAAGTACAATTGACCCAATTTTATCAGAAGTTGTTACCTTAATCAAGAAATTGTGCAATTTAGATCAAATCACTAAGGAGTATACTGAAAAGATGGCAAAAATAGATGTTGATCTTCAGTCCAATGCACAAAATCTAGCCAACACCGAAGAAGTAATTAAATTGCACAATCAACAAATCATACAGGATAGGAAATAGAGACAGGACATTCATTTTCCAGAGATGAAATATAGAGATGAGGTCAACGAGCTCCAAGTTAAGCTCTTACCGACACTTACACTCCTGTAACAAAATATGACACAAGCAAGTACTCTAATTGCCACCCCTAAAATGTCTGTCCTAGACAACATTTATGATATGCACGCCAGACTAGAGCTGCAACACATGGCCCTAGAACAGTTGCAAGAACATTGGGAGAAACTAATGGAAGATATCAAAATTACCCATTCTAATGTATTTGACACATTGTAAGTTACACATTTTTGTCACAATTTTGGCATATTGTAAGTTGTACATTTTTGTCATCATTATCAATGAAAGGGGGAATTTGACATGTACATCACCTCAATTAAAGTAGGAAATCATATGTATAGTGGAAGAAAGGGGAAATAATTTACATTTAGAGAGAATAAACAGTATACATATACATATACATACACTACACCGATAAACATAGTAAGGAGGAGTCATATTATGACAAGAATATAAAGATGGTGTAATAATTTTAGTATTATGCACATATCAATTTTTTTGATACTAATGTCAAAGGGGGAGATTGAAGGCATTATGTTTTTCCATTAGTATACTTAAAGAAAAACATGATCTGCACCATTAGTTTACCCTACACCGACAGACAGGGCACAACACTATCCAACGCCAATGTTACCTGACAAACACTGTTAAGTGTTACCCGATGAAAAAAAGGTAAACGATACCTGACGAGTAACAACAGTGCTACTTGATAGTACATCAAAGAGAGGAACCTGATAGATATAAGGAACCCAACAAACAATTCATTCAAGGAATGCCGACAGACTGCAAGTTCAAACTGACAACCAAGTACTAATAGTCAGTTACATCCCGCAAAAAGTGGATCTGACTTTCTACATTAGATAAATCACTGAAGTTGTATTTATAACTTCTTGATTTACTTTTAAATCCATTATGTGTGGAGGAAGCAATGTAATTGTTATTGTTTTAATTAGTTTTACTATTTTAAAACATGCAAAATAAAGATCAAGGTCAAGTTGTAAACCTTGGATCTGAGAGTTGACATTGTAAATTGTGAATTCCAAGATAGGTCAATGCTTGTATAAATAGGTTCTCAATCCATTGAGAATTGTTGTTGTTCAATGTTGATAGTAGCCACGAAGAGCAACCAAAGACTAGATAGAGAATTCATGCACAAGAACACAAACATAATCAAATCAGTTTTCAAGAACAGAACAGAGGCTACTGACAAGCAGAGAAAAGGTATTCATCAATCACTTAAGGTGATATTATTATTGTAAAGGCTTTAATGGATCTATAAATCAGCAATGGTAGATTGCATACAGTCAGGTCAACATTTTTACTCATTCTAACAAGTGAAGTACACTAATAAAATCCTTTCAAGAAAGGTGGGCTTAACCATCCTATTGTAAATCTCATTATTGAGTGCACACTTAAATCAGTCTTGCTAAAGCTCTTAATAGAGTAGATCTTAATAGGTCTCCACCTTAATACTCTTAACAGGGTAGATCATCAGAAGTGATCAAATTGTAAGCCTTAACCGGCTCCCTTCCATTCTACAGATAGTAAAGTTTTGTGGGTGCCATCCCCACTGTAGTTTTTACTTCCTAACAGGAGTTTTCTGTGATACCATATCTTGTGTTATGTGTTTGTCAATTTAATGAATGTTTCTATGAATGATTGTAAAGATTGTGAACAAACATTAGATGCATAAGAAAGAAAAATAGTAATGGTTGGTAAATCAAAATTGAATGATCATTAATGATGAATTGAGTAAAGTGTTAAAAGTTTTAGAGGTACTGATTCACCCCTCCCCTCTTAGTACTACTTCCCATTAATTCCAACATTTTGCCCATCGTTCTTGATCTTTTGTGTGCAAGAATCATTCCATGTGTTACTTTACTTACATCAGAAATAAACTTGGGACACATGATTCCTTTTGAGATGTCTAAAGTTTTCCATTTCAGGTGGAAAATTAAATCGCGCGTGAGGTCTCCAGAACCCAGAATCCTTTTAATGTTTATGTACTGACGATTGTCAGTTTTGCAGGTACATGGTAAAGTAAGAAAGAAATGGCTTCATAATTGTCACCTCTCAGGAGCCCTAAACTCCCAAATGCCCCCATGGGCACCAGTAAGAAGAACAAAGTAGAATAGGTGGAAAGATTCTAGGGTCCCAAAATGAGTCTACTCTTAAAGAGATCACCGACATAGATGTCGGTACCAGGGCTGAATTGAAGGGCCTTATTCCAGTAATTCATCAACAGTGACATGCCAATGACTCTATTTATATCAACTTAGCGACATCTAGTATCATTTAAGTGACTGGTTTTTAGTGCTTAGTGCAAGCGCCAGAGCTAATTTTTCTCTTGGAAAAATGTTACAGTCTAGGTAGTGGAACTGTTATGTTGGTCTCGCCCAACCCCCTTGGTTAACTGGTGCCCATCATCTCCTTGGAACATGATGCCACCACCATAAGGTGGTGCATCCCACACTTTTTAGATGCTATTACTCTCACTAGGGCTTCTTTTCTCGACCAGTTCGAGAAAGCAGCTGAACTAGCCTTGTGCCACCTCAACTTTGAGTGGCTAAAGAGCCCACATTGGAAATTCAAGAAAATGTACATAGATATCCCTCACTCTGATTTCAAGTAGCCCAGCCAGGCCAAAATTGTATTTCTATGCAGGATTTTTGGGGAGCCCCATGCTCGAGAATTATCCCCTTGAATGTACTACTTTTATATGGTATGACCACCAACAAGGCACACTTTTACTATTTTGACATCATCTTCAAGTGTGTAGACATCCAGATGAGGAGGGTCGAGGTAGAACATAAATTCTATATGACCTCCTACATCATCTAGCTACTTGCCTGGCAGAACCTAGGAATTTGGGGATTAACTATAGTTGGTATTCTTTAGGATGGAGCTACATAGGCCACCCCATGGGACTATTTCCCCTAGATTTAGTGGGACCAGAGTTTCCCCTATTTTTGCAGTGTCAATGATGCCTTCATCTTTCATGGGATTAAGGCGATCACTTGTGATCAAGGATTCAGAATATCCCTAGAGGCCATGGCCTTAGTTAGTGCATGGGGATGTTATTTCATCTAGTTCTCCCAACACACCTATATTTGGGTGTCCAGATTTTCCAGGCAACCTTACTTCTTGTCCAAACATTATGGAGATAGAATTATTTTGCTAGAATTTATTAAGTAGATTCTTGAGGCGCATGCTTTGACCGCTGCCAATAAAATCACCTCTATCTCCTTTCCATTTGTGTGCAAGAACTACACCTACTCACTCATCGTGGCTCGGGAAGAAGAGAGTGAGCTAAGTATCCTGAACTTAGCTAAATTTTCATTTAGTCGCAAAGAATATGATCTTCTTGGGCGACTAGCAAGGCTGATACCCCAGGGAATTAACCCCTATGAGAGACACTTGGAGGATTTTTGGGCTAATTAACAAGATGTTTTTGACATCCTGAAGCAGCAGTACTCCTAGATGCTGAAGAGAATGATGGAACATTTGAAACTCTGGATGTTCCCATGAACATTTTCAGACACCGGGTCACTTGAGGACCCCAACTACAAGGAAACATGTATAGATAAGATGGACCTCCGTCCGGTAGATTGAGACACACCAAAATTTTTGAGTATTGAGGTCATCTCAAGGATGGTGATTCAACGCATCCATGCATATTTTGTGAAGGCTTGCCCAAAGAGTGTCTGATTGGACAATCAATTTTTGTAAGCCTCAAGCTCCCGGGTAGTGGAGAAATCCAAATCCACAGGTAAGAAGAAAATTGCCACCCCTTGTCAGGTCACGGACCCCATTTTGGCCCCCCTGATGGAGCAGTTGGGTAAGAAGTTTGAGCACTCCCAGAAACTAATAGATGTAGAAAACTCCAGAGTGACATCCGGTCTTGGAGCTACTCTGGTAGGCTCCTATCCCCCACCAAGAGATTTCCCCTCTTTAGCCATATTGTTGAGTGCAACATGCAAAGCAGAGACCGGAGGAACAACAAAAGCTGTAGACCCCAGGTCGGCACTTAAGAGAAGAAAGAAGCAGAAGGAAGAGAGACCCCAGCGAAGAAGAAATGTGAGTCTTGAGCCTGGAAATGTACCTGATGTTGAAGTTCTCTCCTCCTCCTCTGACAAGAAAGATCATTCAAAGATTCCCCTAGAGATAACGCAGATCAACGTTGATGATTTCTTCCCAATGTGTGATCTCGGGGAATTGCTGGAAATGGTAGATGACACAATGGAAGAAATGGTAGAACCAAAGGCTGAGTTTCCCACGTAGAAGGAATTAATAGAGGTCGAGGCCAAAAAGAGGGATATGTATCCCAACCAGAAGAGGTCGAAGAAGAAAAGATGATACAAGAAGAACAAGAAAGTAATCTGGTTAGGGAGAAATTATCAGTGGAAGAGGAAACCAGACCTTCAAGAGCAACTGTACCCTCTAATTTAGTGCTTCTAAGCCAAGTTGATGATCAAATCTTACCAAAACCACTTAATACAGGGGCCAATAAGGATAAGACCATATTCCAATAGGTAGACTTGAATGAGTTGCCTCTACCACCACCACCACCTAGCCCACCAATGGATGATATATTGGGAGGTGGTATAGAAAATGAGAAGGGAAATGTAGGTGAAACCCCCATTAACATAAAAGGAAACACATCGAGGGGAGAACCTGAACCGAACCCCAGGGGTACCTCGAGCTTGAGGATGATGATGAGCGGGTCAACCACCCCTCTGCAGTGGCTAGTGGAGTCCCAGAAAAGGAAATCCCCAACAACAGTGATGGCCCCACTGTCACTAGCTGAAATGTTGGCTGAAGGCCAGGTAACAAAGAAGCCTAAGAAGGCTCATACCCTTCATACCACTCGAAGGGTCCCAAATGGTAATGTGGTGGTATTAATAGCTACCCCAGCAGTAAGAAAAGAAGATTCAGAGGTTACTGTCAAAGAGTATGTCATCACGGAGGTGCCTCTGGGCAAAAGGAATCAACAAGGGGAATTGGATCTCCTGAATGAGGCAAGCCAGGCTATCCACACCCGGTATGAAAAATAGTTGCAAAGGGTGAAGGAGTTGAAAGTTACCAATGCAAATCTCTTCATACTCTTGATAGAGTTAGTGCGCCCCCTCACCTTTGAAACACCCAAACCTTTGGCTTCCAAAACACCACTCCCTCAAGGTGATGTCAACATGCTGAGAAATATGAAAAGGAAGGTGCTGGTGGTTGATGAATGGATGGCCCAACAGATTGGACCCATAAGAAGTTTTCTATTTAAGTCTCTCCCCAACTTCTTCTAGGCACATGACATAGTGAAATGATTGGATTCCACTAATCCTCAGTGGCAGGGAGAGACTAAAAAATATGAGGAATGGAAGGATGATGTAGTGGAGATTTCAAATCTCAGAGAAGATATTCTAATGACAACATGCATCCTAAGGGATGAGTCGTATGGGTTCCTTAGGACCCAGTACTCCAGACTTGCATTCAAAGTTAGAATCAACAAGCAACTAGTAAGGGTGTTGGAGGAATAACTTTTGGCAGTCTCAACCCCATTGGACCAATATGTTGTTTTTATCAAGGAAATCACATTGAATGACCCTCTCAGTCCCGAGACTTATACTCTTGTTGATTCTATACTTAGAAAGTTTGATGAAGTGGTTGAGGCTCAATTCTGGTCTGATGGAGATTTCAATAACACAGTAATGGTGGAACTCTCCCAGATGGTGCTAAAATCCCATGATGGTGCCAAGGTGGCTGCAAAGCTAAAAGAGAAGGTCAAAGACGCCAATGATCACTTGGAAAGTTTGGTTGATCACCAAGATTACTTGAAGGACTTTGAAGAGGAAAGAATACTCTAGATTCTGGAAGCATATGAGAAGTTCAAAGGCCAATAAGATTTCCTGGACCCCAAGGATTCCTTTATTAGGGGTGGGTTTTGAGCAATAATTCTTTATTCTTTGAGTGCAACCTCCCAGATTCCAGAATCCTGGATCCCAAGTTTTGTATTATTTACGGTGGTAAGTGTTGATAGCTCCCTGATCTAACCGATCACTATCTACGGTCTGCTGTCAGACCTAAGGCCCTCCTTTACAGTCTGATGGGTTACTCTTAGCTAGAAAGTTCATCGCAGATGTCTCCCGACCCCCAAGGTGTCATTATAGCATTTAATATCTAGCATACAAAGTACCACTCAGTGACCAAGAACCACAGATGCATTAATGAGGGCATATGGCCCAAGTCACCCAAAGAGCACATCATGTCTACAAGTATAGAGGCACTTTTTCTAATGGCATATTTCCCAGAGATTTTTTCTTATTTCCTCTCTTTTCTTCTCAAATGATTGTATATAGTATGATGGCCTTGACAATGCAGGTAGTATCAATTATAAATATTGTAATATAATATAAGTATCTTGTGTAGGTTAAGTTTCCTAGGTAAATAAGATGTATATAAATAATAAGTATGATGTCATTCCAACGGTTGGCGAATTGATGATTTAGGTGTCCACAAGTAATACAATTTTCTGTTTTAGCTATCTTTCTTTAAAGTTCAGAGTAGATTAATGCTCCCTTGGAGCCACTAGTGTAACTGCTAGTGACGTTGGATTTCAAGTTAATGAAAGGATGAGAAGCACTACCTGGCACCATGTTCTGTACTGTATCTGATTATGGAGTTGACAAACGCTTTCATGTTGTATGCTTCCTTATGTCCTATTATCCAGTTCTTTAATTTTTTAATGAAATATTTTACTTTTCTACTACTATATATCTGGTTGGTGATCGTATGTATGCCCATTATTTTCTCTTCATCTAGAAATTTTTTGATGTAACTATGGATATATATATCGTGACTATAGTTAGACATTCACACTAGCCCTATCCTATATTTTTATGTTTTCTTTGTTGGAAATAAGAAGCGCTTGCAGGAAACCTATTATGGTTGAAGTTCTGAAGGTCGATGAGTCAAAACCAACTATCCCCCCAAAACAAACAGTCATCTACCCAACTAACTCAATCCCACACCATCATGACCCAACTACCAGGTACTTGGAGGCTAGGAGAGCTCACTCTTCAGTAAACCTCTTCAGGCGAAGTTAGTCGGTACTCCGGTACCTAGTGACAACTCTCTCCCTATTGGCGAGGCCATCACAAAGTCCCATCAACACTGAGGGGGGTACCTGTATTTCAAATGCCAATTTCTTTAACAATTTCTTTAACAATTCAAATGTCTCAAGTAAACAAGATTCTCAATGGAGCTGCTTTGATAACATATAGATACAAATAGGAGATTGGAGTTGATCAACCTTCACTTGTGCATATAAGAGTTGATCAGGGAAAGTATATGCACAGGTGAAAAACATGTACATTTGACCAAGCACTACTGGGAGCTAGACCCAGTAAAAAATGGACTTGTGATGGAATAGTACATATATTTTAGGGTAAGCTCCTAGTAGTGCTTAGGAGAATCTACATGTTCATCACCTGTGTATATACCTTCTATAATCAACTCTTAAAAAAGGTGAAGGTTGTATATGTTGTATATGTTGTGTGTGTGCGCATGTGTGTGTGTGTGTGGCTTAGCATTCTATCCTAGGTCCTCCAAAGTTGCTTACAAGCATTATAAGGAGCTTTGTTTATAGTTTGGATAATTAAAATGTTTATAAGATGTAAAAAATAAAAAAGGGGGCCTTTATCATTGATCTTAAAATGACAAATTTGCCTATCTAATGCTTTTATGCCTTGTAAATGATTGTTTGAAAGCAAAATGGTGAAGAAAATAAGATTGAAAGAAAAATGGTGAAGAAAATGTTTCAAAGCAAAATTTTAAGCTCGTAGACTCATGGCTGCCAAAGGAGATTAAATATTTTTAGTTTAAGAGCACTTTCATTGATAGAAAATAAGATACATTGTGGAGCTGATCCAAGAGGTTAATCTTAGTGAAGTATTGCACATCTTCACTTGAGGTTAATCTTAGTGAAGTATTGTACATTGTGGAGCCGATCCAAGAGGTCATTGATGTGCTGAGGGGGGTACCTATATTTCAAATTCTAATTTCTTTAACAATTCAAAGGTCTCAAGTAGACAAGATTCTGAATGGAACTTCTTTGATAATATATAGATACAAAAAGGAGATTGGAGTTGATCAGTATTCACCTATGCATATAAGATTTGATTACAGAAGTTATATGAACAGGTGACAAACATGCAGATTTGACCAAGCACCATTGGGAGCTAGACCCAACAAAAAATGGACTTGTGATGATTTTCACAATAGTACATTTGTTTCCGGGTAAGCTCCCAGTAGTGCTTAGGCAAATTTGCATGTTCATCGCCTGTGCATATACCTTCTCTAATCAACTCTTATATACACATCAAGATTGTATATGTTGTGTGTGTGTGTTTGTGAATGTGTGTGCGTGCACGCGCACATGTGTGTGTGTGTGTGTGTGGCTTAGCATTATGCCCTAGGTCATCCAAAGTTGCTTACAAGCATTATAAGGAGCTTTGTTTATAGTTTGCACAATTAAAATATTGATAAGATGTAAAAAAAAAAAAAAACGGGGGGGGGGCCTTTATAATTTATCTTAAAATGAAAAATATGCCTATCTAATGCTTTTATGCCTTTTAAATGATTGTTTGAAAGAAAAATGGTGAAGAAAACTAGCCCAAATTTTATGCTCATAAACTCATGGCTGCCAAAGGAGATTCAAGATTTTCAGTTTAAGAGCACTTTCATAATAGCAAATATGATAAAATGGAAACTCTGAACTATTGCAAGGTAGACTAAGAAAATCATGTTTATGCTACCAAAGACCTTAAAGAATGTCCTCAAAATTTTCAAAATACTGAAAATGATCAATCATTGATTTCATCAACTGATGACTTTCTGGAGCAGGTTAAATTAGAGCATTTTATAGAACTTAACCCCTATTCTTAAAAGAAACCTTATCAGGATATATGACCAGGCCATATATGACTTTTGATCCTTTCTCCAATGATTTATGCAACTTGAACATTCTTCATTTTTAGTGGAAATTTTTCTTTTCTGTTCAAAAATGCCTTTTATATATTCTTTTATTTTTATGACACATGTGCTTGGTCTAAAGCTTATTTGGTGCAAAACACCACGGACATGAAGATACACTAGGGTCACTGATGGATCCTAGGGGAGATAGAGTGGTGCAGGAGCACCAAGGCCAAGCACAAAGGGCCTAGAGGAACACTAGGGTCACTGATAGATCCTAGGGGGAATGAAAGACAAACATGACCATGATGGGTCATTTGAAATGTAATAAGACCATATTTGGTCCTTTGATTATTCTTCTAATAATGTTTTGATTGGTATGTAAATCCTTTGTAAAAGGATAAATGATGTAAGCCATGGTGGCATTTGGAGGCTAGAAGTGCACCTTGGGGGTCACTTCAGGATCCTTGGCGTAGATGAGATTGTTTAAAGACCTATAAGGTCCAAATGATTGTAAGTTGGCCATTAGAGCCATTTAAAAGTGTCAAATGCACTAAAAGTGCTAAATATCTAAATTTGCCCAAATTGGAAAAATGAGGCCTATGAAGGCTCATATGAGATTTAAGAAGGGTATAAGGTCTTACGAGTTAAATGAAATGATAAAGGAATGGAGAGTTTTCAAGTTGACAACTATGTTGTCAACTTGACAACAATATACCAAATGTAACAATCATTAAACTAACTGCAAGCAGTTTGGCAGGGAATTGTAATTGTCAACTAATTAGTAGAAGGGTATTTTGGTAGTGTGAGCATGAATGAGAGTAAGAGAGGAGTTTAGGGAGTTCGGTAGAGTGTTGTGTGTCAAAGGAAGCAATGTAATGAAGTTTAAATCAACAAACTTTTAATTCCTTGTGAATTGTTTATTCTCTACCGTAAGGACACAGTCACTATGTTTGTGTTCATAAACTCTTCATTCTATGAAATATTAATTGGGAATGGATTGAAATAGTATTTTTTAAAAAATTTATTCATTTCCATGCAAAGGTTGTGTTATTTTGTGAAGTTTTTAAGTCAAGTTTGCATTGATTGTTCCTAGGCAGGGTCTTGGTGTGCAATCAACAATTGCTTTGAAGACACCATGAATGTGTAAGACTCCCCCACTTACTGTGGTAAATGTGACTTGTGGGGAGAGCCTAAAACATGTATGATATGCTCCATATGTGTTTGGTTGCAGGGGTATGCAGGGATCGAAGATGAAGATCTCTGATTGAAGAGATATTGCTAATTGAGGGTACAAGGTGGTTGGACCAGTCAAGGCATGAGAGTTCCACCCAAAGAAGGGCCACTTTTTATGACTTGGTATGTCATGATACGTTACTTTGATGGTGTAGGATCCATTGGTAGGAGTTGGAAGTGTTTGGAAGTGTCTTGTTGACAAAGCCCTAGGATAGTGCACCTAGGAAGGAGGGTTTGGTGTTTGGGAAGGTAAAACATGGTGGCATCTCCTATAAATGTGAAAATCCATTGATTTAGATCATGAATCAACTATGTTTGAAGGTTGGGTGGGAATGTGATTTGTTAGGGGTTTCTTTGTAATAGGAGGGCTAATGATGACAAGAAAACTTTTGTACTGACCCCATTGTAGGATGATGGTGAAGAAAATAAGAAGGCAAGCAATATCATCTTAATGGGTAAGAAAGTGTTTGTAAGGATGAAGGAAGATAAGAGGAAGGATTTTGCATCCCTTACATAGGTTGCATAAGTTAGATCATACATTGAGAAGGGGGACACAATAAAACAAGTCAGTAATTTGCAAGCCAAGAGTAACAAATAGAAGCCCAAGCATGAATCCCTTGTGTGGATACAAAGTGGGATACAAAGACATGATGCTATTTTCATGGGGAAAATTATGTTTCCTTTGATAGTTAGAAAAGAGAAGAGACAATCTAGTTTTTGATCGGACATAGGTGTTTGGAGAAGCAAATATGAGTCAAATAAGAAAGGTCAAGAGTAGAATGGGTGGTAGAGAGTGACAAGAACAAAGGGATGAGAAGAAAAAGAGGATAGGCCAAGGAAAGAAGATGTATGTAGATGTAAAGACCATTTCTAACTTTATTTTTATCAGAGGAAGCCAAGAAGACAATCAACATTCCTAGTTGAGAAGAAAGAGGTATGTCAAGGGGGTATCCAATATAATAGTGCCAAAATTAATATAATGTTTAAGAATATCAAAAAATGGAAGGGTATACCAGAAAGATGCATCATTTGGAGGCTAGGAAACAAAGGTTCCAAACATTTTTTAGTGCAACATGGTCCTCAAAGGGACTTCAGTTTCTTTCTAGGCCAGGTGTATGGTGCAGGAGCACATAGCCATTTTTATACCTCCTGATGTAATGATAATATTTTTTTGTTTTGGATTGTGTAAAATAAGGTCCCAAGGACCATTTTTAAGGTATTTGTAATTAATCCATGTCATGGAAGGTCATAGTTGGTCCAAAATGTAAAACTACAGACCAAAATTGTCAATATTTCTATGTGAAAGAAAAAGTTTCCAATGAGGCTTCCATGGAACTTTATGATGTAATAAGGTTAAATTAGCCTATTTTAGGAATATGTAGGTTATTTTATGTTCTTATAAAGTGTTTTTATATTTATTTGTTCACAAAATGCAAGAATTGCAAAAGTTGCACAACAATTGTTGAGCAACTTTTTAAATTTAAAAAGTTGCTTAACAAGGGTCATTTAGTAACAAGTTATTCCAATGGTATCATAATGAAAAATTTAGTTGGAATCCCTTGATACTATTGAAAACATGTTATATAGGCTTCGGGGACTCGAGGCATGGGTGTTGATTCAATATGAAAAAAGTTTGATCAATAAAGAAGACTTATTTTCTAAATTTTTCAGTAAACTGTCTCTAATATTTGCTTGCAACATGAACATACTTTGGAATTTGATCACAATCATTATAAATTAATAAAATATAAGGAAACATCTTTCATTTGGGACTGATTTGGTGATTATTCATGGATATTTGAGGGATAACCAATAAATTTTGTAAAAAGTATCTACAAACCCTAATTGACAGGGATTTTGAGAAAGAAATGCTTGTAACTCCCATTTACACTTTGGGAAAAATATAGAAATGGGTGGAATAGGAGATGATAGGGTCCTCTAAAGGGTCATGGTAGTCTTAGAGAAGAAATCGATGTCTATAGCAAATAATTTGATGCCCAGGTCATATTTGGAGTGGAAAAATGAATGATTTTCATATATGTGAATGGATCTCTCAATTCTAATAAAATTTTGAGAGGTTTAGGCTCTAAGGGGTTTTGGATCCTTCAGTTTGGAGTCAAATTAGAGGTTTCCATATCATTGGTTCGCAAGTGTGAAGTATTTATAAGGTATTTTCTTTGAGAAATAGGCCTAATTGAGGCCCTAAAACTATGACAATGTACTTTTTGACAAGTATGTTCCAAAGAAACTTGTGCCAAGTTTTAGAAAAAATTTAAATCTCACAAAGTATATCAAAAAGGTCATCTATTGTGTCTAAGGCCATGGATTGAGGATTTGTGGCCTAAAAAGCAGTCAAATAAGCCTAGTAGACCTAGTTACACCTAAAGGAACAATGTTCATTGGGAGTTGTTCAAACCTGTCACAAGTGGTTGGAATGAGTTGTTTTGAGTCCTTTAATGAGTAAATAAAAAAATATCTTTTGTCGCATTGTGTGGTAGGATTGTCTCCCTTATAGTAGTTTTGAAGCCTTATTGAAGTGTCTCATGACTATCTTGAAGAATGGGTTTGAAAACCCTTGTAAGTCTTTTACATTGATTCATGTTCAAAATGTTTAAAGTGAGTCTTGAATTCAACAAGGAGGGATCTGCATCAATAATATTTAATTTCATAATTATAGACAAAATTTTGTAGGAATGAATTGAGTGTAGAATTTCATGAGCAATTTGGGCACCTTTTATAGTCTCCCTACCTTGAAAAAACCTCCCTATTAATAAGATATAATTTTAGGGATGGGAGGAGTTAACCTTAGAAATAAATATGCTTTGAAATTGGTTTAAATTATGCAAATGTATTCGGAAATTTTTTTTATTGAATCATTTCAATGGATGTGTTATTGATCTCTTAAGTATAGATTCATTTCTCAGAGATTACTCTAAAGAATTTAGAATGTCTACACCTACAAAATCCTATCCTTTCTAAAATACAAGAATTGTAAAGCCATTGTACTCTACAGATTTTTTTGGAGAAAAAGATAATACTACCTTTTTAAGTTACTCAAGTGTGAAAGGCTTGAGGAGAATGCCAATTTAATCAAAGGACAAAAATTATGGAATACAATTTAAAATATCTAACATGTCAACATCAAATTCATGATCAGGATCTCTCGGTAAAAGGCTTAAAAAAAGAGAAAACCTCTTTTTGGATATCCTTAGAATTAGTAAAAGTAATACTTTGAACATTCTTGATCTGAAGTGTGGAAAAACTTAGTATTATGGCCTCCTTCTCTAAGGCGTAATTCTCTAGTAGAATATTTACGTCAATAGATTTAAACCCCTGCCTCCTTTACACAACTCTCTAGACATGTGTATGAAGGACACTCCTGCCAACTACACTGTCACTATCCTCTCTGTGATAGAATATCAATCACTCTATGGAATAAGCTAAGTTTGTAAATCAACCCTTATTTTGATATAATGAAGTTCAGATCTAAACAAGGAGGATATTTGAAAATTTGTTGAGGGTTTGGGGAACTTGGTTTTAAATTAACAGTTATTTTCTTTCTTATTTCCAAATATCTGGAAAAATACAAAATAATCCATATTTATGGGCATTCTGGTTCAATGACATTACGAAGGGAGATGACAACATACATAAGGATAATTGAAAGCTCAAGTTACCAGAAGTAGAATTGTGGAAGTAGTGCAAACAAGGTAGTTTTCCAAATTTTGGGGTTCAAAAAAATTTGAAATAGATGCACCTTGCATGTCTTGATCTATAAATATGTTATTGCTTATATTGTCTTATTTATTGATGAAGCTAGTTGGGGTTCCTAAGAAATAATTTCCCAAACTCTTAAACTAGAAAAGCAACTAGCAAGCCTCATGAAATCTATTTTTATCAACATTGGATAATGCCAATAAAGCTGTATATATGTCCCAGAATTATGAAAATCTCTACACAATCAGCTAAATAATCCAAGTTTAAAAGATCCATTGTAAGCCACACAATGGTGAAATATTGGTTAAATTGTTTTATATCTACATTAACATGTAGGAATATTCTATTTTGTCTACCATTAATATCAAATAGCCACAAAACATCAAATGTTATATTCTGTCTGCCATTAATATCAAGATGCCTAGGTGGAGGTTGTGCTCTATTTTGTGCTTCTCATAGTGATAATAAATCTATTATTTGTGTTGTACTTTATATGGAGAACCATTTCATTTGCAAGTTGTTCAATCTTTTCTATGGCAAGGGCTTCCAAATTGTGTACTTCATTATGTATTGTATCTTCCTCAACTGCAATGTAATTTGTTGTTTCTAGCATTAATTCAGCAACAAACCCAATCCATTTGATCAGAAGATGGATAGGTGGTAGTTAAAAAGAAGTCTGATAATCAAGTTGCATTGACAAGTTTGGAAGATGGGAAGTTATAAGAACTCAAAAGGAGTTTCATCTATTTTAAAGAGTTTTTCTTACCTTAGAGATGAAGGCAATCCTTTTACTAGTCCTTTATGACATGCAAGAATTGGGCATGTTAACTATGACATAATTCTATGTTAAGTATGATAGAATTCTATGTTAATTATTACAACATCCAAGGGATACAAAAGAATGATGTTGTAGGCATGCCCACTCTGCCTGAGACAATAGAGCAAGGAAAAGCTTGGAATTTAATAAAACAACATAGAGATATTTACCCTAGATCAACTTGGAAAGCTCAAAAATAGTTGCAACTTATTCACTTTTATTTGTGCAGGTCCGCAGAAATCATTTTTGTTGGAGGATATTGATACTTCAAGTTGTTTGTTGACAATCATAATGGAATAAACTCGATTTAGTTCTTGAAAAAGAAATTAGAAGCCTTTGAAATTTCAATAAGTTCCATGCTATGATTGAAAATGAAGCTCAAACTCAACTCAACACTCTTCAAATAGACAAGGCTAAAGAGTTTATGACGCAATTGCGGTAAAGGTTTTTAATGAAAGACTACATATCTGTGTAGTATTATCTTAAAACACTCATCAACATGCACAAGAAAACTCAAACATTATAACAACAATATGAAAAACAATTGGAACAATATATTAAACTCCAGAATTTCAAATTATATCAGAATATCTTATTCAAGGGCTTACAACAAATCCTGCCCGCTCTTGGCCACTACTACACTCAATGAATTTGTCACCTATTTATAGTGAAGATTGGCGTAGCAAGTTGGTACTAATCAAAACTGTAGTACAATCCCCAATGCACTTAGGATAAAGATCATGAGATCAATTATAAATGATTTACCCTTTAAGTTCACTTTGAAACTGGATGCATATCTTTGAAATATGTAAATTTTCCCCTTTTCTTATGTAGCAAGCTATATGGCCCTAAATTCAATGTAGCTCTAAACATGAACCTTGAGACCAATGATGCCAACACTGACATTAGTCATCGAAACAAAGCCCAAACCTATGATGCACACCTCACAAACCTCTATTAGTTTATTTGGGAAGCAAATATTACTATCATGTAGAATAGACAAACTACTGATATAAGAGACAAGGAAGCAATGCAAAACCATAAAGAGCATACCCACTATGATGAAAAGATTATGTATAGAGGATCAAACCTAGAAAGAAGGAATGATTCTTGGGGCTTCTTTGGCCTATTAGGGTTAGTGTCTTCCTTGTTCTCCTCCTCTTTTGGTTGAACCACAACTTGTGTTACAAGGGAAAGTCAGAAAAATTACTAGCATAGGGCACATGAAAATAGGAAAAAATTCATAGTCGATGGCAGGCTAGTACAATTCCTACCTCAATTCGGCATTCTAACTTCGTGCTCCTTTGCTCCCACGGTGAACTTAAAATCAAAATGATTTGGTTTTCACTTTTTTTTCCTTGTATAGCCTGATGAAGTCGGAATTCTGATAGTCTAAGAATTATCCATCAGAATTTCGACTTCGTTAGAGAGAATTACAAAAAGAAAAAAGTCATTTTCACAAAAAAAAAGTGTACCCTCTGTCGGAAGTTGCTGTCAGAAAAGAACATCAAATGTATTAGCTTTATTATAGCTTTGGTTCCTCTGATCAAATCATATGGTTGGAATATTATTAAGTCTTTAGTTATTTCTCTGTGAACATGCGTGTGGATGAGACGATAGGAATACTTGTACAACAGATTTGGTTGTTTGAGAAGTGGAGGTAGACTTGATTGATTGGAATGCTAAAGTTAGTCCTTACATGAGATGAATTATACCAGCATGGAACTAGAAGGATAATGTAAAAGGCTCTTGTTAGCTTGGATTATTTTGTACATTACATTCTCATGCTCTATATGAGGCATTTTCTATTTTGGTGTCAAGACAATTTTTTTTCAAACATTTCCTTAAAAAAATGATTGGAAACGGTTCTTCTCAGCATCGACTAAAAAGACAATACCATGCCTTGCATAGAATTCACAAGCCAGCTATACGAGATATATTACACATCTGCTCTGACATTGCAAAATTGGACAACTTTCTTTATATATCAACACTTTGTAATTCATTCTTATGCCCAATGTATACTAATCATGTTCTATTAACTTTGCAGATGATTCATATCTAATTCGAACTCCAACAAATAATACATTTGCACAAAGAATGTTCTTGCTTTTGGTTTGAAGAAAACTTCACTAATCGTTTGGAATTATTGATACATATGTTGTGAATACACTACACTTCTCAACAATGCAGTCCTTAGCTTTTCACAAAACACTAATATAATATTGGTTTTCAAATGCTCTGTAAAATACTCACATCTTAATGTAGCTATTTAGTTGAAGTGCAACTCAATAACTATGTTACTTGTATTGACACATTCAGATGTGATTAATTGTTGTATAACATATAATTTTTTAAGACTATTTATTGCGCTACTACTATCCCAATCCATATAATTCATTATGATTAATTTTTAACTCCATCTCCCATAATGGGTTCTAAATGATGGTGGTATTCAAAATCTCCCTCAATGTCAATGCCTTTAATTTTCATATTTCCTTTGGTTTGTTTATGTTCGTATATGGCAGAAATTATCTATTAATTTCTATATTGTTACACCTTTTGTTAGTTTCAAGAAAATTCATACACCAATGCATGTATCACAAAAATTCATTTATAATGCTATTGTAGTGAAAAAAATACAACTATTTTATTACAAAGATTTGAAAATCAATCATATGTAATTAAGAAACTATTCATCTGTTTTTAGCTGAGTCTTTCTCTTCCATTAGACATTAAAAAATTTATCTTATCTTATCTTATCTTATCTTCTATCTTACTTTTAGGTGGAGGAATTTTGTAAAAAAATCTTTAATACTAATATTGGAGGAATTTAGTATTTTATTATTAATTCCACCAATTTCATTATGTATCATTTTGGCAAACTAAGCTATTTTAAGGCCTTGTTTATTTTTAATATAAGAAAGAAATAGAGATTCTTTCTTTATAATAGTCACGAGACAGTCATTATTATTTTAATTCTAATAGTAGTCATATTTATTTATTTACATTATTTTACTAGTTGTAATTTTTATTTCTATTTTATTAATTGGTGATATTATTATTTTTCCTCTCTTTCTTTTGATTTCTATATTTTCCCTCTTTGATTTTTATTGCTTGGTTGTATTTTATTAGTGTTGTTATTTTACTATTAATTTTTTAGAAGTCTTTTTTTTTTTTTTTTTTAATCTTTTAGTTTCTTTAGTTCGTGTGCTATTTTTTTTCTTCCCTTTCTTTCAACTCTTTTTATATAGTCCAGATCTGTAACATATTTTCTTTCATTTTCTATAATGAATCATAGTGTGATTCAAAATAATGATATTAAATTTTTTTTTTATATCAATTAATAAAAAAAAATATCATGTGAAAACTCAAACGAAATTGCTTGTGATTCGGTTGCTTGAAGAGGCACCGTATTATTTTCTTATGGAGACTTCAAGGGAGTTTACTGAATGTTTGACGCGGTTTGTAAAGGCTTCGGGGCCCAGCAGAAAGATACTCCAAAGCAGCATGATTAGGAACTGTCTGAGCAGCAACCTCCATGTCTTCCATCAAGCCCTTTCGGCGGACATTGAAGCAGCACGTGGCTTAGCACCATGCGATCCCTTTGATCTTGCCGCAGCGTGAGGAGGACGAGGGTTCAATGTCCGCAGCTAGGGTTTGTAGTTCCACCTGTGTCTTCGTATCGTTTTTCCACTATTCCTATTCTTACGAAAAAAATATATATCAAGAGATTGACTTGCCAAAGTCGTTGCTACTAATGTAAATGTTCAATGTATGCTAAACTTTCCAAGAAATTCACAAAATGCACTGGCAATGAAACTTATTTTCAAATAAATGTTTGAATGACTTTCCCCCTTGCAAATAACCTGGAACAGAGTGCGGACTTTGGCTTGACCTGACTTTTTAGAACATTTAGCACAGGTGGAAAAAGGGTTTTGTCCGCTTTGTAAATTTTTTTATGCCAACTAACCCACCTTCGCTGCACCCTTCATCATTTGACTGATTGAATGAACATATGTCGTTTATAATGAATGCAGCCCAAATTTCTATAATCTATCCATTGACGCGGTTGTTCTTGGACCAATTGCAAGTTTTACAAGTTGAAAATTGACCATCTTCTGCACGAAAACTTACATATAATATGCTCTACTACTCTCAACACGGCTATCATTCCTGCAATGGCCTTCGCTACACTTAAGTTCAATAGCATTACTGTGTTTTTTATTGTTTTCTTCACCAATCCATCTGTATGTCTATGTAGATGCTCCTGGCAAGAATCTGAAGCTCTTCTATCCTTAAACATCTCTTCTCTTCCGAGCTCTCTTGGGACTCCATGGACAAATGGAACAGATTGCTGTGAGTGGAATGGCATAACATGCAATCAGGACAAGACTAATGTAGTGAGGATATCTTTATCTCCAAATGATATAAGAGGAGGAGTCATATCTGATAGCTTGTGCAAACTTCCGTTTCTTACACAGATATACATATGGAACATTGGCACAACAGGTACGCTCCCTTCTTGTTTGGAAGGTCTCCCTTATCTTCATTCTCTAAATATAGATGACAGTGGATTGAGTGGAGTTATACCCCTCAACATTTGTATGCTAACAAATCTGATTTCACTTAGTCTAAAAGGGAATCAACTGAGTGGAAGCATGCCATTTTGTCTCAATAATATTTCTTCTTTGAGATATCTTGACCTTTCAGAGAATCAATTAAGTGGACAAATTCCATTTACATGGGGCAATCTCTCTTTGCTTCAATACTTGGATGTTTCCTTCAATCGATTAAGTGTAACTCTTCCTTTATCGTTTGTAAGGTTGTCCTCCCTTACAATAATCAAAGCCAATGGAAATAGATTTAATGAAAGTACCCCTTCTTGGGCGATTCCATCCTCTATTGAACGTCTCTACTTCTCACTAAATCATGAACTCACGATATCAGAGACCCTTTTCCATAACCTAACCAATTTATGGGATTTATCTCTATCTAATTGCACACTAAATATTAGTACATTTTGGATTCCAAACTTCCAACTCTCTAAGCTAGAATTTGTGTCGTGTCAGATGGATGGTCAAATTCCACCATGGATTTCAACTCAGTTCTCATTGAAATCCTTAACATTAGTTAACAACGATCTTATTGGAGAAATTCCCTCTTGGCTATGGGCTATCACTGCTTCTGTATCCTATCTAAATCTCTCGCGAAATCATTTGCATGGGTCCCTTTTTCCAAATGGTCTGAATTCTCAGTTAATAGTCTTGGATGTATCTCACAATGAATTCAGTGGATACATACCTTCAGTGTGGCCAAGAAGTAAAAATGCACCACCTTTGTGGTTTCCTCTAATATTCTTGCTTAATGACAATTTGTTTACCGGCAACATCCCTCAAAGCTTTTGCAATTTGATAATGTTAAAGTTACACCTTCGAAAATAAGAAGCTGGATGGAATGATTCCGTGGTGTTTAATTGAAGATGGATCAACGGTTCAAGACTTAAATTTAGGAGGCAATAGTTTAGAGGGAAGGATGCCTGAAGGGCTGACTGTCTCATCTGGCATTAGGTCCATAGTGCTAACAAACAATCAGCTCAGTGGAACCTTTCTTCCCTTATTTAGAAATGATACTGCTTTGCAAGCACTTGATATTGGGCACAACAAATTCACAGGACATCTTCCAAAGTCAATTGGGAATATTTCAGCTCTTCAAGTGCTCGTAATGAAGGACAATCAATTCAGTGGTAACATTCTTTCAGAAATTGGCAACCTGAAGCAGCTCCAAATCCTAGACCTTTCATCCAACAACTTATCAGGATCTATTCCATACAACATTATATGTTTACAAGCGATGACTGTAATAAGAGAAGATGGCTCTGTGTTACATGGTGAACTAGAATTTGAGGAGAACCCTTTGATAAACTCTGCTCTTGGTGGATTGGATATGAATCTCAAAGGTACAAAACAATTCTATCCATATATTCTATCTACACTCATTAGCATAGATATCTCAAACAATCAGTTGATTGGAGATGTTCCTCTTGATTTTGGAAAGTTGAAGGGGTTGATGTTATTAAATCTATCCATGAACAATCTTGGTGGAGTTATTCCACATAGTTTGGGAGATATGAAGAGACTTGAATCATTGGACCTTTCTTCAAACAGGTTTTCGGGAAATATACCTACAGAGTTTCAATCCCTGAACTATTTGGCATATTTAAATTTGTCCAACAATAATCTATCTGGAAGTATACCACAAGGAGGACAAATGATCACATTTGAAAATGCATCGTATTCTAAAAATCCATATTTGCAGGGATGCCCACTTCCAAAGAATTGCTCTTGGCCGAAATTCAGACCTCCTCCTCCCGTAAGTGTTGGTAAACACAAAGATGAAGAGGAGAGCAAGCAGATTCCTTGGTATCAAATTGGAGTAGGATGGTCATATGGAGCAGGTTTTCTCTTTGTTGTAGTGTTATTGATTTCAATCAAAGAGAGGTGGAAAAAGAAGTATTTCAAGGGGGTTGATAATATTTTAAAGCCTCTGTTTCCTTTCATGCGTAATAGGAGATTATGAATGATTATTTCTGCACCAGAATTTGTTTTGAGCTTGTTTTTTAAATTAAATATATTTGATGTAGTTTTAAAATCTGGTTAAAAAAATAAAACAAAATCTATTTGTATCATGCTTGCACTGATATGAAATTTTTTTATTGTTGAGCTTCCATATCATAGCACTTTTCTATATAAGGAAACTAATAATAAATGGATAATGGTGGCTTGATTTTAAAAGCAGAGTATTAGCTTTGATGGCTTTGCATTACATGTTCTTTTTAAGCATATAGAAATTAAATGAGATCACAATTCATTTGTTATAGTAGGGTTTTTCATTGATGCTGATAGCTTTTAAGCATACCATCTTCTGTAGGTAGTCTCTCTGCTCTTAATAATCATATTATTTCTCATAATTTACTAAGTGTCCAATACCCCTTTCTATAGGCAGTCTTACTTCTCTAAACAATGTTTCCTTCACCTAGCTAAGTGGAAATCTTCCATCCTCATTCGTTCATTTCTACTCACTTAAAACCCTCGAGGCTAATGGAAATCCATTCAGTGAGAGCATTCTTTCCTCAGATTTCTGGCTTCTATGACCATTCTCACCCTTACCCTAAACCAGACAATTTCAGAAACCTTTTTCCATAACCTCACTGGATTAAATGCTTTATATTTTTCCAATTGTGAAGTAAATATAAGCACGAAATCCTGCAATTTTCCAGCTCAAATTTCACTTAAGTTGTCGGTATTGGAAGGCAACGATCTTTATGGAGAAATTGGGGAAATTCCCTCTTTGACTATTTAGTCCGCCCATGAATTTCCTGCAAATCTCCTGCAAGGCAAACTCTTTTGCATCTATCTTGGATCTATCCAGGAACGAATTGAGTGGGCCCATAGCATTAGTGTGGCCTCCATATCTAGGACAACTAAGGCTCAATGACAATAGGCTCAATGGCAATATACAAATTTCTCCATTAAAAAGGATGAATATCTATGCTAAGATTCTGGAAATCTCGCCATTGTTAATATCTATGCTATAATCTAAAAATTCAGCAAAGAAAAAAGACTAAAATAAATGTTAGCATCTAACATTAAGACATATAAGCTAATTAGAACAAGAGTTGCGCGCAGTTGGAGTCCCTGCCTTAGGTAGGGGAGCAGCAGCAAGTAGTCATTTGGCTTAGCATTGGGCAGAATAATGATCAACACCAGATCAAATAGCTACTTCTGTCATTGCTTCTGCAGTTTCATCTGTGCTAGAAGTTGCAGGGTCAAGGACAGTGGGGTCTTAGAAGCTAGGACTGGCACAAAATTTTCCAAAGAGACGTTATGAGGATCAGTGATGTACGACTACCGAGGCAGGTATTAATATCCTTTTCGTGGTGATGTGCGACTAAGTGTGATTTGAAACGTCGAGGAAACAAGTGTAAAAAATTTAAGCCAGAAACTCATACACTAAATCTAATGGACTGTAGAAAATTACTTCTGATCTGATTTAGATTAAATGTGGCATTGAGATAATACAATGTTATTTGAAGCTTGATCAACATTGATTAAATACTGTTTCTTTACAATCAGAATTGCCTTATCCAATCCATAGCTAAAGGAGTTGCAGCCCTATTTGGCTATACTTACATGTAGTCAATAATAAACATTACATGAAGTAGACGAAAACGGGAAAGGCTTGAAGAAAAACATAGCCAAGGAAAGCAAACATATACTAGCACCAATCTCCAGCCCTGAATTCTGATTGCAAATGGGCATTCTATTATAACCCATGGATTAATTCAGATATAAATTTTAATGATCCCAAAATGTGTTTTTTAAGGCTCATTTAATTGCAGGGCAGCCAAATGTTATGATGCATAATTTTCCAAGACTCAAGGAAACAAGGAAATGACTTCTTTAAAAAAAGTAGCAAAATTAGATAGATTTCCTTGCATATTTGAGGAATCAATCCCCGAGTTTCCATAATAATTGAAATCATTATCTGTTGGAAAGAGCTACTTAACAAAATTCCCAGTGGAATATTAAGTGAAGAGATAGTAGAAGGCAGCCTAATGCAACATTCAAGTGTCTCTGCCCATGTAAACTACACAGAACCATATACAATTGATGTGTGTTCTTTGTACACATTACCAACTCGCTTCAGAAAAACTATAGGCGACAGAGGCATGTAATTGGCAGGGCAGAGATTAAGCTTGTCCATTTCCACAATTTCTGCTTCGAGACCTAGCCCTGTAAAAAAGAATTAGGAAATCAATAGAATGACAAGATCAGAACGAATCGGTCGGAGAGGAACAAGCAGAGGAGTTGATATCGATTTGGGATTAAAATTAAGCATATGCATAATGTGTATGTAATGATAGATAATCTAAGCCTTCCATTGTGCGTAATTTGAAGTTGAAATTATGCAGCTATGGATTTAGAAGCTACATAGGAGATTCGCATGTGGCCGCTACAGAAAAAGTTGAGAAATATTAAAGATCCTTGATTGGCATGATTATAGTCTGTCCGCCTGCACTGAGTACTGAAACTACTTTGAACAAATTAAAAGATATAGATCTATTTTTTATCTGTTCTTTCATCTTTGTAGGCAGATAGTTATATTTTCTTTCGGGCCTTATTTCATTTGCAGAGATACATAAAATATCTCTGCACACGATGCTCCAAGAAGTTCTCGACTGTCAATGCGAGGACATAATCGAGCTTGTTCTGGCTCTCGTCCAGAAGGCGGTATCTGTTCATCCTCCTTAGCAGTATCTCAGCTTCGAATATTTGTCGAGAGTTCTCTGTAAATTGAGATCTAAAATTTTAATGATAGATGTAGAGTGCAATCAACCAGCCTAAGCTAAATACTCTGCATTCTACTCCGCATTCTGTACAAAATATTTCAGGGAAAATGAATGTGATTTTGAGAAAAACGTTTCACCTCATCATCACCACATTGCAACAAATATTCAGGATGCTTTAACGGATGCCAATACCCTAGTCCAAAGCTTCCATCTTGACACAGTCTGAGGGGATGTTCGCAAAGATTGCCAAGTCCGGCTTTGCTTAAAAGTTTGTAAAAAGTTTTCAACAAATCTATTTCGTACATATTATGCAATCTTGCAGTCCGTGCGGCCAAATATTTTTGAGGCATTCTGTCAAACAATTCACCTGCTTTGTATGTGCTCTACTTGGGTATTTCTAACAAACAATTCACCTGCTTTGTATGTGTTCTACGCGGGTGTTTCTGACAAACAATTCACCTGTTTTGTATGTGCTCTACTTGGGTATTTGTGAGTCTGGCATTTCTGACAAACAATTCACCTGTTTTGTATGTGCTCTACTTGGGTATTTGTGAGTCTGGCATCTGATAAAACTTCTGCATTGTTTATGTTTTGATGGAAGTCCATTCCCTTTCCAAATTGGAGATAAAGGTTGTGGAATTTGGGTTTACATCTGGCTCCCTTGCACAAGAATTTCCAGGTTTTCATGCACAATGTGGCCTCATAGACAACAGTCCCTGCCTATAGAAAGGAAAATTAATAAATGTTATCTTTTAAAGTTTAATCAAATGATTTAAAATAACAATTATTTAGAAACAATTGATTTGGAAGCTGTGAATAAAATAAACAAAATTTTTATTTTTATTATCCAAAGTTTTAGATTAATTTTATATATGCAAACAAAAAAGATACAATTTAGTTAATGGTTTTTATATATAATTTAATAAATATTAATTCTAAGTGTTACAATTTTATACTTTTTTTACAATTTTTCACTAAACTTTCAATTTTAATTTTCAATGGTAGATGTTGATGTTTCAATGGTAGATGTTGATGAACATTATTCATTATTCATTATTCAGTATTCAAAGTTATTGATTTTCATATTTGTTGAAATTCATTTGTTTAAAATGTTTGATGATGTAGAACAATTCATTTATACATATGAAAAAATATCAAATAAGCTTTTATTAATTTTCTTGTATTAGATAATAATACAAATATGTATTATGTAAAATTTTTCTTCCCTTAGCTGCACTCAAATATTAGAAAGTTTTTCACTGTCCTACAACCATTGCCTGTTGTCATTGAGCCTCAGATAAGATTTTTTTTTTCATTCAACAACAAATGTGCTTCAAGGCACATTTATATTCAATTCCACTGATATCTAACAATATACCATGATTGCATGGGTTGTAAATAACATTTGATTTTATACTATATGATCAAAATTGATCACATATTAGAAAAAATCAATTTATTGATCAAGTGTTGGAATGCCATAATTCATGGATCACACAATATTGGATTTTGACAAAAAAATTTCAATACTTATGCACATATGTTCATAGTACCAATAAAGTTGTACAATCTTCCAATTAAAGTTCAAACTACTGTTCATATAAAAGGAGAGCTATTTATACATGTGATATTTATCAATAGACTTTTAGTTTTCATTTTGTTGATTTCTTGAAAATTACTAAACAGAAGATTAGATAAATAAAGAAAACATAATTGAAATATAAACAATAACTAATACTCTTCCTCAATAGAAAGTTTTCAAAACTACCTTAACATGCAGCTTTAATAATGCAATGACCTGCAAATAAATGAAAAGGTACAAAACAATTCAATATGAAGAAATAAAATAACATTGCAAACAAACGCACAATTGAAAAGAAAAAAAATCACCTTTGAAAAATTCTCAAATGGGAGTAAAACTCCAAGAACAGTGAACACTTCTCATGCCACTAATCCACAACCATAAAAATGTTTACTTGTTTTCTTTTACAAGCACCTTGATACTGTTTCTGATGACTTAAGGTTTGATCAAAATCCTTCACGCCTTATTTAGTATTTTGTGTAGAAAGGGTTTTAATGGGAAATATTTTTAAAAATATATATTTTCTAACAGTGTTGATTGGAAAGCACTTTAAATGAAACTATTATTTGGGATCAATTTTTCATGAACATATTCTTGAAACTATTATTTGAGATCAATTTTTCATAAACATATTCTTTCTAGCAGTTAAAAATAACTTTTGTACGTGTGCATAACACTTCTTTAAACTTCTACAGCTATTAATTTAAAGTAATTTTTAACTTTTTCATAAATAAATTTTTCCTTGCAAAAGTTTAACTAGAATTTACTTTTTATAAAATAATTATATTAAATAAAATAATAATTAAAATATAAGTATACATAAAATTATATTTTTAAACTATAATCTTAAATATAAAACCTAAGCTAATTGACATAAATCATTAAAAGTCTATAACTCCAAAATATCAATATGAACTTAAATTACATGTCAACACTAAATCTTAAATGTAAAATATCAAATCTAACAAGCAATCAAAAAATATAAAATATCCTATAATTTTGATCTAATTTTAAGTTTCTCTTAGATGACTACTAAATATTTTAGTAATGAAACACATATTTGTATACTTATAATTCTAATGCATAACAATTATTTATTTCTAAGGTTTGTCACAATGCATTAGAGTATCATTTTGCAATCTTAAGCATGGATTAAAGTTTGTTATTCTCTATAATTAAGCCAAGAGGCTTCCTAGAATTGTATTATGCAAGTCAACCACCTATGTACATAAAAGCGTCTTCTTATTTTTTACATCTAATTGAAAACACAGCTGGTAATTAATAAAGCAATAGTTTATATATGGTTCTCTTGGAGAAAATTGTTGAATTATATATTATCTAGTTACTCGTGCTTAAGTCCAACATAGGCACATAGTCTTATTACACATTTCTATGTGAGTAGGTAGAGTATATTATTATTTAATATGCATTTAGTATTTTGTGTTGATAGTTGACTGGAGGTTAGAAAAACTTTAATTAAATTTTACGGTTTACCTACATTAATGTGTACAAGTAGTTGTTTAGTAGCTTTACCTACTGTAGTATGAGGAATTCTTAATCTGTTGGGAGCAAGCTCAAACATGCAAACATTAGTGGGTTAGCACATATAATCAATTAAAAATCATGTGAAAGAGCAAGCAAGCAACAAAGAACACCAAATAACATCAGATTGAGCTTAAAAACAAGTAAGAATGCACCCTATTCTACTCATTTTGATTTTCTCTTTTAGATTGAATGTAGGTGTGCTCTCTCAAACACACAAATGACATAAATCGCCAAAGCAATGCAACTATGGAATGCAAGTTTGGAATCAAAGAAGAAATTCAAGAACTAGTACGGAAAACTAGTCTTAAATCCTTCCCAAAGATGATGCTCAAATTGATATGCAAGACATGAGATTAAAAGCTATGATGCAAAGAACTATGCTATGTTATGATATGAGATACAAACTATGATTCAATTTTAACCAAAAAGAACCTAGCATGTAATATCTAAGTGATTTAAGCATAAACTAAGAGCATATGAAAACATAAAATCTAGAGCTATGGACTTCTAAATGCAAAATAACATGATAACAATGCAAAATTGAGAGATGAAAATATGAGAGGAGAGGGCCTCTATTTATAGAGTTTTTGGAGAGAGGAAGAGGCTTGGATGAAGTGGCACCTATGTGGCATCCACATAAGAGCCACATAGGAGACACATAGACTTGAAAAGATG
>MU223429.1:528699-543288 GCA_018584345.1 Thuja plicata | reverse complement strand
GATGGCCAATTTTGAGTCAAAATTGGCATTAATATTGAGTAGCTCAATATTTCAAAAGAGGAGACAAAGTTGTAAGAGGGAATTAAAGAGGAATGGGTGCCCATTTGGGAGAGAATTTCCCCATGTGGGTGAGCATTCCATTAGCCTTGAAAAGGTTAGGAATCACCCATTAAGCATAGTTAGAGGACAGTTAGGTGTGGAAGCATACTTAGGAAATGAGGTGATGGGAGTAGGGTAGGAATAGGGTAGGCTTTCAGGTAGGATTAATAGGTTCCTAGCTAGGGTTTTATGGTATTATCCAAATCAAATTTGAATAAATTATGTTTTAGAAGAATTAGGAAAATGGAGGATTTAATAAATGTAAATTTATTAAAAAGGGGATTTCATGAGACAAATGTATTTAAATAAAATACATTAGATTAGTATTTAAAATATTACCAAATGAAACTATTTAATTGATTAAACTAAATAGTTAGAAGGAATAAGAGGGAAAATAATATTAATAAAAATATTAATATTTTTGGACGTCTACACTTTCTTCTTCCTATATTTGTTCCCATTCATCAGCATAGGCTCTAAGTTCTTCTCTTAGGTCATTACTACTCGAGCTTACATTTCCAGGTAAGATTCTTTTGCTTTTGTACACGGTTGCTTTGAATGCTGACTCAACCTTAGGTAAAGTGTCTCCCAATTTTGCGGCTTCAAATGTAATTAACTTTCCAATCAACATTTCTCTAGTGAAGTTCAGTGTCAAAGGTATGATCTCCTCTATAGCCTGAACCTTGGTTTTGTATGCAGGGGTCAATGATTTGAGTATCTTTGCAATCACTTCTTCCTCACTCTAAGTTCCTCTAGATTTCCTAATACTAGTCACTACCTCAGTAATTTTCTATGCATATGCTCTGATGTTCTAATCTCCTTTCATCTTCAGTGATTCCATCTTTGTCTTCCAGTTCTGTAACTTTTCTTGTTTTGTAAACTTGTCTCCAACATATAGTGCTTCCAGTCTTGACCAGATTTCATGTACCTATAACCACCTGGATTTGGTCTGTTCTAACTATAGACCCTATTTTCCCTAAGTGTGATCATACCTCCAATTATGTGATGACAATGTTACTTTGGCATAATTCATTTTAAATCAGATTTAATGTCCTAGGTGATTTTTATCACTGAATTGTATTAACTATTATAGCCATACAATTTAAATCAAATTAAAACAATTAAATCAAATCAAATTCAAACATGGCTATATTATTTAATTATAAAGGAATTAAATAAACCCCTAAATCAATTTCTCACTTGCAAATGAACCCATTCCCCTAGCCTAATTAATTTAATTAAAATGGCTATAGTCCTATTGATTATTAAAAAGCAATTAATTGTTTAAATAATTAATACCCTATTTTTGAATGAATTAAATAATTTTAATTAATTTCATTTATATTCCCCGAAACCCTAACCTAACCTATGTCAACCACTTCTACACTAGGTTCTATCCCATCCCAACCTATTCCCCCCATGCTAATCTTATTATAATCCTAATTCTATCCTAACCCACTTCCTAATGTTGTCACATTCCATTAAGGAATGATTAACAACTCCACTCACTTGAGAAAGTCAAGGGATCTCAAAGATTCCTTCCTAAAGTCCACTTTCTCAAGCCACCCTCTTACACCCTTCCCATTCTTCTTTAAGGCATTCATTAATGCCTCATTAATGAAGATTCCTTAAGCCCATGTCTCCACAATGCCTATTGAATGCCCAAGACATTTATTGCTCTTACACACCATTAATGAGTTCTTCAACTCATTAATGCACCTTGTCCCCCCTCTCTCTCTCCTCATTCTTCTATAAATAGAAGGCATTTTTGAGAGCAAAGGATCCTTCATCTCATATTGAAAATGCATTGTTATGCTGTTAGAATAGACATAGACTCACATTTCATAGTTCATGTTTAAAGCATTGTTATTATCTCCATTTTTAGAGCTAGAATGCATTGCTTGATGATTAAATAGCTTTGTTTTAATTCAAATCTTTCATGCTAAGTCGTATATGTCAGTGATAGTAGCATAATCTAAGGGCTATTATTCTTTTAATCACACTCTTCTTAGTTAGAAAGCAATAGGTTGATATTAGTTAGTTTTATATGCTTATTTAACCCCTTTTTAGCTAATGCAATGATCTATTGAAGTGTTGTGTCTTTCTTAAATAGGTACAAAAATCACACACACATTTATGGTGCCCACCATGGAGCTCAAATTGAGATTTGAACTCATTTTGAATTCATTTTCCACTAATCTATCTGCCCAGTTTTTAGGTCTAGAGTCATTTCTGGTGACAAGGAATCACATCTAGAATATGTTGTTGCACCGCAGAAAATGAGGCTCGCATCCAGGATTTCTTAGATCATTTCTGGTTTGAGATCACATCTGGTAAAAATACTATTGTATCTAGTGAAAGGGGTCACATTTGGTACAAGGTATCGTATTCAACTATTTTAGGCTCGCACCTAGTTAGAAAATTTGCACACTTCGTTTGCCTAACCCTAACATCTTGACCAGTTGTGTTTTTGACATTTTTTCAGCCTAACAATTGTTTGCAGGTTGTTATTGAAGGTTTTTCATGGGAGTTGAAATAAAGGATACTAACTTGGTTTTTCTGGTTTCTAACCCCCCCATCTTGACCTCTATTTACTTGCTTTCTATAACTAATAATATTTTCCAATCTACCACTAAACTGACTAGAGGACTATGCTCTTTTCCTTTCTAGGAAAATCAAAAACTCACACCTCAGTTTATGGGTTGAAAATAATTTGGAGATAATTGAACAAGAAAAATCTCATCGTATAATTACTCTTGGAATCACTAATTGAACCAATCAAAGAACTTAAAATTGTGGGCAAATTGAACAAGTTTCATCATCTAATTTTGGATCAGAAATTGAACAAGCTACTCATTTAAAGATTGTGGATTAATTGAACAAACAATCTTTCCCTTCAAAGCATTCTGTTTACCATTAAATAGGAACACTTTAAATTGAGCACAACATTACTTGAGGGAATGAATTTTTTTTTGAATCTATTTTAGGAGAAAACAACATGGATTAGGAGAGTATGCTCTTCTTCCTTGGAAGAATCAGAAAGCTAGATGTCCTACGCTCGCCAATCCTTTGTATGCATATTTAATAGTAGAGGGCCTGCCGGTTGAGGAAAAAATCTCCTGGAAATGGCCCAAGTGAGGACAAGTTTTACGCCAACCCTTCCAACTCACTCTAAATAGTTAATTCCTCATAGGCTAAAGCCTCAGAAGATGGAGCCGGTTTTGTTCATGGAATTTCAACATCATTCCTTGAACATGCTTGGGTATGTGTAGAGTAGAGCCACTTGAATCTTTCTTGTGAGACTACACATATTCAAGTACTCATAGGGCTATATGCCTCAATTTTTCCTTGTGCAATTCTACGAGTGATGGTTTCAAATGAATTACCCAATAATATACAACAATTTCAACTAAAAGAATTCCTAATTCACCCCCGAAAGGGTGATAATCTTTGTGCAAGGCAAAAAGTAATTTCCCTAAGACACTCATCATATCGTGCCCTCACTTGCATTTGGAGTCGGCTAATACAACATCATGAATGGAGCCATTGTGTGCTTGGTGATGGCTGTATTCTGATTAGCATTTGATTGTGTGACTAAGTCAATGAGGAAAGATTTTCATTCTCTACCTAGAAAATAGGGAAAAGATGTGTGTCTGTTTCACCCTCCTAACAATGAAAATCTGTTTGATGTGTTTGAAAAATCATTAAAAAGATAACATTTTCAAACAAACAACAAAATTCAATCCTGGATCAACCCATGTGTTTTTCACTCACAAACGAGTCTCAAAAATCAAATTGCAAGTCAGACGAGCTTCATGCACTTCCAAAACAAACTTTTCAAAACTGATTAAAACTGACAAAGACATCATAACATCACATCCTAGATTTCCTAAATTGCAGGTAGTATTAAGGCTTGCATCTGGTATCCTAGATCGCATCTAGTCAGCACATAGTCACATCTAGTACATAAGCTCGCATCTAGGGTCATTAGTGGCTCACATCCAGTATTTTTAGGATCACATTTGGGAGCTCACATCTAAGATAGTGTGCATTTGCAAGATAGCTTCTTAGAAATTATCAGTTGATTTGGATACCCTTTTGGCTCTTTAGTATGTTCCTGTTGTCTTTTCTGGTCTCCCTATCATTATTTAAAAACACTTTTAGATGTCCACCTTGCATGTCCTGTCTGTTTCTCATAATCTGTCTCAATACATGTGGTCTATCTACTTCTTAAAAAAACTTGATTCCCAGCTCACTATCAGGGCATTCTAACCCTCTAACTCTAGATTCATTTACTTCCACCAAGACTCAAACAATACCTCCACCTAGACACACTCACTTGAACAATTTGAGACTCTACCTGACACTCTTGGGAAACGTTGACGAAAGTTGAGACAAAACTTCATGGTTAACACAAGACACAACAAGTACATGTCTAAAGGATTGAAAGTGCCTCCTAAGACACCCCAATTTCAAGGGGAAATATCTCATAGTTCCCTACTCTATCTAGACTCTCCATAAATAGATAGCGACACTCGTAGATGGAGTGAGGCTTTTGAGGAATATAAAAATGGCAAACACCAAAAGCCTGAAGATACTGATGAGGAAGAAGAACCCACGTTCAACCATCCTTTATTTGAGTCTGGCAGTGAGAATGAAATCACTGAAGAAGAATATGAAAAACTTAAACAAAGCAAGAGGTTCCATAAAATAATGGAAAAGATGATTGACAAGGATAAAGAGAAATACTTCCTCCATCTAGCATCCATAGGTGTCAAATTACCAAAGGATTATGATGCGAAACAACTCAAAGAAAAGGAGGTACCAACTCCTATATCTATTCTTTCCAAACAGCAAATATTGATGCAAACAGAGCTTACAAATATCAAACAAGAGAAGGCTAAACCAAAATCACCATACTCTTTGGACTCCATTTGTCCATTCCCCTTTGATAAGAGTATTACTATGATCCCATATCCACCTAATATGGCAAGACCAAAGTATGACAAGTACACAGGAGAAACTGACCCACATGATCATGTAAGGGAATTCTGTGCTCTGAGAATAGAATACATGCATGAACCTACATACCTCATGCGACTATTTCTGGGAAGTCTAGGAGGTAATGCCATGGAGTGGTTCTCAAAGTTGAACCCTAAGGTCAAAAAATTTGAGGAGCTAATTCAACGCTTTATCCAAGATTACTCCTATAACATACAACATGATGTAACCATGATGGATCTGTGTAATACTAAACAGAAGACTAGTGAATCATTTACACACTTCATAAAAAGATGGAGGAAGATTTTTTCACGATATTCAAGGGCCATTCCCGAATCGGAGAAGATGGAAATATTATTTAATAACCTGGTGCCTGAATTGAACTACGCACTACAAATGCAAGACTCCCCAAGCTTTGATAGAATGATTAAGAATGCCCTCCATATGGAGAAAGTCATGGTCAAAAGAGGGGAGATCACCCTTCAAAATGAAAACAAAACCAACAACTCCAACTCCAAGCCTAAATGGTGGAAGCAAAACAAGAATGTTGTCAATGATGGAGTAGTTGATGCCTCTAACATTCACCCTAAACCCGAGGTGTTCAATCTGACTAATAGCATGTAGGAAAGCAAAGACGCCAAGGTCACAACCCCCATACCCAAAATGAACAATGATAATGGTAAAGGACGGTCATGGACTTCAAAACCTCAAAGAACATTCACTCCTTTGGGAGAACCCCTTGAGACCATTTTGAAGACTCTATTGGATAACAAGCTTCTCACAATTCCTAATTCCAAACCATGGGAACCAGTGGTTAAACCAAGATGGTGGGATGATAATTCCTATTGTGTCTTCCACAAGAACAAAGGGCACAAGACTAATAATTGCGTTAAACTTAAACATGTCATTCAAGACCTCATTGGAGGTGGTAAGATCAAATTAGATGGACACACTACTAATGAGGATCATATAACATTCAATAAACCATTTCCTAGTTATGAAAAAGGAGAAACATCTAAAGGGAAGAGTAATGAAGTGAACTACACCTATTCTAATAATGACAATGTGATCAATATGCTAGACATTAAGACTAAATCAATTAATGTGGTAACAATCAAAGGTGTTTCATTCCACTCAAATGTCATAACATGGAGCCAAGTGTAGGTCACAATCCAAGGACCCCCAAAACCAGCATCAATGTCCAAGGTTCCTATCATTACTATTCCTAAACCAATAGCAAAGCACCTAGTTACTATTCTTGGAGCAAAGTATGACTTGGTAGACCAATTGCAATGAACCTCTACCAAACTTTCAATTTTTGAGTTGCTCAAGATATCCACTGTACATAGGGAAATCCTAGAACAAGCTCTACATGCTGCTAACATCCCAAAGGATATTGATATAGACAAATTCCAAGTGATGGTCAATCACATCTCAGGGCCACATTAACTCTCCTTTTCTGAAGAGGATGATAAGTCATTGACACATCCACATAATCAAACCCTCCATATCAATGTCCTCATTCATAAATCCCATGTTAGATGTGTGTTGATAGATGGAGGTGCAGGATTGAATTTCTGTACACTTAATATCATCAGAAAGCTGGGTCTTTCAGATCAGACCATTAACTCTAGAAGAAAAATAACTATCAAAGCTTATGATGAGGAAGAAAGATCCTCTAAAGGGATTATTGTTCTACCTATCACAGTCAGACCAATTGAGAGGAATGTCACATGTCAAGTTTAGGATCTACCCTTAGCCTACAACATCCTATTGGGAAGACCATGGATTCACAAAATGCAAGTTGTGCCATCTACTTACCACTAGTGTATAAAGTTCCCACATAATAGAGTGGAAGTATCGATTCCTACAGATGATAACTATACTTGTAATAATATCAGAGCAGGTAGTATGATCCCACATAACAAGGAGGATATGGATGCAATTTCTCCTAAAACTACCAAGGACATGGTTATGAAGAGTTATGGAAAAAACTTAAAACTTGAAGAAACAGGTATGGGAGAATACAAGCTGGACCTAACTCCATCACTGACAGAACTTTCGATATCACCAAGATCCTACAAAAAATCTTCCTCGACATTCACACCTACTGCATCCAAGGAGCCAAAAGTACACAAAGAAACTAGCATGATAAAGGCATCCACATCTTCTTTAGCTAACATAGAAGAATAGGCAGTCTTGGATTGACTTTACAAAGGAGAACCGGTGGAAGATGAGGTCAAACATGTAGAGATATCCCCTGAACAGTATGGAAAGGGATATGATTTACTCAAATAGATGGGATAAAAAGGAAAGGGGCCTCTAAACAACACAGGATGAGGTCTTATTGAGCCTATACCCATGGAGTTGCGGAATACTAGAGACAAAATAGGACTGGGTTTTAATACTAAAACTGATAAACCTGCTTTAAAAGACAGTCCAATCTCAGACAAAGGGAGTGATGAAATAGATGAACTAGATCAGTGGTCCGATGAAAGGTTATTACATGTTGGCATAGAGAATCCCAACTATCAAGGAGAGTGCTATGTACCCAGCTTTGAGATACCACAAGATCTTCACACTCCTTTGTTAGCACAACCTCCCATTCAAGAGGTAGGAGACTCAATGACAGATGATTCAAAAATGCCATTAATAGAAATAGATACGGAAAGCACACCCTAACAATAGGATTTAAATCCTAACTAGGGGAAATTAGTCATGGTTTCACTTATCCTTGACCTACCACACTTTGATCCACAGGTAGCTAACTAGGTACATCAAATAACCATTGCTAAATACTTAAATAGATCTGATGATGAGGTCACTGACTCTCATGATTATGAATGGGATGAGCTATCTGTCATCATTGAATATATTATAATAGATAAAATTCACATGTTTGCAGCTCCTTGAGCTCCTTTTGAACACTCTAACACTACTCCCAATGACACCGATAATCCTGAAGAAGAAGAGTTCCTTCCCCCAATCATTGATGAAGAGACTGGTGTTCTCATAAGTCTAGAAGAATTTTAGAGGCTACAAGCAAGAAGACTCCTTTTACGGAGAGATGAAGATAACAGTTCTACTGACGAGTCACTAGAGTTTGATCCATATATGACTAACAATGACCCTTTTTATGATGATCTAACTCTTATTGATCTAAACATTAAAGAGATTAACTTAACATAACATGTCATGTCGGTTAATGGTCTTGATGCTAACACGATGCTATCCTTCCTAGAGTCTGATTCCTTGTCTTTGATACACCCAGACCTCATTGATTGGACTACCATAGATCCTACGCCTATCCTCAACTTTTCCAATGACTATACCCTAGCTTTCTATCTCAATGCTTGTGAAACTTACCCTTCTTCCACCAAGGCAAGGAGTGAGAACATGTCATAGGAGGATATCAGGTTTCTCAGTCAAAAACTAAAAAAATAAAAAGAAAAAGAGGACTGATGGTGAAAACCACTTTGTGGCAATATCAGATCCTAAAATAGTAAAGAGAAAAGACACATCTAATGGTGAAAACCTCTCAGAGGTGCCAAAATATGGGATTCTTGATATCCTCCCTGAGAACTTTCAAGAAAGGTCTTCAGTGCTGATTGAACCAACACATCTAGTAAATTTGGGCACTATTGAAAATCCTCAAATAGTCCACCTTGCACAATCTTTGTCAGAAGAAGAGAAGACACAGTTTACAATGTTTGTGAGGGAAAAGAAGATCAAATTTGCATGGTCTTATATTGATATGCCTGGACTAGATCCCAATCTAATCATGTATGACTTATCTATAGCTCCCAGAATCAAGCCCGTGAAACAAAAACTTAGAAAGATGCATCCTCATGTTGCATTATTGGTTAAAGTAGAGCTAGAGAAATTGTTGAAAGCTGGATTTATCAGAGTCATTGCCTATGTAGGATGGATCTCCAATGTGGTCCCCATGTCTAAATTTGATAAATCTATCAAGATCTGTATAGACTTTAGAGGCTTAAACAAAGCATGTCCAAAAGATGACTTCCCACTACCTAACATTGACATGATCATAGACCTCACAACAGGCTTCCAGATGTATTCGTTAATGGATGGATTCTCGGGCTATAATAAAATCAAAATTTCCCCTGAGGATCAATATAAAATTGTTTACATGTGCATGGGGCACCTTTTGCTAGAATGTCATGCCATTTGGGTTAAAGAATGCCAGTGCAACATATCAAAGAGCCATGACAAATATATTCTATGACATGATGCACAAGAACATGGAGGACAACATGGATGACACATTGGCTAAATCCAAAGAAAGGGGTACTCATATTAATGACCTAAGAAAGATCTTGGATCGAATGGAGCAATTCCAACTCAGGCTCAATCCAAAGAAGTGTGCCTTTGGGGTTTAATCAGGGAAGCTCCTAGGGTTCATTGTCTCAACAAAGGGAATTGAGGTGGATCTAGCAAAGGTGAAAGCTATTCTAGAGATGTCTCCTCCATCCAACATCAATCAAATAAGGACACCACAAGGGAGACTCCAATCAATCAGAAGATTCATGTCCCAACTTGCAGATAGGGCACAACCCTTTACCAAAATACTACACAAAGGGGTCACTTTCAAATGGGATGAACACTGTGAAGCCAACTTTAGAGAATTGAAAGGATACCTGGCTACTCCTATTCTTATGGCGGCTATTCATGGGAAGCCATTACTCTTATACATTTCAGCTACAAATACATCCTTAGGAGTATTGCTAGCACAAGAGGATGAAACAAAGAAATAAAGAGCTATCTACTATATTAGTAGAACACTAGTCACCTATGAGCTCAATTACAACATTATTGAGAAGGCATGCTTAGTAGTTGTCTTTGCATCACAAAAATTAACAAAAATTGAGACACTACATGCTGTCACATATAGTAAGGCTCATTGCTAAGATAGATACTTTAAAATATCTCCTAAGCAGAACAACATTAACAGGACATTTGAAAAAATGGGTCCTAATTCTAAGTGAGTTTGACATTGAATACATAGAAAGGAGAGCTATTAAAGGACAGGTCCTTGTAGATCAATTGGCTGATTCACCACTTTAGGATGATGAACCTTTAAAGATTGAATTCCCTAATGAAACAATCATGCATATAATTGAGTATCCATGGAAGATGTACTTTGACAGTTCATTCACTCAACAAGGCTCTGGAGTAGGGGTCCTATTCATAACTCCTTAGGGTTACAAGATTCCCGAATCTTACAAATTAATATTTCCATGCACCAACAATATTTTAGAATATGAAGCATTAGTAAATGGTCTTAAGCTAGTTATGGAGTGGAAGATTGTAGAGTTACACATGTATGGTGACTCCCAACTAATTATCAATCAAGTTAATGGAGACTACTAGACAAACGATGAAAATTTGATGCCCTATAAGCAACTGGTAGATGATTTAAAGAAATATTTTGTCTTCATCACATTCTAGCTAGTACCCAGAACAGAAAATAAGGCTGCAGATGCTATGGCCACATTGGCGTCTATGTTACAATTGGAAGAACATAAATTCTTATATGACTTCTTGGTGGAAGAACTCTCCTATCCCACCTTTCATACCCCTGAATAACAAGTAATCTGTGCTTTGACTACCCTAGACCAATCTCAGTATACGAAGATCATTTCCTACCTAACTGACCAGACTATTCCCAATGATCTATCTCAAAATGAGAAAAGAGCCCTAATTAGGATAGCATCATGTTATGTCCTTATAACTAATAACTTATATCAACAAGGTCTTGACGGCACACTTCTTAGGTGTTGAGAAGTCAAAGAGTCCATTCTTGCACTAAAGGAAGTCCACAAAGGTGTATGTGGATCACACTTGAATGACTTTTCATTGGCTAAGAAACTACTCAGAGTAGGCTATGACTGGACAACGATGGAAAATGATGCTATTCAATTCTTGAAAACATGTTATAAATGCCAGACACATGGAAATATCATCCATGCTCTTGCCAGAGAACTCATACCTTTCATTACACATTGTCCATTTCAGCAATGGGCCTTTGACTTGGTTGGACAAATATATCCCAATTCTTCAAATGGACACAAATTCATCATTAAAGCCACTGAATATTTCACAAAGTGGGTGGAGGTCATGCCGCTAATCAAAGCCACTGGCAAATAGGTGGCTATGTTCATTCTGAACTACATTATTTGTAGATATGGGATACCCTCTTCAATTATAATAGATAATTGGGGCCAATTTAAAAATCAAGACATTGATGAACTTTGTGAACAATTCCATATCACTCAACATTTCTCCTCAATCTATTATCCTCAAGGTAATGGACAGGCTGAGGCATTCAATAAAAATATTTTGAAAAATCATACACAGAACTGTCAGGAAGTCTAGCAAAGACTAGCATATACAACTAAATCAGACACTATGGTCCTATAGAACAAGCATCAGAACACCAACTAGAGACACACCATTTTCTCTAGTCTATGGCACTGAAGTAGTGCTACCTATTGAGGTTGAAATCCCATCTTTGTGGATATCTTTACAAGGGCTTGTTACTGATGAGCAATACCGCATTGATCGGGTAAATTCTTTAGACCTACTTGATGAGTGTAGGGAACATACATTCAATCATATGAAAGTGTATCAAGCACGCATGTCTAAAGGCTATAACAAGAAGGTCAAACCATAAAAATTTGAAGTGGGAGATCTCATCTTAAAAGAGAATCCTAAGAACCAGCCTAACAGAGAGAAGAAAGGAAAGTTTGAACCTAACTAGCTAGGACCTTATGCTATCACTGCTACTTTTGGGACCAGAGCTTATCAACTAGCTACACCTAAGGGAGAAATTCTTCTAGATCCTATCAATACTCTACATTTGAAGTAGTTCTACACTTGATGTTCGGCCCCCTGAGCCTGTACAACAAAAAGTTTTCAGAAAATACCAAAAACATTTAGAAAATTGATCCTGAAGAAATCCAAAAACAATGGAAAAAGTCTAGAAGAAAGGGTATCCTTGGTGAAAACCTGGCAAACAGGCTCCTTGATACTACAAAAGCATTCCAAAAAAAAAAATAGCAAAAAAAATTGAAAAAGAGAAAAGTGCCTTGATGACAACCTTGTAAAATAGGCATCTTGGTAGCAAAAAGAAAGAAAAAATCATGCCAAGTGGTGAAAACCTGGCAATTAGGCATCACTTGTGTTCTACACTCCATCTATCAAAGCATCACTAATACTAAGCCTTCACAATTTCACCTGGGCAAAAATGCTGACTTTGTTTCCTTACGACTATCTTATCCTTGCTTGGGATTTGTCTATCTTTTTGGTTCTAGGGAACAAGTCATTCTGCACTAGGGGCATCTTTGCTAGTCTAATAGGTTGCATCTTCTAAATCATCATAGGATGGCTTGTCTTGTGATATGATGATTTTTGATACTTTCACCAAACTATCACTTTCAAAACAAGGATGACACAAAGATTGCACTAACATGAACGGTATTCCTAAGACCTCCATTAGATTCTAAACAATGAAAAGATTGTATACAGGTAAATGGATACCATATTTTCTTGAATTCCAAACTATTTTTTGATTGATGAATCTATACTATGCTTGAAAAATGAATCAATAGTATTACTTAAACAAAATTTGGAGTTGGATTGATCATAACTCTTTTATGTCCTAATGATGTTTAACTAGGGGCATCTAAGCAGTTATGAATTTTTATTTGATTCTCAATTGATGTTGTTATACCTTCCAAGCTACTCCATGATGTCTGTGCAAAGAAAAAGAGTTGCAAGGATAGGGGGCATAACATTTTCTTGGTTTTCTGCATATGGTGGTTGTTCCAAATGAGCCTATAAATTTCACCTAACTTGGATTTTTATGGTAAGAGCTGCCACTATGGGTGGATAGCCGCATATATCTCAATCTTTGTTATGTGTAAATTATGGTGAGTTTGAAACAATTTCCTTGTCTATTTTTTGATTCAGATTCTCACTAAGGTATTGTATCGTCTTAAAATAGAAGCACTTCCATGTTAAGAGCATTTAGCCCTCCTAAGGGGACATTTTTGACCTCTACCATATCATCATCCCATTTCTGCATCATCTCATGTTTCTGTGCTCATTCAGGACCCTGATTGGGCCTCTTCGGGCACCTCCTACCCCACCTAGAATATTTTGTAGGGGTTCTAACCCCTTGGGTCAGGGTTTACCTTGACCCTGACCTAGGTTGGGGTCGATCTTGACCCTAACCTAGGTCCCCCTTTTAAATCAGGAAACTTGTCGGCTGCCGGGGCTCATAAAAAATTTAGTTTTCCCGCTTCCGGGTCGGCTGTTTTAGGTTCTGAAGCATTGATTCCTAAATTATATTTAATATAGGTCCTTTTCTAGGGGCATGGGTCTAATTAGAATTTAATTATCCTATGTATGCCTCCTTAGAATATTGTGCCCTAATTTCATATAAAAGGAAACATTTCTCTCTCATTTTCTCTAAGTCTTCTAAGTGCAAAAATCTCTAATCAAGATTTTGTCAAGAAACAAAAAGGTTCAAGCATCCATTTCCAAGTTCTTAAGGTGTTCAAGTCTTCTTCTCAAGCATTCAAGTTCTCCATTGAAGATCAAGGATTCAAGCTCTCAAGCCTTTGAAGGGATTAGGTGCAAACATTCAAGATTCATCATCCAAACCTTAGATCTAGCCATCGTGGTGGTGTGATCTTCTTTCAAGATCCTTGGTGCCTCTTCAAGACTCTTTCATCATCTCCTCAAAGTGGATTTAAATCATACCATCATGGAGGTTTATGGTTCATATTGAGTTCATGCTTTCATATTTACATACTTGCATACATCCGAATTTCAATTACATATCCATTGAATAGCATAGCTTCATTGTTAGATTCAATTCTACTACATTTTAGCATTCTGTACTTTATTGATTTCAAGGTTAATTCCTAAATTAGGGTTTGACTAAGGCAAACCCCTCCCCCACAACAAAACAATCTCCTTTTTCTTGTAGGTACAGGTATAGAATAGTGGATTTGAACCCAGATCTGGATACCCTTTTTGACAAACTTTTGGGATCCGTGAACAAAGTCACTTTTAGATCCGTGCAGGTCAAGGTCAAAATTATTGGGTCAGGGTTGACATTTGTGGGTCAAGGTTGACCTTTTTCATAAGATGACATCATAATAGAAAATGATTTCTAGGTTTTGTTCGTCTCTGCGTTTTGGTTCAATATCAACTGTCAGTTTTTCTAGAAACAGTCTACAGACCTCAGAAAATAGCATTTTTTGATCTGCAATATTTTAAGGTTATTGCATTTCTCAGATCTTTTCAATTACAGTCATATATCATTCCTACACATAAATTATAGAATTTAAGGTATCTCCTTTGTTATTCTCCTTTCCAAATAGTTGATTCATTTGTGCATTAACCCTTCTCTTGGGTTGATCAACTTGGATCTCCCATTTGTGCATTTAGGAATTAAAA